>JAOTON010000867.1:0-439448 GCA_034440635.1 Lepas anatifera
ATTGTGACGTGACGTCACAATAGTCATTGTCAGTTACTTCTGTGCGATCGCACAACGTGTTTTTGCTGTCTCGTCCTGTGCTAATCCCCCGAAGACTTCCGTGGAGCCACACTGTCTACCATTGTCAGCCACTGTCTCCGCTTTTCTGTCTGACTCATTGTTTTTCCGTGTCTGGAGCGTTGTAGTCTGGTTGTTTGATGTGTAGCCCCGTTACTGGTGTGCAGTGGTGAAGGGAATTGCTGGTGAGATTTCCCAGCAGTAGCTTCCACAGCATGGTGTGGGGACAACTCGGATATTTGTGTTAATTACGTCACGTAAGTCCAAGAGTCTGAAACGGCAACAGAGTGTAGGAACACACAGGTGAGCTTAAGATATTGCAAATTTTGTACGGCAAAATAAAGCGAGATATGTGTTTCACTCAGGTAATAGCATGTAAAAAACGTTGTAAAAATTATCCTTTTAGACGGCTGTACTTTGGTCAATATAAACCCAAGGTGTTCGGAGAATAGGGTGATAGGGTGATAACATAAGGTAAAGATATAGAGTAAAACATTAAGTGGGATACATTTTTCAATGTAAGGTGCAAATTTGCTCAACTTTATAATGCTATGAACCTAAACATTACCTTCAGAGATATTAAATTATCTTTGATTCTGAACCGGGCAACGCAATAAGTGTTAAATTGTCAAACATTGATGGACATTTGGTTGTCATGTTCTTTTTGTACCATTTCTAAGACATAAAAACCGCCTTAAAAATCATAATTCTTCCTTGAAAGCTGAGGCCTATATATTCAGAAAAGTTCTCATATAACATTTTAAGGTTGCACATCTTAATTTCTTCTGAAATCCTTTTTCCCTTTGACAGTGTGGTGGGTAAAATTAAAAAAACTGAAAAGATCCAACAATTCAATAAGCCAACTAAAAATGTATGACGTGCTCAAAGACACGTATCAAGTAACAATAGTATGTGCAGCTTTTCTCTTAGAAGCAACGCTCTGTCTTGGGGTTAGAAATTCTGGCACGTTCTGTGGAAGAGTATTAGCTGATCCCCTCAATCACTTCTCTCTTAATCATGGTGGTGTTGACGAGCACGTGTAACCTTAATAGCTGGGATGCGCCGTTAAACCACAGTCATTACAAATCACTCTCGCGTAAATCGCGTAAATACCAACAAATGCTGAATAAGCACTTGACACAGTTTCCTTTCTGGAAAATGGTCTTTACAAATGGCAGACCATTGGCATTCTGCTGTCCCAGCTCTTTTTCAGATATTTTGAAGACGGCAGAAAAATATTGGGCCAAGTTAAGAATTTCAAAACAAATCACCGTTACACACGTAAGAAAGTACTGCCATGTGGTGTTAAGCATGCGAACACAATTAACAGCTCATTTCAATGTCAAGATGGATTGTAATGACTCACCATGGTAGGAGACAGAAAATGCAGAGACAGTGAGTCACGTGTAGACGTGGAATAAGAATCACGCTGAACGGGATAAGCTGACCAAGATGCGATGGCTCAAAATTGATGGTGAGGAGTACTTTTGCAAGTGAATATAGAATTAAGGCACAAATAAGAAATACAAATGGTGCAGTGATGCAGCCAGCTCTGCTGACAAAGCGAGGGCGTGCAATGACGATTTCAACATGAGCTAAGGAAAATTAACGCAGTCAAAAACCAAACTTATACAATATTTACTACAAAATGAACAATCATATTTTCAGAAAAAGGAAGGCTCGAAAAGATATAGCCAGGACGGTCTGGGTCACTGAGGCGTAATATTGAAATCACTCATCTCGGTAAAAATATTGTTCATTGAGTCTGCCCGTAAATCAAGGATGCTTTACTGCACCCATTGAAGCTAATTTCAAGGGGACTTTTGATGCGCTGGAGCACCCATCACTCGTTATCCCATTTTTGCTGAATCTGCGTGGCGAAGACACAATATCACTCTGTAGTGCGGTGATCCCATCAGAGGCTTGAGTGAACAGTGTTTCTGCGTGCGGACTGGGCGTGTGTCGTGCTGAGAAAGAAGAAGCTGAATGCTTGTTGTCGATTCCCGTACCTGTGGGTGAAATAAAGGCTCGAATTAGTCTTTTTCAGACTGAAATCACATTCTTTGGCTTAGCTGAACTATTTGTTCATTTCCTGTTTCAGCTTTAGTCCCCCACTGTGTCCCAAATAAGCTTGAGGGGAGGGCAGTGGGGGGACTGGCTGTGTGCGCCGGCCGGCTGTCTGGTCGTCGACGATCGATGGCGGGCCGCGTGCACCAGGTCGTCGCCCTCGGTCGTCGCTGGCGACACCAGCAGAGAGCCGGGACGCCCAGCTGGTGCGGCTGCTGCCGACCCAGCGGTCGAACACGCTTCCCAATCACAGTCCAGAAACCTGAGCTGCATGGCAGCTAGAAAATTGCAACATCACATAACAGTGTTGAAAATCCGCCATCCTTATTAAGCCAAACATGGTTCACAACAGGCAGGCAAAGTCCCTGAATGAGTCAGCACCAGCAAACTTTCTCAGAGCCACCCTGTATCCTGGCGACATGTCGCGACCAGGAAGTGGAGCGGAGGGGGCATCAGGAGCGATGAGTATGAGGCTGGCAGCTGGGCCACTGCTACTTCTGAGCCCGCCGACACGGACTCTGGATTCCTCGACATGCCTGTGAAAGGAGCCCTCTGGACGGTCTGCTCCAGCCGCGTGATAGCGGCAACTAAGCATTCAGTGGAGCTTCAATTTGGGTTCTGGCATGCCAGCGAGGGGACCAGTTTATGGCCCCGGCCGGCACTTCGACGGGACAAGCTGGATCTGTGCCGCGACTCCGCCGGTACCACTCCGGGTCATATAACACCAGTTGATGTTAATAATTGTTGGGGTTTAACGACGCACCAACTGCCAGGGTCATACGGCGTCGCCAACCCCTCACCCTGTTGGAAGGGATTTTGGGGATCAGATCTACTTATTCAGAGGCTCCGCCGGGCTTGAACCGGGACCGGTGGCTTGGAAGACAAGGGTGCTATCCACTAAGCCACCTCATCCCCCCACCAGTTGATGTTAATCATTTTACATTAGCTTTAATTTCCCCAGATATGACAGGTGTTTCACCCTAAAAGCCCTCACCTGGAGCAATTTCTAGACAATACTGATGAAATTCAACGTTCCACATTTCCCACTGTCAGTTATGCATTTCGATGTTTTATCATCGTCGAACTTCCGGTCTTACGTTCTAAGCCTGCAGTAGGCCGGGTGGGCTTTGCCCACCCAAGGTCCTGAACTTCTGCCTCGGGACACAGGGATAAACAGACAGTGCATTGGGACACAGGAATACTTTTGCGGGCATATATATAGGCAAATGAGCAGAACAATTACCACACTTTCAATTACTATCTCAGTTCCATGCAACTGTCAGTCTAAGAACGGATAAGTTAAAATAAACTAAATTATATAGCACTCCAGTCAAGGCCGATACTTCGCGATCGCCGGCGGCTATATAGCACTCAGTCAGAGCTGATACTTCATGATCGCCGGGGGCCTATTTGGATCGCCACGTGCCGTCTCTAAACTATAGGTACTTTGGCCGCCCTGGTGTCCAAAACGTGACTAACTAACTAGCAGAGCGATTATAATTTCAGATCATTTCATTTCATTACACAGTTTAAGTTTTGTGACAGATCCAGCTCTGAGAAATTGTTGGTCCCTATGTAGGGTATGTATTTATATCTTCCCACGGTGCCTGGGCGCACATAATAACGTCGAAGTGGTGCTATAATTTTCTTTAAATTGTGGTATTTCTAATTTTAAGAATCTTAAATCGATTTGGTGGAAATAAATAGGCCTACAGAAAGGACAAAACGCCATTTTTACCACATCGTTTCCTGTAATATCGTTTTAGACAATGCTTCGAATGTGGGCATCCCCAATCATTTGAGAAAACATCGCGCCCCTATCCTGAGTCATCACAATTCCAGCATACCTCCCAATCCAGCATTCTGGCATCCCCCACGAAAGCATTCCAAAATCTTTGCCAATACTACAATGGAATAGACGAGCTTTGTATGGAAAAACCGTCTTACTTTTGCGGTTACTAGCGCAGAGACGAGATGCGGCCCTGTACTCACCTCGTCCGTGTTAGGGCTCTCGACAAACCAGTTTTGGATTATTTTTGATCCCAGCTCTCCCATCGGTCTCCAGGCATTTATACATTTTTGGTCAGCTAAGTTTTCAATATCACGAAAATTGGGAGCATCCATGCTGGGTAGCGGCCGGACAGAAAAGGGAACTAATCTGGTTATGGCCTGCATGGTCGACGGTAATTTGACTAGGCTACAAACGTATTCAAAAATAACAATTAAAAATTTCGTTGGCCACTTGTTGTTTTTACCTGAAAACAAATGTTTAAACCCGCTGAAAATCTGTGTTTTTTTCTGGGACTGCCGGTGGCCAGTTTGTCTTTGCAAATCATTCTGGAAAATTTTGCGCATTTTGTCAGCAATTACAACATGCTGAGGGTAAACATAGGTGGAAGCTTGTATCTTGGTGCGTTCACTCTAGCTAATGTAATTTTTGCATTAATATATCATCGAAAAATTGAACACTTCTTTGCTCCCCTACTGTAAGATATGTAAATGTCTGCAGGACAGAGGGCCAAACATTATCACGCATCCGCGAGTGGTACGAAATTACTCTCCGTGAGATTTCGGGAACTGCACGTGAGACTCGTGAAAGGTCAAAGGAAAGAAAGGGCTGATTGTCTTTTTACCAGAACTTGAAAAGATCGAATGGCTTATAAGAAGATATGCTGGTATCTACTGAGATTTTCCGATGACAATATGGAAAAGGAATTAGAAACTTACACACTAACAGTTCGTTTTTAAATATGCGTCTCAATCCTGAATGTATTTGCATAGGTTTTTGATAAGACCAGAGGGGAGGGGGAAGGGTGACCTACCAGGCTGGGCCTATCCGCTCTAGATAAGTTGGGGATGGTCACTCATTAATGTACCGATAACCCTAAATAAGGGACGAAGAATTCGCTCCGAAGAACAGCTTTAATTATTCCACAGCTCCGTTCTACTTCACAAGTGTATTACAGAACCTTCTCGAGCCATCTGAACTTACAGACCGGATGCCACAGCTGTCCTCGCCCTCTAAGAAGTCTGTCGACGCGCTGGGAGACGGCGGTGCCGGGCCGGTGGGGGGAGCGCGTGTTGGCTGCAGCCCGGTGTTGGGTGTCGGCGCCGTATCGCCAGGGAGCCGGGGAGCGACGGCGGCCGCCTCAAGGTTCCAGCGGCGCCGGCCGGCCCCGCCAGGGTCACCGACCGACGCCGCGGCCCAGGCGACGGCGGAAAAGGGGGTACAACCAGCCGCAGCCGCCTCCGAGCCGCTGACGCGTCGGGGTTTAGCTCAGGCAGGGGACAACCAGGGTCGCGTCAATATGTCGTCTGGGGCACTGGCGGACGCGAGGGTGTGGTTGGGGGGAACGTAAAATTGCTCCAATCCCCCATTTTTGCTCATTTCCTTTAAAATAACATGTTTTCATGATTTTTGCCACCATTGCCCCCTCCAAAGCGTCGGTCTCGATCTGATCCTAGTCTGGGGTGAGCCTTTTATACATACGAAGACGGTGCACTCCAAACTCCATGTCTTCGCGTTTAAGGTAGGCTTACCTAAAAATGATAAGAACAGATGCATCTATAAGTGATACGTGTTCAAGAGTGTGTCGAAGGCTACGAAAATGTGAACATTTGCTATGGTGGTGTGAGAAATGATTGTGACACGATACCCCTGACGTTTTAGCTTAGGGTACTAACAAGGTCATAAGAGTGATTTCAGGTACAATGTTACCAGTATCTTGAATCTAGGACCCTAATTGCTAAGTTCAAGGAGATTTCTGAACAAAGTAAAGGTCTTCATATCACGGCAAATCTAATCATATATGATGTGATATCATATATCACATATATGAAATATATGATATTTGATATATGATAATCATATATGATCATACCGTGTTAGTGCACACAAATGATATGGCCGAGATGGAGAGTTCATCACCATTACCTGACCCGACGCTACTGCAAATCATGGTAATCGGTGACGTTTCTATGGGATATAAATATCAAACGAACAAACCAAAATTACTTTCACTACACCCACTGTAACCATTTTTGAAGGTGAGGTCACTTGACCTGGTCTGACCTGGTCTGACCTGGTCACTTGACCTGGTCTGGTGGCTCGACATGAGATGCCCCAGACCTGACTTTTTCGAGACCAAGTTACGCCACAGGCGTCGGCGTTCGGAGGGGGAGGGGAATTTCGAGGGAGTGGTAGAATTCGTAGAAAAATTCGAAAGGAGTGGTCAAACCGGCCCCCAGGGTGAGAGGTGTAATGTCTTTTCGGGGAGCAAGGAGGAAGCTAGGGGTTTTCCAGAATCACCAGGCAGCTGTCTGGAGAAGGGTGGTCAATCACGGATATTGAGTTGCAGGCATGATAAATCCACGCCTATTGTCTGAAGGGCTTCGGGAACAAGGCTGTAGGAGCTGTAATTCGATAGTTTCAGTTTCAACATTAAGTCCAAGTTGAGCGCAAGGACGGAGGGAGGACGTTCTACATGCCTAACACCCGCTTTGCCCTCCCTTGGACCTCTATCTTTTCCCGATGCGGCGGGCCTGTCTGGCCACTCCCCAGCCTTCAACAAAATGAATCACCCCGATTCCAGCAATAAACTAAACCCCCTACCCGCAGCAGAAGGAGACTTCCATTTTTGGAGCTCGCACTGCCCCAACAGAGTATCGGGCTATTGCTGGGAGGGATAGACCTTTACATTACAGGAAGAAAATATCAAGATTTGAGCATTGTCCTCAGAGGCCGTGAGATTGAACGAGAGAATGAATGTTTGCACCATCTTCTGTGATTCAGAGCCGATTTTAATGACAGACGCGTTGCTCTGATACCTCTCCGGTAATCAATGTGAAAACGTAGGATAGAAAAATTGGGATCAGGTCATGTCAGGTCAACGAGTTATGACTTAATTTATATAATCATATGGGGCGATTTTTTTCTTCTAAAATGAGACTGACAAAACAAAGGTGAAAATCTGATTCTAAATGAGATGAATCGGGTTCTCTAAAAATAATTCCATGGCTTTTGGAAAAAATGCACGCTGTCATACATTTTCATCTCCGGTCAATAACAAGGTCACACAGAGGTCACACTTTTCGAAATTGTTTATTCCTATAACTTTTGAATAAGACAAGACACATCCGCAGATCATTTGAACCCTTGTGCCAAGACGAGGACACTGATTTATCCTACTCTGTTCTGTTTCTGATGGTTCCCAAGTTCTAAGGGGCTTCATAAATGGGCCTAAATTTAACCCATGTAGGCTCTCTGTGCAGTCACGAGTCAACGGATATGGTTCAAATTTAGCTCAATGTAGAAGTCGCTAAGGCAATTTCCGCACTGTGTAGATTTTTTCGCATCGCCGCCTGTTTCCGAGATCGTAGAGGGTCAGATCGGACCGTCCCCACGCGGTGGTGGGTAAGAGATCGTATAGGGGCCAGATCAGACCCTCCCCCATTTATATTTTGTAGTTGTATTTCAGTGAACACCAACAGGAAGATTCAAATTATAGGTCCAGACATGGTGTACGAACAGCTGGTACAGTATACACACGTTTTGTTACACAAACAGCACAAAACCTACACGACGAACAGTGGCTAAAATTACCAACAAAGATATATATATATATAATATATATATATATATATATATATATATATATATATATATATATAGATAGATAATGTGTAGGACTCTATTTTCACCCGCAGTTACTGTCTCTGCGCGTTTACACGAATGGCTTCAGCTGTTCGCAAACTGCCCGGCGGCCGATTTAAATGTGCAAACACCATCATGAGAGAATTCAACATATCTGTGGGAGTTAAGAAAATCATTTGTGAACGAGGGAACTCCGCAGTAGAGAGATCTCTCAACAGTGTTCACCCTGGCGTATGGAACATCCCATAGCCTCTGGGTTCGGGATCTACGTCCTTGCACTAATACACCGAAACGCGCCGTAACCTGAGCACAGTCAAGATGGCCGGAGAAAACGTTGTGCAGGTACAGGAAGCCATATTGAGCGAGCCGCAAACGCACTGATGGAAGCTTGAAATGAGGTAAAGCGTAAAAGCGTGGCTGTAACCGGTTTGTCTGACTTAACCACCAACCACATAAGATACTTGTCCTGCATACGCCCCATGCGTTTCAAGTTGGGAGCAGTTGTGCCGGCCCACAACCTTACTGCAGTATGGACCAGACATAAGCGAAGTAGGCATAGTAACCGCCTGACATCGCAGCGCAACTCCGAGTGTACAGTGTGCGGTTTGCATGTTTCTTATTAGAAGCCCTAGCAAACGGTTAGTTCTGGCCACCACCGAATCAATACGACTCATAAATGTCAACCAGGAATCGAGCTAGACACCCAGGACTCCGAGCAGGGGCGTAGCCAAGGGTGGGCGGCAGGGACAGCCGCCCCTCCCCTGAGGGCCCCCCTGAGGACACGGACCGCGTGAAGCGCGGCTCACCCGCACTATGCTCTGTGGCCAAATGTGAAATTTAATATCAGAAAGGGCCCTCTTAAGCCCTCTTCAGCACTTTATTTTGTAACAGGCAAGGCCTTTTTGCCCATCAGGGCCCTTTTGGCGCTGTCGCAGGGCCCTTTGGGGAGCTGCCCTCCCCTGAGCGAAGTCCCGGCTACGCCCCTGTCTCCGAGTCTCTGTGCGACGATTAAAGATTGTGTCATCCAATGAATACGTTGCCAGAATTGGATAATTTCGAAGAGTGAATGTGATCACGAAATATTTTTCATGGTTCAGTTCAAAAGCCAATATTTCGACCACACGGAGCGTCAGCCCAGGTCCGCCTGAAGGTCATCCAATTAGTGTCGATATCGGCGTCCATACCCAGGCGGTGGGTATCGACACCGATACCATTGAAAAGGACCCAGGCGACGCCGGGTAGCCTTTGGGGAAAATCAGCTACGGAAGTTTGCACTATTCTTCATTACAACTTTCCATCATGGTCTGGTAGATCACAGGAACAAACAAGTGCAGAGAGGGCTTAACATATATTTAACAGATATGACTGTTTCCATGATAGTGCTCAGCCATGAAATACCACGCAAAATTCCAAGGTCTTTTTCGCTGCCAGTGTAATTCACCGTCTCGAGTTATGCTTGGCTTGAGAGCAAATCATAGCCGAAATTACATAACCGGTACGTACACAAACGGAGAGGCGACCAGGCGCAGAGTTCAGGCAGGGGCGTCGCCAGCAACTTGTCACGGGGAGATTACGAAACTCGGTCAGCTGACCAGCACTTCCGGACCCCACACCGGACACACCGACCAGATGTTGGCCAGGGCGGGGGCAGTGAGACCGGAACTCCGCCGGTCCGGCCATGCCGCTGTCGCGGCGGCTCGTCACCAGGGGCGGCGCTGAGACGGCACACTCTGCGTTGCCGGGCCGGAGCCGGCCGGCCGTCCGGCGTCACCGTTGCATGCACGGCCGACATGAGGCCAGGCCAGCCTACTTGGCGGCGGCGGCTCGCAGCGGTTAGTGGCACGGACAGGGCATTAAATAGACGATAGCAGCGCTGTCGTCACCGAACACCCTATCGGCGGCGTCAGTCGTACCAGGAACTGGACTGACGCTGCGGCAGCGCCGCCGAGCGTCGGACTCCGGCGGAGCTGCCGGGGCCTGTCTCCGCCAACGACTCCGACGCAAACTATATTGGTCAGGGTTAGATGTAAGATTTAAAAGGAGAAACTGTCTGCTTACAGCATAATAATTCAAGCAGTCTGCAGCCTGGTCATCTACGGTAAGCACCTTTCAACATTCCGGAGGGCGCAGGAGAGGAGACAACTATCAGTCTGGCCGGCGATAGTGAAGACTGCCTCGGCGGCGGAGATGGTGCCGTACTTTGCTGTAAAGGGTCACATTGCGGACGAACAGACATGGGAAGTGACGCATGAGGATATCCCTATGGATTGCCATAGCCGTTGGCGGATAGGATTGAGTTGGGTTGGATTAAAAAATGAACAGTTTTCTGGGTACCTATATAAGCTTGGGTACCCTTTTTGTCGGTTTTGTTTTTATACGGACTGGATTTCTTGGATCCGTAATCAGTTTTTTTAATCAGTGTCAGACCTGGAGTTTTGTTAAGGGAAATGGTGGTTTGTGCCACGGGTAGCACAAGCCACCCTCCCAGGCCTGGGAGGCCCCTTTCGTGCATTCCGAGGACGCCTTACTTTTAATATGTTTTGTAAGAGAGGGGTGTTTAACACCCGCACTGGAGAGGGGTCTGGCACTAACGCGCATTGGAGGGGGTCCTGGTAGCTCCCCTAAGATCTCGGAAACTAAGAGGTGTAGAAAAAACGCCAGTTATGGGGTGGGTAGCAGTTATAGTGATCTACATCATGACAAATTTTCGTTAACGTAGGTCAATATCTTCAAGGTCAAACCAGGTTATAAAGGTCAATTCTTGGCTACGCTGGGGAGCTATTCGGAAATGCCGTGATTATGCGGTAAAAAGACGGGAATGAGCTAAAGGCGTACCAGGGTCATAGAGGGAAGGTCACGCAGAATCTTTCCAACAATTTTTAGGTCAAGATCATTCAAGGTCATTGACCTAGGAAGTCATAATATGGTACACTACCTATGATGTAGACTATGACTAGCACTATAGCAACTGTTTGGCAGGAAATGAGGATTTACCTTTACCGATGAACTTTGACCTTGAACTTTACCCTGCCCTTTATATTGAGGTATCATAACCATGATGTCATAGCATAATATATATATATATATATATATATATATATATATATATATATATATATATATATATATATATATATATGTATATGTATATATACCTACATATATATACGTCAGACCGGGCAACGCCATTCGACCGGGAGCACTGGGGTCAATGACCTTGGAAGGGAAGTGCAGATATGACCTTGACCCGTGACCTTGAACTTGATCTTGGCCTTTATGGTGTTATGACGTCACCACTCGGTCTCAAATGCAAGTGAACTGGTCTGACCGCGCGATTACGGTGATCTCAAGATGCAGGTCGGTTTTTGAAAGCCTATAAATAAAAATTTGTACTGATTTTGAAAATTTTGTCACCAATCGACGCGCTATTAAATTCTGTTATGCGCGTGTTAAAAGCATTACCGGGAAATAAATTTGGCCACAGGGGCACCACTGGCTGCAGAGGGACGGTCAAAAAGTCAAACAGAACTCAATGCCGGTGAATGGGCGGCAAATTATGAAAATTATGAACAATGCCAGAGAGTAGGGCACCTCTGCCAGGACCACCTTCTAGAGCCAGTTTCGGGAACCTGACCATATTTCCATAATATTTCCATACCATTTATTTTATGGTTCAGAAAAAAAACACACAGAGGCTGCTACGAGGAACGCATAAGCGCCGTAGCGCTTAAGTCTAGGCGTCCCACGCCAACACAATCATGGTGCCATCTCAGCGCCGCCAGAGAGGCCACCGCACCCCCGCGACACACGCCACTGAAAGTACGGCTTACTACACCACATCGAGCACTGGCTATAACATGATGAATTTTATGTCTCTTGTTAAATAACGAACCTCTTTGTGCCATGAACAAAATGAAAATGGACATGAACAAGTGGACCACACAAATCGCGTTTATATAGATGCCGTTCAGTGACGCTTTTGGCGTCAGACATATGCACCTGGCATCTGGAGGGCAAGGCGCCTCGAACCTTAATAATGGAGACCACCTTGGATCAGTCCCTGATGCACACGGGCTGATCTGGATTTACTGAGAACTACGGGTCTGAGTTGACCGGATCGGAATGCTATTGGCCGTGTTGGAATCGTATTGCGGTGCCCACGGGCCGGGTACTTGCCTGCTGGTGACTGGGCCAGAGCAGTCCGGAGCCGGCTGCTGAGGGCGGCAGCTCACACCAGCAGGAGGACGCCATCCGCATCAGGCGACTGACCAGCACGCAGGCGCACAGCACAGTCAGCGCCGCCACCGAGCCCGTCACAACCACGCACGTCACTGCAACAGGGGCAAGGTAATGTTAGCACTGAACACGTCACTGCAACAGGGGCACGGCACCGTTAGCACTGAACACGTCACTGTAACAGGGGCACAGCACTGTTTGCACTGAAACACATCACTGCAGCAGAGACACAGCACTGATAGCACTGAACACGTCACTGCAGCAGAGGCACAGCACCGTTAGCACTGAACACGTCACTGTAACAGGGGCACAACACTGTTTGCACTGAACATATCACTGCAGCAGAGACACAGCACTGATAGCACTGAACACGTCACTGCAGCACAGACACAGCACCGTTAGCACTGAACACGTCACTGCAACAGGGGCACAGCACCATTAGCACTTAAAACTTCACTGCAACAGGGACACAGCACCGTTAGCACTGAACACGTTACTGCAACAGGGGTACAGCGCGGTCAGCTATGCGCACGTTTAGGGACAGATGACAGGAAAAAGTGGGCAGAGGACTGGTCGTACCCTTAGATTCACATCGCCGGCCCCTCCACTCTGAAGTTTGTGAGCCCATGTCAGACATCGAGAGCGCTCTGAACGCCCTCCAAATGCGAGAACTATGCAAAACAGGCATGATCAATTTGGGGCTCAAAGTTAACTCTAATCAGCGGTTGGGGCAGATGAGCTTTCCTGTTTTCCTGTCTTCCATTGAATCCCGCCTGTCCACTGCGTTCCGGCTTCTTCCATTGATACCCTCCTGTCAACTGTGTTCCGGCGTCTTCCACTGATTCTGTAAGCCCATTACCAGCAGCAGAGCTCCGTTCCAACATTTGTCCGCCTCTCTGCCGGTACCGGCATTACTTTGGAAAATCATTGTCTGATTTGACAAAACTGTTACGTATCGACAGAAAACTGATGCAAAAGAGGAAAATATTTCAATAATGTGAAAATTCACAATTCAGCGGTGGTTCCAGGGACTTTATAACAGGGCCTATTCCAGGCTTTTATAACTATTCGTCAAATACCAATATTCTGTTGCAGCGACTAGTAGCAAATGTAAGGAACTGTGTGACGCGTCCGGTAAATCAAGTTAAATGATATAAGCTAAACAATCATCAGAGACGGATCCGAAAGAGCGCAAATAAAGGGAAAATATGAAAATTGCCGATGCCTAAAAGGCATGTAAAAATGGCGGTCCCGGCTTTTGATGCTTTTCAAATCGTCCAACATTTGTACACCCATGCTAAGCCGGGGAGAGTCTGAATGATTTTGTCTCCTTTATCCGCCTATAGATGAAGCTTTCATTATTTGCTTCTGAAGCCAAATGCGTACCCAAGATGATTGTACTTTTCATTACACTTAGTGCTCAGCCATACGCTTGGGTAGGCGTGAAATTCTCCTAATTGCAGTACCTGAGGACGCCTATGGCATCTTATGCTTACATAAAATCGACTTTGGGAGGACCCCACTGTCAAAATAGTTCGACCGGGATCTACAGCGGACAGAGGACGATCGACCAATGGTTTTAGAACAGGCCCGAAAAGGGGAGCCACTGACCAACTTTAAGCACAGCATATCCGGCATCATATCAGCATATCCCTTCGGATCCCTTCAGTGAGCTGAAGGACCCTTGAATGCCAAAAAGTGTCGTCTTCACGCGGCTCTCCCAGAAGTCGAATCAAAGCAAAAAAAGAGTAGAATTCCAAAGCGGATTCTAATCAAATGTCCGATTAAAGAGGCACTGAGCAGAGTGGGAGCAAGACATCGCGTCTGTTACCCTCCAGAGTTGTCACTCAGTTTTATATATTACTATGTGGCGTTTATATTCAGTTTGTCATGTAGCATAGATTTGGCCCAAAACAAGCCGTAGCGTAGGCCGTCCCTGGCTGCAGCAGTGACAAGCACGGCGAGGATAGGCACCAGCAGGCCCACTGCAGCCACCCACGTCACTGCGCGTGCCACATAAGTACTCGCGTTTTATGGCGCTCTAACTACAAGTGAGCCATACAGGTAATACAATACTTCATGAAAAACAAAACATGTTCAAGGTGCATTAAAGGGAATGTGGTACCTTGGTGGAATCCTGGAATTTAGTGAAATTAGGCATACTTTTAGCTAAAAATAATGAAACCACTCATGATTTCTCCGAAAAAATGTTCAATAACCTCAATGTTTTGTTTTTAAAAATACTTCTCTAGGAAAATAAATAAATATCTGCCTGTGGATGATGTCATGATCTGACAACCACCACCATACTTGAAATGCTTCAAGGGCTTCGATTGGCTGATGCTCATCGTGACGTCAGCCTACGTCGTCACACCAGCAGCTCACAACAATGGCCGCCCGGCGAGGGGTTGATAAGGGGTTGGTGTCAGGTAGGTTTTAGCTTTTTTTCTCCGGAAATATCGAGTTCCAAGACAAATGAAATATGGAATACCGTGTTTTCCGACTTGCTTTACAACTTGGCTATCTCAATTAAAATCACGTTATGAAGGTGCCACATTCCCTTTAAAAAAGCAGCTGCTACCACGGGTGTTGTGGTTTAACTGGAAATCGGGGGAGGAGGGAACAGCTTGTCTGGGATAAGGCCAATTGTACCTCAGAGTGGAAACGCTAGAAGCTCCCAAAGGTGGACAGGCAAAAACCTTCCAACAGTGACAACGCCAAAAGCTCCCCAAGGTGGAAGCGCTAAATGCACTTCAGAGTGAACTCGTGGGCCACCAACCGATGCCGAACTAGAGCATTAGCCAAATGACGGCATCGCTGCACAGGTCACACCTCTGGATCATTAGCTCACTGCACCTGGAAAGATGAAACGGCGCTTCTTCTAAAGAACTGAAAACAGCCGTCGAGACGAAACGGCAAGCGTTTCTCACAACCGATCAACAACACAGCTCCGACCGATTGCAAACGGCAGCCATAGAAAAGGCGAGTGGACCGGCCTGGCCAGCCTGGGGTGTTTCGTAATCTGGGAAACCCGGCCATCCCAGACAGTCCATTAGAGGTGGGTGTCGACTGGGCGTTTGGAGACAGGCACGCGCTGACTGAGCGTTATGCAACAGACAGACGGAGTGGATGACGCGCAGACAGTTCTCGTGTGGCGTACTTCCACTTAAGTGGTATGTCTCCTCTCGGGACAGCTCCTGGCGGCGGTCTCCGCCCACCTGCTATGAGATCGTTCAACCCGAATGTAGGTATGATTTATATATGTAGAGGTGATGGCAAATCTAGTAGCATAGCATTCGGCATGGGAAGACACATAGCCGTGGCTTCACCAGTTTCCTTAGGAGATCAATATTAAGGTGGGTAATGTTGACTTCGGCAGCCTGCTTTAACGTTCTGGAGAGAGAGAGAGAGAGAGAGAGAGAGAGAGAGAGAGAGAGGGAGAGAGGGAGAGAGGAAGAGAGGGAGAGAGAGAGAGAGAGAGAGAGAGAGGAACTGATAGACGGCCAGAGGAAGAGACAGGAGCCCGCCACCATCTGCCCCTACAACAGCAGTGGCGTAGTGTGAGCTCATGTTCGGGTGGGTAGAACAACACCAGAAAACGGCACCCAACTCATGCCGATCCTCAGAAGAGTGAGACAGGTGCTTTTAAAAGACCCTTATAGCAAGAGGCTTCCCAAAAGGCAGACATGGGGCTACACAGCTTCACCATGCCCCGAGGGGAGAGTTTTTTCTGAACCCAGTCCGTTTCTACAGTTATAGCAAACCAATGCTCTGTGCTGCCCCCTCCACCTACCCTCCCGTATCCTCCGCAGCTAAATGTAACCCGCACCAGAATAACGTTTGGGTCGATATTGCAGATCTGAGGCGATATGAAAATACGCTGGGAGGTAATATTAAATAATTTGCTGTTTCATCCCGCGTACAATCTCGCTGAGTGTATTCTAGCGCAAAAACACACACGCAATCTTCCGTCACTTTGCGCTGAAATGCTATGAATATGCGCTACACACGCTCAAACACCATACCATTTGCATTTGCTCACAAAGTGTCAGATGGCAAATGCGACTGTATGAGCAGCACGCCAGGCCTTGAGTGGTGATCCAGTTGAACGGTGGTGTTATTTGGACAGCCACGCTGGCTCCTGGTGCCCGACAGTCGATATCTGCCACGTCACATCTGCGCCAGCCGCCTGTTGTTAGCGCGGTCACCTTGCCGTTTGTTTGCAGAAGATGACGAGCCTGGAAGCAGGGCTGCCCTGCACGCTGCTGGGTCTCTGTGTGACCGGAACTGGTCCGGCTGACACCTTTTCTGGAAAATGCCACAGGGGGAGCAGATGGGCGCTCTTGGTGTGGTTTGGCTACGTGATGTGATCTGCAATAGCAGCGGCGCTCCCGTGTAGAAACATTTCGGATGATTGTTTCAGTTCAGGCGTATACTGGAAACGCACAAATATATATATATATATATATATATATATATATATATATATATATATATATATATATATATATATATATATATATATTATTTCCTAATAGGCTAAAAACCTGGAGTGGGCAATACTACGCCGCGAGAAGCAGCCTGAAATGGTGTCAACGTCTCATTTAGAGGCAGAGAAAAAGCAGGTCAGCGGGCAGGGCGCCGGCTCCACTGCGATTGCAGCCGGGGCTATTCGACGGGCCGTCAGCGAAGGCAGCGCCGTCGCCTCCAATTTGGCAGCACGCCAGCCGGCGCCAGGGCTGCCACAGCGCCGACGCCGCACCGATTGCAATGAACCTGGAACAGGCCTCATAGCTCTGTCTTCATATACCTAGGGCTGCAGTCATGACAGTCCTTGGCCGTTTCGTTCAGGACTGCTCGAGTTTTTGCCACTAACCAAGAATGACCTTTAAAATGAGCTGAATGAAGGCAGTCTTAGACATGAGCGGATCCAGGATTTCCGATCGGGGAGGGGGCACATGGTCGGGGACATCATCCTGACCAAGGGCGCCAATTTAGGGCAGCAAACCTGTCCGGTGGCCGTCAAATCCTATCGCGGGGGATGTCGATACTCCCATCACGGAGAAGCAATATTTCAGTGGGCGCCATCGACCTTTCAGGGAGATATTGTTGCTATTTCAAGAGGCATTGAGGGTTGATAGGGGGAGGGGGCAAGTGCCCCCACTTGTACCCTTAGATGAGCCTATGGTATTAGACCAGCTCAGATTTTACGAAAGTTGGAAATGTCGAACTGCAAGGGAGCGAATGTGTTCAATACTGTCATGCATATCTGAATGATGCCGTGATGGGAAAAATATAACCTTTGGTCGTTCAAATGAAGTTGGTGGTTAGCCGCCTTCGTGAGTCAAATCTTGCGATTTTTCACAGATATCAGAACGAGTAATCCTTTGAAGAAACTGAATAAAACATCAAATGTACGACACGTCCGCACATTCCAGAGCAGGGGAGCGGTTCCCAGTTCTCCTTCTGGTTGTCACCGTCCCCGTGGGCGCCGAGGGCGGCAGAAAAGGGAAACGCGTCCTCTCAAGCCGCATATCCGGGAGGACGTCCCCCAACAAAATCTGGGTTCGACACAAAGGGAATGTGGCACCTTTATAACGTGATTTTAACTGAGATAGCCAGGTTGTAAAGCAAGTCGGAAAACCCGGTGCTCCATATATCATTTGTCTTGGAACTCGATATTTCCGTAGAAAAAAGCTAAAACCTACCCGAAATCTACCTCTCATGTACCTCTTGCCAGGCGGTCATTGTTGTGAGCTGCTGGTGTGACGACACAGGCTGACGTCACGATGAGCATCAGCCAATCAAAGCCCTTGAAGCGTTTCAAGTATGGTAGTGGTTACCAGATCATGACATCATCCACAAGTATATATTTCTTTATTTGCCTAGAGGAGTACTTTAAAAATCAAAATATTGATCTTATTGTACATTTTTCAGAGAAATCATGAGTGGTTTCATTATTTTCGGCTAAAATTACGCCTAATAACACTAAATTACAGGATTCGACCAAGGTGCCGCATTCCCTTTAAGCTTTATTAATTTCCTCTTTTATTTGCGTGGCCCTACCTGCGAGGTAAATGTGTCCATGATGTATGTGCATGGTAATTAGCTTTTTTCAAAGAGAGCCAATATGTTTAAAACTTGTTCCCGCCCCTCCCCCTTCCCGGTTTCGCCAGTCCACGGGGCATCCTCCAGTAAAAATTCCGGGGCGGAATAGTGTAGTAATACTGGCTGGTTGGTACTATACTTGAAACCATGTTGACTTAATTGAAGCCGTGTTGACTGTTGCACAAAATTTGCATAGCCAGTTTCAACAACACCAGATGGTGCATCAGCACCAGTCAGTATAATAACATCATCTAGTGTAACAGCACTGGTCAGTGTAACAGCATCAGTCAGTGTAACAGCACAAGCTAGTGTAACAACACCATTTAGTGTAACAACACCAGCCAGTGTAACAACACTATTTAGTATAATAGCACCAGCCAGTATAACAACACCATTTAGTGTAGGTAACAGCACCAGCCAGTGTAACAACACCATTGAGGGAGCACCAGCCAGTGTAACAACACCATTTAAGGGAGCACCAGTCAGTGTAACAACACCATTTAGTGTAGGTAACAGCACCAGCCAGTTAACAACACCATTTAGTGTAACAACACCATTTAGCGTAACAGCACCAGCCAGTGTAACAACACCATTTAGTGTAATGGCACCAGCCAGTATAACAATACCATTTAGTGTAACAGCACCAGCCAGTGCAACAACACCATTTTGTGTAACAGCACCAGCCAGTGTAACAACACCATTTAGTGTAACAAGACCAGCCAGTATAACAAAACCATTTAGTGTAACAGCACCAGCCAGTGTAATAACACCAGTCAGTAGAACATCATTTAGTGTAACAGCACCAGCCAGTGTAACAACACCATTTAGTGTAACAAGACCAGCCAGTGTAACAGGACCAGCCAGTGTAACAAGACCAACATGTGTATAAGAGCTAAGCCGGGTACTCGAATCCAAGTGTTTACGTAACAGCCGACTCATCCAAGGGAGCAGCAACCTCGCTTGTTTTTCAGACACGACCGTGGTTTTGTTTACCGCCTCCAAATAGGCTTAGGAGATCTGTTGTGGGCTGCATCAGGGAAGGAAGTGGGGCGAATGGTCGCACATCTCTCAGGACGGCCGGCCTGGATTAATCATAAACGACGAAAAATAGTTGGAAAGCCACTATGCGGTCGGAAGAAACGTTGTATTCTGAGTTGGGCCAGGGAGTGGGGGCGCACATAAAAGGCTCAGCATGAAAAGGTCGAAATTTAAGGTCATGAATCAAGGTCAAAACCAAAATTCAATTTAGACGGATATCGCAGAAAAAATCAGTGTGTACAATATGAGGACCATGTCACGTTGTGACGCGATAGGTCAATGACCGTGTTTAGTATCGACCCCAAATTTGAGGGCACTTTGAATTATACCTTTACGTATGGGAAAGTCCAAGTTCTGTGTTTTGTGTGGCCTTTTCCGCAAAACCACGGCACGTGACTCATATTTAACCTTAAAGACAATAACCGAAGTTAATAAAGCTCGAGTATAATGCAAGTCACCATTGTACTTGCGAGACCTCAAACAAAGACTTTTCTTATCCTTGTTCATTTCTTGCAGTTTTATAATAAGTCTTAGCAGGTTGCTGCTCCGTAAAGCCCAAATAACCCGCTCTTGATTTTGTAGATCTCAGGAGGCATCCTTCAATAGCGCTAGCGCGAGCTACCTTACTAGTAAACTGCTTTGTTTTGGTTCATAGCATCAAGTTTGCACCAGAGAAGGCAACCTCTTCAGACTTCTACCAGACTCTACCAAACTTCTCTAATAATCCGCCCCGCGTTCGGGTGGAGATTGGGAGAAGCTTCCAGAAGATTAGGGAATTTCAGGGATGAGGCAATCGGGGAGTAATTGCCCTCTTGCCATCCCTCCCCCACACCCATGTGGTATATCTAGCCACGGTTTCTATCCAATACTTTGGTCTGATCCAGATATGTCCTGCGTACCGAGTAAGACTGGAGATATCGCCTCGGCCCAGGGGGGAAGCTGGATGGGTTCCCGCTTGCAGTACATGCCCTATACCAAACCTATGGGAGACCGGAAATCCGAGGAGTCACGTGCAGGTGCACCAAAATAAACATCAATCTGGGGATTAAAGGGAGATACACGAAAAAAATTTATTGGCTAGATCAAAAGGTCACAAAAAGTTATTTCAGCAGTCCTATTCGCATTTTTTTAATTCGGCCTGCAAATGCCTTTAAATTGTTCTCAAAGTCAACATTTTTAGATGACTTTACCGGTACACCTCATATCGGTGTATATGACGTACAGACGGCTAAGGCTATCAATTTCTCTAAAAATTAGGTCATATCGATCCTAAACAGTGATGTAGAACTTTGGACTACTACAGAAAAAATTACTTTAGAAAAACAACATTCCAAAACTCTTTTGAAACAGAAATATAGGGCTTAAAAGAAATCACAATTAACCAATCAGAAGCCTAGAAATTCTCAAACCGGGGTCACGTGACCTATCTGACGCAAAAGTTTTGTCATCCTGGGGCTGAAGCAGAAAATGACTCAAGACCCGAGGCACGAAACTGCTGAAGACTTGAGCAATTATGTTTTTTCCCGTTTCTAGGGCAAACTAATTCATTTTGTAGTTCTTAAAAGCTTTTTAAAATTAATTCAAACACAAATACAGCAGAATAGACATTTGTATTATAAAAAACACTGCTTTTCAACTTTAAATAGTTTTCGAAAAGTAAGTGATGGGTGAAGGTTTCAGCATTTTATCGGAACTGTTAACCTATTTCGATAATAAGTGAGTGGCCTCCCAAAATTTTGCCGAAGATACAAAGAAATTGATAGTTTCGTAATCAGGATTTTTCAAATAGCAAGAAACCACAATAATAATTTTTCGTCTATCTCCATTTAAGTACGATGAATGAGGAGAAAAGCTGACCGCAGCACATTTGACACTACAATAGACTCTCATGTTTTTGTGTGTTGTGGGAACACTCATGTCTTTGCTGCAGCTGTTATTGGTGGATAGAGTCCCACAAACTTGATCTACTCAACTTAACCTTAACCAGTATATTCTATTTGTTTAATTGCTGCCCCATTAGGTACGTTTCTGTTTGATGGCCACTAATGTTTTGGTCAGAAGCGCATTGGTCTTGATTTTTGTTAGTCAGGGCATAATGCACAGTAATGATACATATCTTGAACAAATTTCCGTTAGACATTCTTCCGCGTCATAAAAAAGTGTCATGTTTATATCATCAAGGAGAGGTAGCTTCTACAATTCCAAGCGTGTCACTTAATTCTGGGACTGCCCATGCGCACAACAGACAGGTTCACGAGAAAATTAATATAGCCCAGAAAGGAAAAAAATACAGAGATATTTGATCGTGGGAAAAAGAATATCTTTCAAGGTCGTTATACCAGGCACTTTGACCCATGAAACTTCGCAGTGATCCTAGCTTTGTCTCGCTCCTTAACCCAGGCTGAATGTCATCCTCAATGCTGACTGCTGCGGACATGGCAGCTAAGGTTACCTGCTCAGCTAAGGTTACCTGCTCAGCTAATGTCACCTGTTCAGCTAAGGCTACCAGCTCAGCTAAGGTTACATGCTCAGCTAGGGTTACCAGTTCAGCTAAGGTTACCTCCTCAGCTAAGGTTACCAGCTAAGCTAAGGTTACCTGCTCAGCTAAGGTTACCTGCTCAACTAAGGTTACCTGCTCAGCTAAGGTTACCTGCTCAGCTAAGGCTACCAGCTCAGCTAAGGTTACATGCTCAGCTAAGGTTACCAGCTCAGCTAAGGTTACCTCCTCAGCTAAGGCTACCAGCTCAGCTAAGGTTACATGCTCAGCTAAGGTTACCTGCTCAGCTAAGGTTACCTCCTCATCTAAGGTTACCTGCTCAGCTAAGGTTACCTGCTCAGCTAAAGTTATCTGTTCAGCTAAGGTTACCTGCTCAGCTAAGGTTACCTCCTCAGCTAAGGTTACCTCCTCAGCTAAGGTTACCTCCTCAGCTACGGTTACCTGCTCAGCTAAGGGAAGCTCCTCAGCTAAGGTTACCTGTTCAGCTAAGATTACCTGCTCAGCTAACAGAAGCTCCTCAGCTAAGGTTACCTGCTAAGATAACGTTAGCTGAGCAGGTAACCTTATCCTCTGATTGAAGTTCTGGCTACGCCTCTGGCACGAGTGGTAGTGCTGTTTTGGACGGCTGTGATATTGCCGCTTTGTGCAAATCTGGTAGGCTGCTGGTGGTCCAATCAAACTTGTCTCCGTCCCAGTCAACCATCCTCAACCAGAGGCAACAGCGCCATGTCCTACACCGGACAGATCCTTGGTAAAAATCTACCTCTGCACAGAAACTCAAGTCGACTACCCAGGACTTTTATAGTATGCAGAATCTCGCTCACAGACGTCCCGTGACCGCACGTCCTTCTACCCATCTATCACGGTTATGTCTTTCCCTTGTCTGTCATGGGGAGGATTTCAGATGCTGCCTTGTTCAGATGTCCGGTCCAACAGGGCACTTACCAGACAGTGAATACCAGCCGGTCTCCAGGGCTTTGGCAGGCGCGTTTCCTCTCAGGTGTCTCAGCTCCAATGGCATAGCTTCGTGCCACACACATTTTTACACCAGTTCACGGCTCAGTCCATTCTACGCGCGGCTTGTGAGGGCGCTACACTCACATAGATTCTACGGGACCGGCCCACCGTCCCTCTCCGCCCAACCACCGCCGTCCTATTCGGCCTCGTCTTGACGCCACCGCGGCACCACCGCCGACAGACGCCGTTAGTTCGACTGTCTACCGCCAGGCGGCCGGGCCAGACAGATCGACGGAAGCACAAAAGCCGGGCTGGGTAAAAACGGCGGTGCGGACGCCCTGTCAAACGCAATAGTGGGCCGGCGACAGGTGATGATGTTTGCTGAAGTGGCGGGACTGGAGACAGTTGTGGGTTATCGCTGCAGTCATCGCTGTCTCTGCCGCCCGCAGCACGCTGGCTGAGTGCTGAAAGGAGGGAGGAATGACCTGGGCCAGGGCCATTGTGCGCCTCACCGAGCTATCTCTGCATTTATCACACTTTCTACATTCAGAATTTCGAGCTTCTGTATTTCTTACTATAAGCCCTATGTCTCCCTACCAGGTTTGCTCCTGTAATTCCATGTGCCTTTCACAGTCAATGGGTCAACAGAACTTTGATCGACGGTCTTCGGTAGTGACGTCGATAGAAGCCGGAAGCTTGGCATCGAACCAAGTCCTCTGTGCACCCCAAAACTAATACAGCATTGTGTTGTGGCTGAGGCCTCCGGAGATATCGAAAACGCTGTGAATCCAACGGTTGCTCGGCCAAAACAGACCAGCCCAGGCAGCGCCGGTGGGCAGTGTTCAATTGTCAACTGCACACAGGCAAACCAGGGGGAGAGAGGGTTTTCGGGGATAGGGAGGAGTGTCCTCCGCAGACGCGCAGTGGCGGCGCAGGGTCCGGATTTAAGAGGGGTACGATGGACTTTTCGAGCCATTTGTTTCCGGTTTACACCATTGGGTTTGGTAGGCGCGGAGCTCTGGTGTTAGAATTGACATTTAACACGCGCACTGAGGGAGGGCCTCAGAGGCCCCGTATTTTCCCATGGAAGCCGGACAACTACTCGTAACCGGAAAACGATACTGGGCCAACTTTGAGAGAATTTAACGGCACGTCGACTGGTGAAAAAATTGAAAATCAGCCGAGAAATTTTTAACTTAACACGCGCATTGACGGGGGGCGGGTACCCGCCCCCACCCCTTCGGGTTTTTCGGGGATAGCAAAAAAACGGCGGCGCGTAGGGCCACCGTACTTGGCATACCTTTTCTCTCATTATTTTTACAACTTCTGTGAAAATTTTAAGGTTAGGTCATCTCAGGTCAGGTCACCAGTACAGGTCAAGTGGCCCGACCTCAAAAAAAGTTTAAGATAGCATAAGTCGGAGCAGGGTGAACTTATCCGATTGAAACTCATATCATATAATGGCCCCACCGAGTTCTCTAAAATATGTTCCGGTATTTTGATATCGATGACCTAAGGTCAGGTACGAGGCATGACCTCTCCATTGGAAATACATGGGAAAATAGTTTTTACGGAATAACTCAGTAACGGATGGTGATACAGCTTTTATTTTAGCTGCATTAGACTCGCCTGAGCTTTGCGGTTCTAATGATATGCATTTTATATAATTTGACCCTGACCTGACCTGACCTCAGGTCAGGTCAAATCCTTGATTTGACCTAGCAAGGTCAAATTATATATCATTCAATTTGGCTTGCTGAGAGGATTCATATGGCTTAAGTCGTTTTGCTCTATCTTTACTTGTTCAGATGTAATGGCCGAAAAACTGAATTTACATGTTATCCCTATGACGGCATGTTTTGACCTCTCGTGACCTTAAATGTGACCTGACAAAAAAATGATTCGAATGTTTTCGATGGAGAAGTGGATGGGCAGTCCAACGCCTTTTACCGTTTTTCGCTACCTACCGTAGTTCTCGAGATCTTAGGGGGGCGGGTACCCGCCCCCGTCAATGCGAAGGTGGCTCAGAACCCCGTCAATGCGCGTGTTAACCCTAGACCCGGTGCGGGATGTTTGAACACCCCCTTCGGGTCTTTTTTCCGGCAGCGAGAAAAAACGGCAGGCGACGCGCCGCCGTACTTGCATAATCTTTTCCTTGATTAATTCCGCAACTTCCCCAAAATTTTAAGGGTGGGTCATCTCAGGTCAGGTCACCAGGGCAGTTCAAGTGCCCTCGCCTAAAAATGTGTTAAGGTGGCATCAGTAAGAAATGGGTGAATCTATCGGATTGAAACTTATAACACATGATGACCCTACCGGGTTCTACAAAAGTTGTTCTGGGATTTTTCATATCGATGACCTAAGGTCAAGTACGGACCATGACCTCTCCATTGGAAATACATGGGAAAAACCCAGATTAGGCTGTATTCGCGTAGATACGGCAGATAAGATTCATATTCTCCAAATCGTAGTTTTCTGGGCCCTTTTTCAGGTTCATATTGCAATTTTTTACCTCCGACCTCTGAGAGGTCACCTATGGCAACTTAGTAGTTTTCAGACTTGGGTCAATAACTTCGCATAAATTGATGATACAGCTTATATTTTAACAGCATTGCATTTGGATTGGTATTGCGAGTCGATTGATATGCATATTGAATATGCTAGGTTAAAAAATGACCATGACCTGACCTGAGGTCAGGTCTTTTTTACCTAGCACGATCATATTATACATCATTCGATTCGCCGTGACGAGAGGAAGTGAATGGTGCCTACAAAATGATTCTAACTCAGCTCTGCCAGATGCTAGAGCCCAAAGCCTTTACTTAAAAGTTAAAATACCACTTTCGTTGACCTGTCATGACCTCGATGCTGACCTGAGCCAAAAAGTGACTAATATAACTTCTTCCAAGATTCTTTTGAGCTATCTACCAATGTTCACGTTTTTTCGCTATCTCGTAGAGGGGCTGAGTTCAACGGGGGTGTTCAAACACCCCCCCACCAGGGCGTAGGTGGATCGATGCCCCACCGGGGCGGGGGTTAAAGGCCTTAAAACTCGGACCTGCATTTATAGATCGCCATAATGGCGCGGTCAGACCAGTTCACTTGCGTTGGAGACCGAGAAGTGACGTCATAACGCCATATAAACAGGATGATGTCAAAAACACCTAACATGAAGGTCAAGGTCAAGATCAAAGGTCACAGGTCAAGGTCATACCGGCACTTCCAAGGTCATTGGGCCCAGTGCTTCTGGTCAAATTACGTTACCCAGTCTGACGTATGTACAGACGGTTCGATACCGATTGGTAGATATTAGGCCGCGGTCGTTTTTGCGAAATAACTCTAAAGTAATGTTTCCTGCCGACACTATTGTTTCCTCGCCTGCTGCTTTTTAACTGGATGCATGAACTGACGTGCAAAAATACATCATCGGGTGCAAAATTCGGAAGCAATTAAGGAAAGACACAGAAAATCATCGGGATCAGCGAGAATATTTTTTCGTCCATGATTTTCTAAATTGACATCTCGCCCAGTTCGCAGGGTCCCAAATTTGAAGAGCTCGTCAAAATACATTAGGGGGAGTCTGTGCAGGAGTACGCACTTAACTCTCTAAAGGCTCTCACCTTTGTTCTATGAATCTAACAGTAAAAATCGTTATGTGGTTGTTTAGCCTGAATAATTATCTATGTATGGTTCATGTTTCAACTTGGTGTCTCTGAAAGGAACTCGCCACGAGCCCATCAAAAATAAAAAGTCACGTGCGTACTCTTGCCGGAGTGGGTCGGTAAGAGTACGCAAGAGAGGCGGCTGGAGTACGCATTGATGCCCCGCTGTGCTTTAGGTGCATCTGCCATGTCGCGAAGATTTTTGTCGCCAAACTAGGTGATTTTATGATTTTATATCGTTCTGAATATATCAGAACTATGCTGCAATGTTTGGTTTTCCAAATATGAATTGCGGACTCTGTTCCAAGCGAAAATTAAATTTTGCTATCTCTTAAGCATGCGCACTCTTGCCCAATGGTCTACTGCGTACTCTTGCCGGACATGCTCCCTTGGGGAGAAATTCTTCATAAACATGTTGACAGGCGTTTTAGGGTGAGCTCCGGTCCTGGAGCACACTCCTAGCTCAGCTTTCTTACTGATGACAGACCGTAATACAATAGTTTTGATAATAGAAGCATGGTCTACAAGTTCAACCAGTTAAGAAATATTACTTCAACGGTGCCCAGAAACTTATTTTGCTCTTTACTCCCGCGGGAAGAACAGGAGCACGTTGAATTTTGGTGTGCAGCCTAGGCGCTGACCTTGTTTTTTATACCAGGGTATCCACCATCTCAGTGGTTGCTAAGTAACCAAAACAGCTGCTGCGTACTCTTATCTCCTGCGTACTCTTACCCGCCCTTACCCTACTATAGATCCAACCTTTTGTGAGAAGTAAAATCGTTTTCAGATATTTCTTAACAACTGACACTAATACCTACCAATCAGTGTGGAACCGGCTGTACATACATTATGATATGACGTCATAGTTAAGGTAGCTAAACATAAAAGTCAAAGTCAAAGGTCAAGGTAAAAGGTCGTTGGTAAATTTCAATCCTCATTGCCCGCACAACAGGTTATATAGTGCTAGTTATAGTGTACATTATAGCAGGGCATTTTTAAGGAAAAGTCAGTGGGGGCATTTCTTGTGCTGGCCGTTCTAGCGTCTTCAAGGGATCGAGACTCCATTTTGAGGGGTTTTAATAAAACTTAGACGCGATAGTGTTAAAAAAAATGTTTTTCAATTTTTGTGTTCTTCCATGTTATTCCAGATTATAGATGCTGCCTGGTTTTTTCGGCAAAAAGGTCAAACCGAGTTAGAAAAAGGGCCAAACAGGGACAAATTTTTATTTTCACTAAATTTCCGCCGCTGGCACGGGACTCTGGGTGGAAATCGGGAGGACTCTGCCGACCAGTTCAAGGAAATCGCGCACAGAAGTGTGCTGGAACTCCCCTCATGACCATATCCAGGCTAACTGCTGAATGACGCTGTCGAGGTGAAGGTATATTTTCAGACAGAGTTCGCCCTAGGTTCGGCCAAGAGCTCTTTTCCGGACCATTTGTCGGGGGGTATCATTCCTGCACCAGGACATGATTCCCTCCCAGTGTCTTTGGCTGCACCAGCTACACGCTCCTTCACCTTTTCACTCTCTGAGAGAAATTTCGGACAGGTTCTGGACCACGCCTCGTGGTTTCCTTTGCAGCTGGCGCATTTGGGCTCCTCGGCTTTACATGCAGTTGAGCTGTGGCCAACAGTCGCACATTTGCCGCAGCGCTCCTTTCCCTTACATGACTTGGCGATGTGACCGTAGCATTGACATCGGTAGCAGCGTGTAGGGTCGGGGGTATATCTGCGAACAGACACATAACTCAACCCCACCCTGACCTTATTTGGCATCTCCTTTTCTCCAAACGTCAACACGACTGTGTTTGTACCAACGACCTGTTCTCCGTTCCTCCTGTTCATCCTCCTGACACCCACTACTCCCTGATCTCCCATCCCATCCAGAATCTCCTCGTTGCTCATGCCTTGAAGGTCATGACAGGTGATCACGTCATTACATGTGTTTTTAGTCGGGTGCAAGCAGACAGAGATCGAAATCATGAATCGTCATCGTCATCGTCATCATTATCAATCGTCATGCCTCGTACCTGACCTTAGGTCATCGATATCAAAAATACCAGAACATATTTTGGAGAACTCGGTGGGGCCATTATATGATATGAGTTTCAATCAGATAAGTTCATCCTGCTCCGATTTATGCTATCTTAAACTTTTTTTGAGGGCTGGTCACTTGACCTGTACTGGTGACCTGACCTGAGATGACCTAACCTTAGAATTTTCACAAAAGTTGTAAAAATGATGAGGGAAAAGGTATGCCAAGTACGGCGGCGCGTAGCGCCGCCGTTTTTCTGCTATCTCCGAAAAACCCGAGGGGGGCGGGTACCCGCCCCCTCATCAATGCGCGTGTTAAGATGTAGATAACTATAGCCCCCACCCACCCCAACAAGCGTTTTTCTAAGCCTCTTAGTTTCCGAGACCTCAGGGCATAGGCGTAGGAACTGGGGGGAGGGCAGGGGGCGACTGCCCCCCCCCCACTTTCCTGTGATGGGCCCCCTGCAACGGAGATAAGAATATCAACAACTGTAATATCAAGCAAGACACTCAAACTGGCCCGTTAGCTTGCCCCGGAAACTCCTTAAACTTATCTATGCCCCTAAACTAAGACGAGATCCTAAGAGTCCATTTTAAGGTCCTCTGAGCTGTGTGGGGCCCCTGAACTGACCTCTGATGCCATACGAGCTTATCTGGGCCCCTTGAGCTGAACTGAGCGCCACTGAGATGGTTTGGGCAGCATGAACTGTTCTAGGATCCCTAAGCTGAGCTAGGAGCCGTGACCTTGAACGGGGCCCCTTGAGTTGGCCAGACCCTAAATCCGCCGACCTGGGGGCCCCTGAGCTGATCCGCGCCCTTAAGCTAATCTGGTCATCAGAGCTAACATGGGCCCCTGTGTTGAACTGAGGGCCCCTGAGATGGTCTGGGACCCGATGTAAGGCTTTACAGCTCCTGACCTCGCCGCCGTGAGCTTGAATGGGCCCCTTGAGATGTTTTGAGACTCTATATCAGTCAGCCTGCCCCCCCCTAGGCTGAGCTGGGGCCTAAGTTAATCTGGGTACGCTGTACTTAACTGGGGCCTCTGATCTGGTATGGGGGCCCCTGAACTCTTCTAGGGTCCCTGGGCTAAGCTGGGGGCCGTGAGCTTGAATGGAGCCCCCTGAACTGGTATGAGACGGAACCCTATATCCGCCGATCTGGGGCCCCTGAGCTGAGCAAGGGCCCTGAGCTGGTCTGGGGGCCCCTGAACTGTTCTAGCGTCACTGAGCTAAGCTGGGATCCGTGAGCTTGAACAAGCCCCTTGAGCTGTTTTCAAACCCTACATAAGCCGACCTGGGGACCTCTGAGCCGGGCCTCTAAGCTAATCTGGCACCCTGTGCGAATCTGGGGCTCTATGCTGAGCTTCTAGGGACCCTTTGCTTATGTGGGATCCCTTGATAAGCTGGTCCAGAGGCCAATGCACTGGTCTGGGCACTCTGAGCTGACTGATCTGGGTTTCTGAGCCACGGTCTGGACCTTGGGACCCTCCAAGATAATTTGGCGGCCCCTGGGTGGCATAGGCATAGGAACCGGGGGTCAGGGGATACTGCCCCCCGTTTACGGTGGGCCCCTGCAACGAATATACAAATATCAGCAACTATAATATAGAACAAGAAACCCAAACGGGCCCGATAGCTTGTCTGGGAAAATTCCAGTTCCGTACTACGCCACCTGAAAGCCCCTGGAGGAGGAGCGCTTCGTGAAAAATGCCAAGGCACCTACTATCCAAGTGTTTCCAAATGAGCCCCGAGAACTGGACCCAATCAAACTCCATCTCATATCAATCCCAACACAAACCATGAATCGGACACGCACCCCGCACCAAATGCCGAGCAACGGTCGTCCCTGAGCCATCGAAAGGCGTGACGAGGCCGGCCGTCTTTCACTACAGAGTGAAAAAACAACACGGAACTATTCAATGAAAGGAAACGGCAGAAAATAACGTAAGAAGTCATATATGGAAATACCTAGTGCATGCCGGTGTGCATTAGGTTGTGTCAATGTTTGGAAAATTGAAAAATGAGATTTTTCCCCATGATTTACATGTCGATTATGGTCTAATGAAAAACAATCAAAGCCAAAACTAGTCTAAGTCTTTTTTCCTATCCCGTTTTCAACTGAAAAATGCATTTCTAGTTTTTTTGGGGGCATTCAAACCATTTTCACCAAGAGCATTGTTCTCTATATTTGTAGATGTTTCGGCCTTTATTATCGCATTTACAAAAGAAGTATTTAGACAAGCACAGACAGTGCTCTGATATAAAAAACACTTCTCTATGCCTAAATAGCTTTGCATTTCCTATTTCATGACACAAAGGAGACGAGCTATTTAGGTCATTACGGACTCTTCCTTTACAGCAGTAGGAAGTGATTCGGGGAAAAGATAGTCATGATAAGTTTAGCTGTCTTTCGAGGCTTAAAATAGAGTTTTAGATTTATTGCAAGTTCCATATATTTGATCGTCAACTTTGTGATGCTGATGAGGTCCTGCTTGCTGTTGATCCTAAGCATCAGTTTGGTGTGCTGGGCCCATCGCCTGATAAAACAATTCCTCTTCCAGCACGACAGACAGAATTGGCAGCTGCTATTTGCTTTACAGACGTGGCAGCTACAGCCATGGCCTGCGTGTGGCAGACGAAGTGCTTTACTTCCATGGGATTCCCCATGAACCCTGGGAACCTGGATTTGATCAAGCTGCAGGTTCGGTGGCCCCGTCCCAGTCAATCATCTTTTTGAGAGTGGTCATCTGTGTGTTGACGTAGGGCAGGGTCTGCAGCCTGAGAGAGGTATTTTCCACCTCCTGCTTCCCTCTGATGGAGATGGTATTGTGGAAGGTGGCCCTCCTCTCATCCGCCTCACTGCAGAACATGCCATGTTCATCAGGATCTCCTCGGAGTGATTGAACCATTCAGAGGAACACACGGTTGGCATGACAGTCAATGGTACCATCTAGGGCTGGATCCTGAGGCATGCGAGCTAGGATAGGACGTTTCTGGGACCGTCTACTAAGTTGTTGATAACCTTCATCTGGAGTCGGTAGGGAAATTGGAACCTGGTAGGAGATCATCGCTATCATTATCGAGCCTTACTTTCCCTACTGGCTACAGGTGTAGACCAGCAACGACTGGCTGCACAGCCCTTGGAAAGTCATATTCGGGCTCTCCTGCCTTCATACCCAGCCCAAGGTGGTGCAGTTGAATGTCACGCCCACCGTGTGCTCCTCTGCAATATTCGTTCACACCAAGGCGATCCTGACGACATTGCTCTGCAGCAAGGAGGAGGAACTTCGTCTTTGTCAAGATTATCTCCATCAGAGGAGACCAGGAGAAGGAGAACACCTCCCTCAGGCTGCGGATCATGTCCTGCCTCAACACACAGGCGTCTGCCCAAAACAATATAATCGACCGGGAGGCAACCACCGAGCTTATCATGGCCTGCAGCTTGACCAAGTGCAAGTCGCTAGAGTTCATGGGGAAGCACATGAAGGTAGAGTACTTCCCCTGCTCCCCACACATAGGCCATAGAGAGAGCTGTAAAGGAAGTGACAGCTGGAGCCAGTTCAGTCTGTAATGCTGTGAGGAGGGATGGATTCATCTGCCAAAGGGTATAGCACATCGAACTGGTGCTCAGGATCAAAGCTGGACCTCCTCGTCATAATAATTCATTGTCAAGGGGGAGGTCATGCTCTGCACATGACCTTAGGTCACCAATATCAAAAATCCCAGAACAAATGTTGTAGCTCCTGGTGGGCCCAAGATGTGGTATGAGTTTCAACTTGATCGATTAACCCTTCTTTTAGTTATGCCGTCCTAAGTATTTTTTGAGGTGAGGTCACTTCACCTGACCTGGTGACCTGACCTGATATGACCTTGAGCCAAAATTTTCAGGAAAGATGTAAAAATGATGAAGGAACAGCCAGACCAAGTTTGGCGGCGCTGCGCGCCGCCGTTTTTTTAGTCACTTTGGAAAAACCCGAGGGGGGGTCTAAAAAGACCCCCCACCCGGGCGAAGGTTAAAGTTGATTCCATCCGTGCATACGGAGAAAGCCTCATTTCGTGATTTTCCCATGTATTTGCAATGGGGAGATCATGCTCTGTACATGACCTTAGGTCACCAATATAAAAAATCCCGGAATATATATTGTAGCTCCTGGTGGGCCCAACATGTGGTATGAGTTTCAACTTGATCAATTGATACTTCTTTTAGTTATGCAGTCCTAAACATTTTTTTAGGTGAGGTCACTTCACCTGGCCTGGTGACCTGACCTGATATAAACTTGAGCTAAAATTTTCAGGGAAGATGTAAAAATGAAGAAGGAACAGCTTGAATAAGTTTGGCGGCGCTGCACGCGGCCGTTTTTCGGTCACTTCGGAAAAACCCCAGGGGGTCTAAAAAGACCCCACCCGGGCGAAGGTTAACTGAATGACTTAGTAATGGATACTGATAGAGCGTTTATATAACTGCATTACATTTTCATTGACTTTACGGTTGTAATGATGTGCACTTGGACCTAATTTGACCGTGACCTGACTTCAGGTCGGGTCAAATTCTTGATTTTACCTAGCAAGGTTTCATTGTGCATCAATCGATTCCGCTTGCTGCTTGGATTTCTATGGTCTACTGTTTTGCTCTATCTTGAATAGCGAAGTTCAGCTGTAATGACTGAAAACCTTCGTCTACATGTTATCCATAGGGTAGCATGCCTTGACCTCTAGTGACGTTAAATGTGACCTGACAGAAAACGGTCAGAACGGACAGAAAACGGACAGAAAAGTTCAACCAGTTAAGAAATATTACTTCAACGGTGCCCAGAAACTTATTTTGCTCTTTACTCCCGCGGGAAGAACAGGAGCACGTTGAATTTTGGTGTGCAGCCTAGGCGCTGACCTTGTTTTTTTATACCAGGGTATCCACCATCTCAGTGGCTGCTAAGTAACCAAAACAGCTGCTGCGTACTCTTATCTCCTGCGTACTCTTACCCGCCCTTACCCTACTATAGACCCAACCTTTTGTGAGAAGTAAAATAGTTTTCAGATATTTCTTAACCCTCGCCCCACGGGGGGCCATCGATGGCCCCCCTAAGGTTTTTCCGGGATAGCAGAAAAACGACGAGGCGCAGCACCGCGGTTGAGGGCTCTACCTCTCACTGCATCATTTTCCCATCATCCCTGAAATTTTTTACCCCGGGTCACCCAAGGTCAGGTCACCAAACGAGGTCAACCAAGGTCACCTCACTTCAATTTTAGAGCTCTGAAAGAGCTACATTTCAAAGTCGATCGATTTGAAACTTCCTACACCTCATGACCTCTCCAGGGTCTACAAGGTGTATATCCGGGATTTTTCGACTTCATGCCCTGAGGTCAGGTCACGAGGCGACCTCTCCCATTGGAAAAGCATGGGGAAAAGCTGTTTCATGATATAAAAGCCACAAAAATGATTGCAAATACTCAGACTGCTCAGAACAGCATTTTTGACACCCTTTCACGGATCCCAGGGGTCATATTTGCCCTTTGACTTTTTCAAGGTCATCCAAGGTCACCAGAGGTCAAAAACAGTATTTTGACAATAACTGTTGACCTAATTAAGCTAGAGAGGTGAAACAAACACCATCGTGTTTGTCTTGTCACTGGCTTTCATTTAATATACGGCAAGGTCACTTTGTGACCTTTCGTGACCTCAGGTCATATTAGGTCACGAGGTGACCTCTGGAGGTCAAACCACTGGCGGGAGGTCTTTACGTTCCACATAGCGGAAAAATTACTGGCAATTTCCTATCAAATGAACTTTACCAGGCCTCAATAGCTCTAATGACATAAGAGTTATGACCAGTTTGCTTAATCATTGCATATTTGAGTGAAAATAGCCGATCTTGACCTAAATTGACCTCTGGAGGTCAAACCATTGACCTGAGCACTAAAACATGCGAAGTAATTTCTTTCTGAATTCACGCGAGCTTTCTATTGCGATTTGCAGATTTGCGCTAACGCCCATATTTTCGGAGTTAGAGGGGGGCATCGATGGCCCCCCGGTGGGGCGAAGGTGGCGCCGGACCCCCGGTGGGGCGCGGGTTAACAACTGACACTAATACCTACCAATCAGTGTGGAACCGGCTGTACATACATTATGATATGACGTCATAGTTAAGGTAGCTAAACATAAAAGTCAAAGTCAAAGGTCAAGGTAAAAGGTCGTTGGTAAATTTCAATCCTCATTGCCCGCACAACAGGTTATATAGTGCTAGTTATAGTGTACATTATAGCAGGGCATTTTTTAAGGAAAAGTCAGTGGGGGCATTTCTTGTGCTGGCCGTTCTAGCGTCTTCAAGAGATCGAGACTCCATTTTGAGGGGTTTTAATAAAACTTAGACGCGTTAGTGTTAACCCTCGCCCTACCGGGGGGGCATCGATGGCCCCCCTAAGGTTTTTCCGGGATAGCAGAAAAACGAAGAGGCGCAACACCGCAGTTGAGGGCTCTACCTCTCACTGCATCATTTTCCCATCATCCCTGAAATTTTTTACCCCGGGTCACCCAAGGTCAGGTCACCAGACGAGGTCAACCAAGGTCACCTCACTTCACTTTAGAGCTCTGTAAGAGCTACATTTCAAAGTCGATCGATTTGAAACTTCCTACACTTCATAACCCCTCCAGGGTCTACAAGGTGTATATCCGGGATTTTTCGATTTCGTGCCCTGAGGTCAGGTCACGAGGCGACCTCTCCCATTGGAAAAGCATAGGGAAAAGTTGTTTCATGATATAAAAGCCACAAAAATGATTGCAAATACTCAGACTGCTCAGAACAACGTTTTTGGACACCCATTCACGGATCCCAGGGGTTATATTTGCCCTTTGACTTTTCCAAGGTCATCCAAGGTCACCAGAGGTCAAAAACAGTATTTTGGCAATAACTTTTGACCTAATTAACCCGCGCCCCACCGGGGGTCCGGCGCCACCTTCGCCCCACCGGGGGGCCATCGATGGCCCCCCTCTAACTCCGAAAATATGGGCGTTAGCGCAAATCTGCAAAGTGCAATAGAAAGCTCGCGTGAATTCAGTAAGAAATTACTTCGCATGTTTTAGTGCTCAGGTCAATGGTTTGACCTCCAGAGGTCAAATTAGGTCAAGATCGGCTATTTTCACTCAAATATGCAATGATTAAGCAAACTGGACATAACTCTTATGTCATTAGAGCTATTGAGGCCTGGTAAAGTACATTTAATAGCAAATTGCCAGTACTTTTTCCGCTATGTGGAACGTAAAGACCTCTCGCCAGTGGTTTGACCGCCAGAGGTCACCTCGTGACCTAATATGACCTGAGGTCACGAAAGGTCAAAAAGTGACCTTGCCGTATATCAAATGAAAGCCAGTGACAAGACAAACACGATGGTGTTTGTTTCACCGCTCTAGCTCAATTAGGTCAAAAGTTATTGTCAAAATACTGTTTTTGACCTCTGGTGACCTTGGATGACCTTGGAAAAGTCAAAGGGCAAATATGACCCCTGGGATCCGTGAAAGGGTGTCCAAAAACGTTGTTCTGAGCAGTCTGAGTATTTGCAATAATTTTTGTGGCTTTTATATCATGAAATAGCTTTTCCCCATGCTTTTCCAATGGGAGAGGTCGCCTCGTGACCTGACCTCAGGGCACGAAATCGAAAAATCCCGGATATACACCTTGTAGACCCTGGAGGGGTCAGGAAGTGTAGGAAGTTTCAAATCGATCGACTTTGAAATGTAGCTCTTACAGAGCTCTAAAGGTGAAGTGAGGTGACCTTGGTTGACCTCGTCTGGTGACCTGACCTTGGGTGACCCGGGGTAAAAAATTTCAGGGATGATGGGAAAATGATGCAGTGAGAGGTAGAGCCCTCAACCGCGGTGCTGCGCCTCGTCGTTTTTCTGCTATCTCGGAAAAACCTTAGGGGGGCCATCGATGGCCCTCCCCGGTGGGGCGAGGGTTAAGCTAGAGCGGTGAAACAAACACCATCGTGTTTGTCTTGTCACTGGCTTTCATTTGATATACGGCAAGGTCACTTTGTGACCTTTCGTGACCTCAGGTCATATTAGGTCACGAGGTGACCTCTGGAGGTCAAACCACTGGCGGGAGGTCTTAACGTTCCACATAGCGGAAAAAGTACTGGCAATTTGCTATCAAATTTACTTTACCAGGCCTCAATAGCTCTAATGACATAAGAGTTATGCCCAGTTTGCTTAATCATTGCATATTTGAGTGAAAATAGCCGATCTTGACCTAATTTGACCTCTGGAGGTCAAACCATTGACCTGAGCACTAAAACATGCGAAGTAATTTCTTACTGAATTCACGCAAGCTTTCTATTGCACTTCGCAGATTTGCGCTAACGCCCATATTTTCGGAGTTAGAGGGGGGCCATCGATGGCCCCCCGGTGGGGCGAAGGTGGCGCCGGACCCCCGGTGGGGCGCGGGTTAAAAAAATGTTTTTCAATTTTTGTGTTCTTCCATGTTATTCTAGATTATAGATGCTGCCTGGTTTTTTTCGGCAAAAAGGTCAAACCGAGTTAGAAAAAGGGCCAAACAGGGACAAATTTTTATTTTCACTAAATTTCCGCCGCTGGCACGGGACTCTGGGTGGAAATCGGGAGGACTCTGCCGACCAGTTCAAGGAAATCGCGCACAGAATTGTGCTGGAACTCCCCTCATGACCATATCCAGGCTAACTGCTGAATGACGCTGTCGAGGTGAAGGTATATTTTCAGACAGAGTTCGCCCTAGGTTCGGCCAAGAGCTCTTTTCCGGACCATTTGTCGGGGGTATCATTCCTGCACCAGGACATGATTCCCTCCCAGTGTCTTTGGTTGCACCAGCTACACGCCCCTTCACCTTTTCACTCTCTGAGAGAAATTTCGGACAGGTTCTGGACCACGCCTCGTGGTTTCCTTTGCAGCTGGCGCATTTGGGCTCCTCGGCTTTACATGCAGTTGAGCTGTGGCCAACAGTCGCACATTTGCCGCAGCGCTCCTTTCCCTTACATGACTTGGCGATGTGACCGTAGCATTAACATCGGTAGCAGCGTGTAGGGTCGGGGGTATATCTGCGAACAGACACATAACTCAACCCCACCCTGACCTTATTTGGCATCTTCTTTTCTCCAAACGTCAACACGACTGTGTTTGTACCAACGACCTGTTCTCTGTTCCTCCTGTTCATCCTCCTGACACCCACTACTCCCTGATCTCCCATCCCATCCAGAATCTCCTCGTTGCTCATGCCTTGAAGGTCATGACAGGTGATCACGCCATTACATGTGTTTTTAGTCGGGTGCAAGCAGAGATCGAAATCATGAATCGTCATCGTCATCGTCATCATTATCAATCGTCATGCCTCGTACCTGACCTTAGGTCATCGATATCAAAAATACCAGAACATATTTTAAAGAACTCGGTGGGGCCATTATGTGATATGAGTTTCAATCAGATAAGTTCATCCTGCTCCGATTTATGCTATCTTAAACATTTTTGAGGGCTGGTCACTTGACCTGTACTGGTGACCTGACCTGAGATGACCTAACCTTAGAATTTTCACAAAAGTTGTAAAAATGATGAGGGAAAAGGTATGCCAAGTACGGCGGCGTGTAGCGCCGTCGTTTTTCTGCTATCTCCGAAAAACCCGAGGGGGGCAGGTACCCACCCCTTCATCAATGCGCGTGTTAAGATGTAGATAACTATAGCCCCCACCCACCCCCAACAAGCGTTTTTCTAAGCCTCTTAGTTTCCGAGACCTCAGGGCATGGGCGTAGGAACTGGGGGGGGGCAGGGGGGCGACTGCCCCCCCCCACTTTCCTGTGATGGGCCCCCTGCAACGGAGATAAGAATATCAACAACTGTAATATCAAGCAAGACACTCAAACTGGCCCGTTAGCTTGCTTCGGAAACTCCTTAAACTTATCTATGCCCTAAACTAAGACGAGATCCTAAGAGTCCATTTTAAGGTCCTCTGAGCTGTTTGGGGCCCCTGAACTGACCTCTGATGCCATACGAGCTTATCTGGGCCCCTTGAGCTGAACTGAGCGCCACTGAGATGGTTTGGGCAGCATGAACTGTTCTAGGATCCCTAAGCTGAGCAGGAGCCGTGACCTTGAACGGGGCCCCTTGAGTTGGCCAGACCCTAAATCCGCCGACCTGGGGGCCCCTGAGCTGATCCGCGCCCTTAAGCTAATCTGGTCATCAGAGCTAACATGGGCCCCTGTGTTGAACTGAGGGCCCCTGAGATGGTCTGGGACCCGATGTAAGGCTTTACAGCTCCTGACCTCGCCGCCGTGAGCTTGAATGGGCCCCTTGAGATGTTTTGAGACTCTATATCAGTCAGCCTGCCCCCCCCTAGGCTGAGCTGGGGCCTAAGTTAATCTTGGTACCCTGTACTTAACTGGGGCCTCTGATCTGGTATGGGGGCCCCTGAACTCTTCTAGGGTCCTTGGACTAAGCTGGGGGCCGTGAGCTTGAATGATGCCCCCTGAGCTGGTATGAAACGTGACCCCATATCAGCCGATATGGGGCCCCTGAGCTGAGCAAGGGCCCTGAGCTGGTCTGGGGACCCCTGAACTGTTCTAGCGTCACTGAGCTAAGCTGGGATCCGTGAGCTTGAACAAGCCCCTTGAGCTGTTTTCAAACCCTACATAAGCCGACCTGGGGACCTCTGAGCCGGGCCTCTAAGCTAATCTGGCACCCTGTGCGAATCTGGGGCTCCCCTGTGCTGAGCTTCTAGGGACCCTTTGCTTATGTGGGATCCCTTGATAAGCTGGTCCAGAGGCCAATGCACTCTGTCTGGGCACTCTGAGCTGACTGATCTGGGTTCCTGAGCCACGGTCTGGAATTTGGGACCCTCCAAGATAATTTGGCGGCCCCTGGGTGACATAGGCATAGGAACCGGGGGTCAGGGGATACTGCCCCCCCCGTTTACGGTGGGCCCCGCAAGGAATATACAAATATCAGCAACTATAATAGAGAACAAGAAACCCAAACGGGCCCGATAGCTTGTCTGGGAAAATTCCAGTTCCGTACTACGCCACCTGCAAGCCCCTGGAGGAGGAGCGCTTCGTGAAAAATGCCAAGGCACCTACTATCCAAGTGTTTCCAAATGAGCCCCGAGAACTGGACCCAATCAAACTCCATCTCATATCAATCCCAACGCAAACCATGAATCGGACACGCACCCCGCACCAAATGCCGAGCAACGGTCGTCCCTGAGCCATCGAAAGGCGTGACGAGGCCGGCCGTCTTTCACTACGAAGTGAAAAAACAACACGGAACTATTCAATGAAAGGAAACGGCAGAAAATAACGTAAGAAGTCATATATGGAAATACCTAGTGCATGCCGGTGTGCATTAGGTTGTGTCAATGTTTGGAAAATTGAAAAATGAGATTTTGCCCCATAATTTACATGTCGATTATGGTCTAATGAAAAACAATCAAAGCCAAAACTAGTGTAAGTCTTTTTACCTATCCCGTTTTCAACTGAAAAATGCATTTCTAGGTTTTTTGGGGGGCATTCAAACCATTTTCACCAAGAGCATTGTTCTTTATATTTGTAGATGTTTCGGCCTTTATTATCGCATTTACAAAAGAAGTATTTAGACAAGCACAGACAGTGCTCTGATATAAAAAACACTTCTCTATGCCTAAATAGCTTTGCATTTCCTATTTCATGACACAAAGGAGACGAGCTATTTAGGTCATTACGGACTCTTCCTTTACAGCAGTAGGAAGTGATTCGGGGAAAGGATGGTCATGATAAGTTTAGCTGTCTTTCGAGGCTTAAAATAGAGTTTTAGATTTATTGCAAGTTCCATATATTTGATCGTCAACTTTGTGATGCTGATGAGGTCCTGCTTGCTGTTGATCCTAAGCATCAGTTTGGTGTGCTGGGCCCATCGCCTGATAAAACAATTCCTCTTCCAGCACGACAGACAGAATTGGCAGCTGCTATTTGCTTTACAGACGTGGCAGCTACAGCCATGGCCTGCGTGTGGCAGACGAAGTGCTTTACCTCCATGGGATTCCCCATGAACCCTGGGAACCTGGATTTGATCAAGCTGCAGGTTCGGTGGCCCCGTCCCAGTCAATCATCTTTTTGAGAGTGGTCATCTGTGTGTTGACGTAGGGCAGGGTCTGCAGCCTGAGAGAGGTGTTCTCCACCCCCTGCTTCCCTCTGATGGAGATGGTATTGTGGAAGGTGGTCCTCCTCTCATCCGCCTCACTGCAGAACATGCCATGTTCATCAGGATCTCCTCAGAGTGAGTGAACCATTCAGAGGAACACACGGTTGGCATGACAGTCAATGGTACCATCTAGGGCTGGATCCTGAGACATGCGAGCTAGGATAGGACGTTTCTGGGACCGCCTACTAAGTTGTTGATAACCTTCATCTGGAGTCGGTAGGGAAATTGGAACCTGGTAGGAGATCATCGCTATCATTATCGAGCCTTACTTTCCCTACTGGCTACAGGTGTAGACCAGCAACGACTGGCTGCACAGCCCTTGGAAAGTCATATTCGGGCTCTCCTGCCTTCATACCCAGCCCAAGGTGGTGCAGTTGAATGTCACGCCCGCCGTGTGCTCCTCTGCAATATTCGTTCACACCAAGGCGATCCTGACGACATTGCTCTGCAGCGAGGAGGAGGAACTTCGTCTTTGTCAAGATTATCTCCATCAGAGGAGACCAGGAGAAGGAGAACACCTCCCTCAGGCTGCGGATCATGTCCTGCCTCAACACACAGGCGTCTGCCCTCAACAATATAATCGACCGGGAGGCAACCACCGAGCTTATCATGGCCTGCAGCTTGACCAAGTGCAAGTCGCTAGAGTTCATGGGGAAGCACATGAAGGTAGAGTACTTCCCCTGCTCCCCACACATAGGCCATAGAGAGAGCTGTAAAGGAAGTGACAGCTGGAGCCAGTTCAGTCTGTAATGCTGTGAGGAGGGATGGATTCATCTGCCAAAGGGTATAGCACATCGAACTGGTGCTCAGGATCAAAGCTGGACCTCCTCGTCATAATAATTCTATTTTTGGGGCTTATCGACGCACCAACTACCAGGGTTATATGGATTGCCTGTTGGAAGGGTTTCTCGGGAGCCAGATTTATCTTTACTTAGGGAACCCGCCGGGCCTTGAACCCGAGTCGGCCGCGTGGAAAGCAGGGTTGCTCATCACTATAACACCATGCCCACACCTTCTCGGCACCAAAAGCTGACCATCAAGTACATTGTACTTGCAGTCATACTGGAACTCTGCATCTTAGGAATCAAAATATAGCTAAGCGGATTTATTGTGATCAGCCTTTACCTAAATCAATATTTTATGATGTAAAGAAGGGATCCGTAATAACCTAAATCAATGTTATCATTTTTTGTCATTAAATAAGTAACTACAAGTTGATTAGGCAGATCGAAGTGAGGCTATTTGGCACCAAAACATTGTTTCTTGTTTTCTAAACAGTTTCTAATTTTGTAAATATGAGGAAAAGGGCCTGTACATCTGTAAATCTAAACATCTGTAAAGATAAAAAGCGCCTGTAATACAATTAATTGAAATCCTCCAAAAGAACTTACGATGTATTTCCTATTTGGAAAAGGGTATAGTTAAAAAGCCACAAAATATTTATCGGCTTTTTGCTATGATTTTTATATCTTAACCCTCACCGCACCGGGGCCATCGATGGCCCCCTAAGGTTTTTCGGGATAGCAGAAAAACGGCGAAACGCAGGACCGCGGTTAAGGGCTCTATCTCTCACACCATCATTTTTACACCATCCCTAAAATTATTTACCCCAAGTCTCCCAAAGTCAGGTCACCAGGCAAGGTCAACCAAGGTCACCTCACTTCAACTTTTGAGCTCTATAAGAGTTACGTTTCTCAATAGATCACTTTGAAACTTCCTACAGTTCATGGCTCCGCCAGGGTCTACAAGGTGTATATCCGGGATTTTTCGATTTCGTGACCTAAGGTCAGGTCACGAGGTGACCTCTCCCATTGAAAAAGCATAGGAAAAAGCTGTCTTATGATCTAAAAGCCACAAAAACGATTGCAAGTGCTTGGCTTGCTCAGAAAAGCGTCCTTGGACGCCATTTCACGGATCCCAGGGGTCATATTTTACATTTGACTTCTCCAAGGTCATCCAAGGTCACTAGGGGTCAAAAACAGTACTTTGGCAATAACGTTTGACCTAATTAACACGCGCATTGACGGGGGTCTGAGCCACCTTCGCATTGACGGGGGAGGGCGGGTACCCGCCCCCTAAGATCTCAAGAACCACGGTAGGGGAGAGCGGGGAGAGTTGTATCATGGACAAGTTGTATCAAAGCTTTTTTTTTACAAAACTATCCAAGAGATAGCGCTCCCGACACGACCAGATGATGCGGCATGCGGTCCGCCATCTTTCTTTATACTGCCGTCTGCTTGGCTTGGCGCGTTTCGCAGTGAGTGCAGAAAATGTGTTTTCGGGGTGCCATTCTGTAAAATTTCGTCGTAAGGAAATGTGTGTTTTTGTCATTCAGATGATCACGAATCGGAAGGATCGCTGTAGCAGTGGTAAGGGTAGCTTCTAAGGATTCGTGCGTGAGAAGGATTTTCTCGGCTGGCCACTGGTTGTTGAGCACGAGGACGTTTTTTCCAATGTGGGAGGGTGGTACATGTTGTATCAAGGCCAGGTGGGGTATGTTGTAACAGTTATACAACTCACCCCAAGGTTCATGCAGCTCATTAGGGGTGTCGCCACAGATTCGTTTTTCCAAAAACACTATAATGTCACATGTAGCCACAACGAAAAATTAGGTAAAATATTTTTGATGCAAAAAGTGCGGGTCAGGATAAGTGCAGGACGGGCCGCGCTGATGGAATGAAAGCAAAAGCAAAAATTAAAGTCTAACAAGTCCAGTGACGAATCTAGGATTTCGTTAGGGGGCAGGCTCTGAAGGGGGGGCGCCGAACCTGGGGGCGCGGAATCTGAGGGGCGCCAATTTACCACCCAATAGGTGGCCAGTGTCAAAGAAAAAACGCGTTTGGAAAACGTATTTGTAAATGCTTATTTTCATGAAAGCAGCCTTTCAGTGAAACATGTTCACGTTTACCATCAAACATATTTAGGGTCGGCAAGGTTTGGCCCAGAAAGTAATGACTGGTACATTGGTAGAAAATGCTGGACTGATGCTAACTGAAGCACCATGAGCAAAGAATACAGCTAACTTCGGTCTTGAAGAAAACTGAGGTGTCGTATCGACCACATCCACATATCATAGTTATCTTGGCTAACGCTGGGTCCCTACAAAAACCCCGATTGACGCTACATTAAGCGCAATTAACAATGAATACAGTGAACTTTGGTGAACTTAAGTCCTGGCGAAAACTAAGGTGCCGTATCGACCACCTCCACATATCACAGTTGTCTTGACTAACGCTGGGTCCCTACTGAAATCCCCTATTGACGCTAACCTAAGCATCAGAGGCCGCAGAGCCTCTGCGGGCCTGGGCCTCTTTTGGTGGCTTTTTGGTGGCTACTCTGGGCTGATAATGAGTCCCCTCAGTTGATCTGGGACCGCTTTAGATAACCAGGCCCTCACACTGAACTTGAATGTGTCGCCACTGGAGCCTTCTGAGTTTTCGGGGTCCCTTAACTGGTGAAGGGCCCCCTCAACAGATCCTGGGGCCTCTGAGTTAATTTTTGAGCTATCTGAGAGCGAGTTTTCAGGTTGCACCTGGGCTGTTCTGGGACCGTGAAAGAGTATTGCACAAGAGCTTACTGGCTTAGCCTTACATCCTTTGCTGCTTTGGGCCCCCCTAAGCTAAAAATAACCCTGTAGGTGAAATTATTGAGGCAGCCATGAGCTGGGTCTAGGGCCCGTGATAGCATTTACTTAAGGGGCCTCTTGTTTGGTCATAGGGCCCCTAGCTTGATTAATCTCCCTTGAGCTGGCAAGGGCCCCCTGGGCTGGTATCGTGTTCGTTTAACTGATATAGGCCCCTTCAGCTTGTTTGGGGCCCGTTGTGCGTATCTGGGCCCCATGAGTTCGTCAAGACACCCAGCTAGTCTGGCCATCTTAGTTTGTATGGGCCTCCTGAGCTGCTTTGGGGTCCCCTCAGCGTGTCTACGCCCCATGAGTTGAAGGTTGGCCCCCTGAGCTAGTTTTTTGCCCCCTGAGCTTATTTAGGACCCGTTTAAATGGGTAGGCACCCCACGCTGCCTATACAGCTCATTAGGGATGTCGCCACAGATTCATTGTTGCCAAAAACACTATATCATCACAGGTAGCCACAACGAAAAATTAGGTAAAAATATTTTTGCTGCAAAAAGTGCGGGCCAGGATAAGTGCAAGACAGGCCGCGCTGATGGAATGAAAGCAAAAGCAAAAATTAAGGTCTAACAAGTCCCGAGAAGTTATGGCCACATCCCCACCTGCGCTTCACAAATTCGAGGCACACCCCTGCTCGCCCACCGCCTCCTACTTCCCACGTCCATGCAATTCATCTGTATCCCTGAAACAACCCTTCCCGTAACTATTGTGAGAGGATTACTTAGTAAGTCCATAACTAATACGTTTAGGCTTTTCAGATTGAACAGTTGCAGATTGAACAGACTTTAGCCCTGGCTTAAGTCTGCTGGTACCTAGTCTAGAATTTGCCCGTTTCGACGCATTGTGTTGGCTTCTTTGTTCCAAACAGGTCACTTTTACACCTGGACGGTTGATGTTTCGTTTGCGTTTTTTGTCGCCATGAATTTCGTACTGTATTGGCCATAGTTTGGTGCAATAAAATGCAAGTTAAGTTTATAATCAAATTTTAAATTCGTTGAAGGTTGTTCCCACGGCCATGATCGGTAGCAGGCACAGTCTCCGAAACGTGACAGACTGATACAACTTAACCCACCATGTGATACAACTCACCCAACCGGTGGGGTAAGTTGTATCAAGTGAAAAGGTCCATTCGCCGGGCAGTAGGAGACAAACCAGTAAAGATTAAGAAAAACATCTATCGGCAAAGGGAAGCCAAAGAATGCAGCTACGAGATGGTATTGAAATCACGAGGCTATCCCAAGTAGTTACGAAATTAATGAACCTGGAGTAAAAACTGATACAACCCACCCCACCCTCCCCTAGGTAGCGAAAAACGGTAAACGACGTTGGGTTGCCCATCCACTTCTCCATCGAAAACATTTGAACCATTTTTTTGTCAGGTCACATTTAAGGTCACGAGAGGTCAAAACATGCCCGTCATAGGGATAACATGTAAAATTCAGTTTTTCGGGCATTACATCTGAACAAGTAAAGATAGAGCAAAACGACTTAAACTATATGAATCCTCTTAGCAAGCCGAATCGAATGATATATAATTTGACCTTGCTAGGTCAAATCAAGGATTTGACCTGACCTGAAGTCAGGTCAGGGTCAAATTATATAAAATGCATATTATTAGAACCGCAAAACCCAGGCGAGTCTAATGCAGGTAAAATAAATGCTCTATCACCATCCGTTACTGAGTTATTCCGTAAAAACCATTTTTCCATGTATTTCCAATGGAGAGGTCATGCCTCGTACCTGACCTTAGGTCACCGATATCAAAAATACCGGAACATATGTTAGAGAACTCGGTGGGGCCATTATGTGATATGAGTTTCAATCGGATAAGTTCACCCTGCTCCGACTTATGCTATCTTGAACTTTATTTGAGGTCCGGTCACTTGACCTGTACTGGTGACCTGACCTGAGATGACCTAACATTAAAATTTTCACAGAAGTTGTAAAAATGATGAGGGAAAAGGTATACCAAGTACGGCGGCGCTACGCGCCGCCGTTTTTCTACTATCTCCAAAAAACCCGTGGGGCGGGTACCCGCCCCCGTCAATGCGCGTGTTAAGCTAGAGCGTTGAAACAAATACCATCGTGTATGTCTCGTCACTATCTTTCATTTGATATACAGGAAGGTCGCTTTCAGACCTTTGATGACCTCAGGTCATATGAGGTCACGAGGTGACCTCTGGAGGTCAAACCACTGGCGGGAGGTCATTACGTTCCACACAGCGGAGAAAGGGCTGGCATTTTCCTATCCAATGCAGTTTACCAGATTTCAATAGCTGTAATGGCATAAGAGTTATGCTCAGTTTGCTTAAGCATTGCATATTTGAGTGAAAATAGCCTATCGTGACCAACTTGACCTCTGGAGGTCAAACTATTGACCTGAGTGCTTAAACATTTGAGGTAATTTCTTACTGAATTCACACAAGCTTTCTAATGCACTTTGCAGATTTGCGCTAACCCCCATATTTTCGGAGTTAGAGGGGGGGCCATCGATGGCATCCGGTGGGGCGAAGGTTGTGCCGGACCCCCGGTGGGGCGCGGGTTAATAGGCAGCCTCGAAATCATAGGGAAACAATTAATTTATCAATTTTTCATATATTGACAATCCAGTGTGCATGCATGCCTTATTAGAACCAAACGAGCTATCTAAAATTGTTTATAATTATGGGCTCCCTAGGGCTAGGGCCCCCTTGAGGTGGGGCCCCCTCTAAGGCTGCCCCCCACTTTTCAAACCGTTCCTACGCCCCTGCCCCAGAGGGTAGCTACCAGGCCCCTCTCCATTGCGCATTAGTGCAATGGAGGGGGGACGCCTCTCCAGTGCGGGTATTAACACCCACCCCGGTGGGTCTCCGAGCCACCTTCGCCCTGGTGGGGGAGGAGGGGAGCTCAAGCACCTCCCCCTCGCACTCGGCTCCTTTGCGGGATAGAAAAATTCGAACGCTGGTGGATAGCCCGTGAAAATGCAGGAAGAAACGACAGCTGCCACTTTTTGACTCAGGTCGATATTGAGGTCATGTCAAAGAAGGTGGCATGTTAGAGAAGAGTTTCTGGGCTCTAGAGTCTGACAGAGTTGAGTCAGAATAATTTTTAGGCACCATTCGCTTCCTCTCGTTACAGCGAATCGAATGAGGTATAATGACTATACCAGGTCAAAACATAAAATGGCCTGACCTATGGTCAGTTCAAGGTCAATATCTAACCTAGCAAAGTCAATATGCATATCAATCGATTTGCAATAACAATCCTAACGTAATGGTATCAAAATATAAGCTTTACCACAATTTCATGCAAAGCTGTTGACCCAAGTCTGAAAACGTAGCCCTAGATGACCTCTCAGAGGTTACAGGTCTAAACTTGCAGCAAGGACTTTTAAAGGGGCCTAGGATACCATTATTTTCAGAATATGAAGGTATTCCAAGCGGAATCTACAGAAACAGAGCAGTTTTAGACCAATTCGCGTTTTCCCATTGCATTTTCAATGGAGAGGGCATTTGATCCACACCTGACCCTCGGTCATCGATATGAAGAATCCCGGAATATGTTTGTAGTACTCGGTGGGCCCATCAAGTGGTATAAGTTTCAATTCGATAGATTCACCGTTTTATTACTTATGTCACCTTAAACATTTTTGGAGGTGAGGTCACTTGATCTGTAGCGGTGACTTGACCTGAGATGACCTAACCTTAAGACGAGCAGTGACGGGGGTCTGAGCCACCTTCGCTTTGACGGGGGAGGGGCGGGTACCCGCCACCCCCCCCAAAGATCTCAAAAACTTCGCCAGGTAGCGAAAAACGGTAAACGTTTTTGGGTAGCCCATTCACTTCTCCATCGAAAATATTTGAGCCATTTTTTTAGGTCAAATTTAAGGTCACTAGAGGTAAAAACTGCCGTCATAGGGATAAAATGTAAATTAAGGTTTTCCGTCATTACATCTGAACAAGTTAAGGTAGAGCAATACAATTTAAACCATATGAATCCTCGTAGCGAGCCAAATCGAATGATATATAATAGGACCTTGCTAGGTCAAATCAAGGATTTGACCTAGCCTCAGGTCAGGTCAAGGTCAAACTAGGTAAAATATATCATTAGAACGGCAAGGGCAATGTAAATATAATGCAGTTAAAATAAACGCTCTATCACCTTCCGTAAGTTATTCAGCTAAAACCATTTTTCCATTTATTTCCAATGGAGAGGTCATGGCTCGTACCTGACCATAGGTCATCGATATCAAATATACCGGAACAAATTTTAGAGAACTCGGTGGGGTCATTATGTGACATGAGTTTCAATCGGAAAAGTTCACCCTTTTCTGAATTGCCTATCTTATCTTAAATTTTTTTAGGTCAGGTCACTTGACCCATAGGCGGATCGAGGATTGCCGATCGGGGGGCACCTTCCCGGGGGCGCCATCCGGACGGGGGCGCCATCCGGACGGGGGGCGCCATCCGGACCAGGGGGCGCCACTTATGACCGGCAAAACCTATCAGGTGGGCGCCAAATCCTATCGGTGTGCGCCGACTTTCGCATCCTGGGGGGGTGGGAAGCGACATTTCAGGGGGCGCCATCGACCTTTCAGGGGGCGCCGAGGGTCGATCGGGGGGGCACGTGCCCCCCTTGCCCCCCTGGATCCGCCTATGACTTGACCTGTACTGGTGACCTGACCTGAGATGACCTAACCTTAAAATTTTCACAGAAGTTATAAAAATGATGACAGAAAAGGTATGCCAAGTACGGCGGCGCGTAGCGCCGCCGCTTTTGTCATCTCTGAAAAACCCGAGGGGCGGGTATCCGCCCCCGTCAATGCGCGTGTTAAAATTTTGGGTCAAGTCGTGAAATCGATCAAGGATAAGTTGTGCAAAGTACGGCGGCGCTTCGCAGTGCCTTTTATCATACCGCAGGAAACACCCAAAGCGGGGGAGGGGTATTAAATCACCCCCCACCACCGGGGCGAAGTTTAAGGACGGCCACGGTGCCTTTCACTTCCCCCTGTTCCGCTACCTGCGCATACACGATAAAAAGCACAAAAAACTATCCAGTGTTGATATCGTGGCCTTGGCAGTAAACCAAACCTTGCAATCCAGTCAGAAGTTGTGATAAAATTATAAAGTCTTAGTTACTGTCAACATCCATTCTATTTAGGATTGCGCTAAATCACAGACGAGAGCCATGCATTTCACCACAGCGATGCGCTGATGTAATTACGCATTGTACCATGCGCTAACTCTCCATGGTCTTAACCATTTAATTCGCTTTAGTCAGCAAGGCCTCCCCTGGTCGAGCAATGGCACTGCAGTATGACGAGACGGGTATTTTGACAGTATTCTTAACCTCCGTGTTTTTGACCCCTGGTTTTTCCAAGTGACAAAAAGGCGCGCCGCAACTTAGTCTAGTGTTCTTTAATCATTTTTACATCTTTCCTGAAAATTTTGGTAAGGTGATATCGGTCAGGTCACCGGTCAGTGAAGTGACCTACCTAAAAATACTTAGGACGGATAACTAAAAGAAGGGTTAATCGATAAAAAATGATGTTTAGAGCTATTTTGAGCATGATGATAAATATGTAAATGAGGAATAACAGCCTGATGCTCATATTATATAAAACTTGTTCAAGTTAACAGTCAATATATTTCGCCCATGCATGATCACGAAGGAATGGACGGTGGCAGAATTTTACAACATTTGAAATTTAAATTATGATACAACGCGTGGTTGCCTAATACACTTTCAATTTTACTATAACTTGTACATACATTTACATTCCGAGTTATATATATATATATATGTATATATATATATATATATATATATATATATATATATATATATATATATATATATATATATAAAGTAGATTATTATTCTCACATTCTCCGTACATTCATTTCTAGATATAAACAGCTCACATACATTTAAAAATAGTTAAATTTATACACTTGCCTATTATGATGATGACTATTGTATTGCTGGGCTTCGGGGTGGATGACATTATGTTTAGTGGGGTTTATTTTTCCGAATTTCAATAGATTGTTATTTTAACCTCTGAACATCTTTGCAGCCTAAAATTTTAATGTTTAGTTTAGTGTGGTTTTTAGTAATTTGGATGTGTTTTTGAAATGTTGCGAAGGGTGTATTTTAGTTTTGTTTTTGTCTGAGATGTTCATGTATTTCTGATCATACGCTTACTTTCACCAATGTAAATTTTAGAGTTGAGTAATTTTAAGGTTTTTGCATCCACCTTCCGTCCGCCTGCGCAGAAGCAGCGTTGTTGCCGTTAGTTATAGTAAGAATTGAAGTTATTACAACCACGCATGTGTATCATAATTTAAATTTTCAAATGTTGTAAATTCTGCCACCTGTCCATTCGTGTCGGATCATGCCCCATGGGCAAATATATTGACTGTTAACTAAAAGTTTTATATAATATGAGCATAGGCTGTTATTCCTCATTTACATATTAATCGATCAAGTTGAAACTCATACCACATCTTGGCCCACCGGAGTACAACATTTGTTCCGGGATTTTGATATTGGTGACCTAAGGTCATGTGCAAGCATGACCTCCCATTGACAATGCATGGGGAAACCACGAAATGAGCTTTTTCAGTAAATATGGATGGAATCAACTTCAAACATCGTTGGACTTGCTCTTAGCCCATTTCTGAAGCTGATGCCAAATTTTGACTTGTGACCTTTAAAGGTACCTTAGGTAATAAGATTTTTGGTGTTTTTCTGTATAAATTTTGAATAAAAAAGATAAAACTTTAATTTTATCACCAAAGTGTTTGTATAGTCACTGAAAGTAAATGACATACATTGACTATACCGGTGTTGGGTCAGACCGTTGACCTGGGTAGGTCAAATTCTTAATTTGACCTGGCATAGCAATATCATATATCATTCGATTCGTATTGACGAGAGGATTGCAATGGTGCATAAATTATGGCTGTATCTTGTTTGGGTTGGAAGTTATTAGGAAAAGTAACGACCTTTGCTGGGTGGCTATGGACATTCCCAGAATATGCCCAATATTTAGTGACCTGTAGCTCCCAGGCTTTGACCTGACACGAAATGAATGCCACTGTAATGAAAGCGCATCTCAGAGCTGAATGGTGTTAGAAAATGTTTCTGCTATCATATTTCTGAGATATATGAGGTTTTCTTGTACACCTTATTAGGATTTTGACCTATTTTGACCTCTGTGAACTTGATATTACCTGACAAAAAATGACCGAAGTATTTTCGATATCATTTTCGAAGAGCTTGATTGCCGTTTTGCTTTTTTCATTTTGTTTTAGATCGTTTTTAGTGGTCACCCAGGGGTTAATTAAGGTTACTTAACACGCCCATTGACAGGGTGGACGGGTACCCGTCCCCTCGGGTTTTTTGGAGACAGCATAAAAATGGCGGCGCGTAGTGCCGCTGCACTTGCACACCTTTTCTCTGATCATTTTTGCAACTTCTGTCAAAATTTTAAGGTTGGTTCATCTTAGGTCAGCTCACCACCTCTAATCAGCTTGAAACACATCACAAATGTGCCCACCGAGTTCTCTGAAATATGTTCCGGTATTTGTTATATCGATGACCTTAGGTCAGGTACGAGCCATGACTTCTCCATTGGAAATGCATAGGAAAAATGGTTCTAACCCTTGCCCCGGTGGCGGGTACGAGCCACCTTCGCCCTGGTGGGGGGTAAAAAGACCCCCACGATCTCAAAAACTAAGTGAGCTAGAAAAAGCGCAAAATGACAACCGAAAGCTCTTCAAAAACGATATGGAATATATTTCAGTCAATTTTCTCGTCAGGTCAATATCAAGTTCACCAGAGGTCAAAATAGGTCTAAATCACTGATATTAGGTATAATAAGACAAATTCATATATGTCAGAAACTAAGATAGCTAGAAACATTTTTTGAACGCCATTCGAAAGCTCTTGAGTTGATCTTTCATTACAGGGGCAATAATTTTCGGATCAGGTCAAAGCCTAGAGAGCTGTAGGTCACTGAACATTGGGAATGTTCTTGGGAATGTCCAAATCCAACCATGCATAAACGCGTTTCCTTTTTCGCCAGTCACTTCCAAATCAAGCAAGATACAGTCATAACTGATGCACCATTGAAATTCCCTCGTCAATACGAACCGAATGATATATGATATTGCTATGCCAAGTATAATCTAAAACTTATCCTGACCCAGGTCAACTGTTTGACCCAACTTGACCTGGTATAGTCATGATGTATATCATTTGACTTGCAGTGACAATATAAGCACTTAAGTGGTAAAATAAAAGTTCTATCTTTGTTTATTCAAAACTTATAGAGTAAAACACAGAACAATGTTTATTTGACCTAAGGTAACCTTTCAGAGGTCACAGGTCAAAATTGTTGGTATCAACGTCAGAAATTGGTTAAGAGCAAGTCGTAACCGATGTTTAACCCTTGCCCCGGTGGCGGGTACGAGCCACCTTCGCCCTGGTGGGGGGGCTAAAAAGACCCCCCACGATCTCAAAAACTAAGAGAGCTAGAAAAAAGCGCAAAACGGCAATCGAAAGCTCTTCGAAAATGATATCGAAAATACTTCGGTCATTTTTCTTGTCAGGTCAATATCAAGGTCACCAGAGGTCAAAATAGGTCAAAATCGCTAATATGAGGTGTACTAAGAAAACCTCCTATATCTCAGAAACTATGATAGCTAGAAACATTTTTCTAACACCATTCGAAAGCTCTTGAGATGCGCTTTCATTACAGTGATATTCATTTTCGTATCAGATCAAGGCCTAGGGAGCTACAGGTCACTAGATATTGGGCATATTCTTGGGAATGTCCATAGCCACCCATGCATAAGGGCGTTTACTTTTTCGCCAATAGCTTCCAAACCAAACAAGATACAGCCATAGTTTATGCACCATTGCAATCCTCTCGTCAATACGAATCGAATGATATATGATATTGCTATGCCAGGTCAAATTTAAGAATTTGACCTGACCCAGGTCAACGGTCTGACCCAACTTGACCTGGTATAGTCATGATGTATATCATTTGACTTGCAGTGACTATACAAACACTTTGGTGACAAAATAAAAGCTCTATCTTAGTTTATTCAAAATTTATAGAGAAAAACACCAAAAATGCTTATTTGACCTAAGGTGACCTTTTAAAGGTCACAAGTCAAAAATTTTGGTATCAGCTTCAGAAATGGGCTAAGAGCAAGTCGCAACCGATGTTTGAAGTTGATTCCATCCATACTTACTGAGAAAAGCTCATTTCGTGATTTTCCCCATGCATTGTCAAGGGGGAGGTCATGCTCTGCACATGACCTTAGGTCACCAATATCAAAAATCCCAGAACAAATGTTGTAGCTCCTGGTGGGCCCAAGATGTGGTATGAGTTTCAACTTGATCGATTAACCCTTCTTTTAGTTATGCCGTCCTAAGTATTTTTTGAGGTGAGGTCACCTCACCTGACCTGGTGACCTGACCTGATATGACCTTGAGCCAAAATTTTCAGGAAAGATGTAAAAATGATGAAGGAACAGCTAGACCAAGTTTGGCGGCGCTGCGCGCCGCCGTTTTTTGGTCACTTTGGAAAAACCCGAGGGGGGGTCTAAAAAGACCCCCCACCCGGGCGAAGGTTAAAATTGATTCCATCCGTGCATACGGAGAAAGCCTCATTTCGTGATTTTCCCATGTATTTGCAATGGGGAGATCATGCTCTGTACATGACCTTAGGTCACCAATATAAAAAATCCCGGAATATATATTGTAGCTCCTGGTGGGCCCAACATGTGGTATGAGTTTCAACTTGATCAATTGATACTTCTTTTAGTTATGCAGTCCTAAACATTTTTTAGGTGAGGTCACTTCACCTGGCCTGGTGACCTGACCTGATATGACCTTGAGCTAAAATTTTCAGGGAAGATGTAAAAATGAAGAAGGAACAGCTTGAATAAGTTTGGCGGCGCTGCACGCGGCCGTTTTTCGGTCACTTCGGAAAAACCCCAGGGGGTCTAAAAAGACCCCACCCGGGCGAAGGTTAACTGAATGACTTAGTAATGGATACTGATAGAGCGTTTATATAACTGCATTACATTTGCATTGACTTTACGGTTGTAATGATGTGCACTTGGACCTAATTTGACCGTGACCTGACTTCAGGTCGGGTCAAATTCTTGATTTTACCTAGCAAGGTTTCATTGTGCATCAATCGATTCCGCTTGCTGCTTGGATTTCTATGGTCTACTGTTTTGCTCTATCTTGAATAGCGAAGTTCAGCTGTAATGACTGAAAACCTTCGTCTACATGTTATCCATAGGGTAGCATGCCTTGACCTCTAGTGACGTTAAATGTGACCTGACAGAAAACGGTCCAAATATTTTCTATACAGATTTGAATGGGCTATACAACGCCACGTGCCGTTATCTAGCGTGGTTCTCGAGATCTTAGGGGGGACGGGTACCCGCGACCCCCCATCAGAGCGAAGGTGGCTCAGACCCCAGTCAATGCGCGTGTTAACATGGTGTTGACAAAGAGACGTGGGTTTCAAACGAACTGAAGCCCACCAGGGTATTTCACTACCACCGCTTCAGAGTCGAAACGGAAGTGAAAAAATATAGCAATTCTTATTGGCTTCAATTTATTTGTAAATGGTTTTTAGACCAAAAGGATAAGACACTAGCAAATTGTCTTGACAAAGCCTGGTTTTTTTGTTGAAAATCAAATGGCAAAAGGTCAAACCAATTACACGGCAGGTGATCAAAACGGGAGCGAGTACCTATTCATAAACTGGGGACGGCTGTCCGAAGACTGAATCACCCCTGTCTGCACCACGTGTTCAACCGCACTGGATCACAAATCTGGCTTTGGACTCCCTATAAAGAGCTGACCAGCACCAAACGACTAGCCTCTCGATACCATTCGATGAGATACCTTCCGCCCAACCAGCACCAGCAATCGGCTCAAACCCAGAGAGAGATTTTCAGACGAGCTTTAAACGTGCGTATCCTTCGCTAAACGAAGTCCAAACTATACCACGCGCGTCGTCATATGCAGGCGCTCAGTTGCGCGGAAGCATTCAAAACATCACTACCATTCCAGAAATCTTATTCACGGAGTTACCAAGCATCACGTCTAACTCACTCTAACAACACGTCAACATCAAATGATAACATATATTTACCGTACATCGTAACGGAAATAAATAACAGATTCTCCGTAGCGCACGCGATACCTTTTGAAGCTGCGTCAGCCGTTCGGAGTGCTATCTAGAGGGGTGGGGCCCGGCTGGCTGACGCCGTCGCACTACGCCAGCGCCCCCAGCGGGGCCTGGACCTGGCGCGGGCTCGTCTGCGCTGGCACTGCGCCCCGCCGCCGCCAGCCATGAGCCGGTAAGGCAGCGCAGACAGCCGCCAGTCCTCAGACACGCGTCTCGCGATACCAGCACGCGCGTGCCACGTTAAGACGTAGCAGCATCGCCTGTTGTACAGATACACCGCGGTGGTCGGAGGGACAGCAGGTGACGCGCCCTGGTAAACTGAGCGGGACGCTCCCACCGGTTCCACGGGGACCGCGTCACAACACGGGAATCGAGCAGTGATTACACCATTTCGCCGCAATGATAGTTGTGAAAGTATGTGATTAAATGTTTGCCTTATTGTCCACAGTCGTCTCTTGTAACTGTGAAAAACAGTACAGACAGCAGTATATGGATAATTAAATAGAGAAAAGAAAATATCGGGTCATATCACACTTCGGCTCCCCTCTACAACAAATTCAGAACCCGAGAGTGGCATTTCAAGCTGAATAAGACTACAGAACAAACAGTGATGAAAATTGACTAGCATGGCGACGAATCGTAACAGAGTCCGATTTTTTGCTCGCTGAAACTTCGCTACCAAGCAGCCCATCACCTTGGCTTGACAACGCTCAAGGGCATTTGCCATCACTCAAAAAAGGAAAACGGGGGCGGAGGGACACCGATCTAATAATGAGTAATAGAGGAGATGACCCTCCAAAGCGATTGGATAATTGTTGATTTGAATTACGAATTTCACGCATTGCACCTCCCAATCCCCCGCCCCCTCCACTCAGAAGTCCGTCCGTCACCTCTAGTAGAACCAGCACCTCAAGAGCAGTACAGTCAGAGGCGCAAGCCGCCGCCGCTTGAGGCCAGTTTTGCTGATTTGGCCAGCACTTCGCTTATGAAATTTTCAAGCAGATTTCTCCAACTATTTTGAGGTATAAGGCTAAGTTTATAAATTCAAGCAGCACAGGTAGGGACATTGACATGGACGACCTTTATTCTACCAAAACATATACCACCAAACGCAAATTAAAAATCAGAAGAGATTCGAAGCCCTCGCTTGTTGTAAACAACGTGTTTCTCACTTTTCGAAAAAGAGCTGTCCACTGAGAAAATATGCCAAGTACGGTTTTCTGTTTTCTACGGTAAACAACTGCGTCTGTGGCAGAAACACTCGAGTCCGTCAGCTGATTTAGCAGTCCTGCCCCCAACAGAAAGGCATTGTGTCGGTCGGCTAGTGTAGCATCCCCACTCCAGTCAGAGAGAAACTCAGTCGGTCAGCTAATGTAGCACAGACTTTCAGTTGATGTAGCAGTCGGACAGTTGATGTAGCAGAGTCGGTCGGCTGATGTAGCAGTCCTGTTCCGAGCAGAGAAACAGAGTCCGTCGGCTAATGTAGCATTCATGCCCAAGCAGAGAAAAAACTGAGTCGATCAGTTGATGTGGCAGAGTCGGTCAGCTGATTTAGCAGAGTCGGCCAACTAATGAAGCAGAGTCGGTGGCTGGTGTAGCAGCCCCTCACCGAGCAAAGCACTGACTGGGTAGGCAGATATAGCAGACCTTGCCCAGATAGCATAAGCTTCGCCACCGGCCAAAAAGTCAGTGGGCCAGTCAATATTTAACCTTCCACTGGCAAGAAACTTTTCCCTCTAGAACTAAAAAAAGATTTGGGCTCACTATGGTCTGGCTGAAATCGAGACAGTTTTGGATGAAAGTGGGTATGGACAGCCGCCAGTGCCCTATTCCGAGGCGTATGCCAGATAGAGAAGCACCGAGTCGGTTGGCAGATGTAGCGAGCCAGTCCAGTCACCATCGCTGGCTGCTTCACTGTTTCAGCCCTTCCAGGGGCTGACACTGTCTGAGCTGAGCGACAGTGACGGCACACTACAATTGGCTGGCACCGATTTTGAGGATATAGACGAGAGTCGTCAGCATGATGAATAAGTGATGCTTTCATAGTATTCTTATCATAAATAAAACAACAGCGAGCAAGTTAAACTGATAGAGCACTAAGGCGCCAGTCTTTTTCGCATTACTTGTATCGTTCCCAAGCGATCCGACACCAAAATATCACATTACTAGACGCAAGATTTTTGGACAATCAATGAGTACACGCCAGCGTTTAACACCATTTCGGGAAGTTTGAAGTCGTCCGACACTCTAGAGAGAAGAATCGATCGGGCAGTCATGTCTGAAGAGGGAGACCAGTCGAGGGCAGTCAGGTTGCTTCCGAGCAATACTACGGCCGGTGAGAAACAGAGTCGTAAGGGTACCTACTACCGTTGTATTGTGCTGGTGGTTACCATATATTCGCGGTCATAAAAATGTCTCCAGAAACCCACCTCATTTACCCAGTAAGTCCATGTCATAGTCGGTATTTCACTTAACTGATACTTTGGTGCACCTCACGCATTCGTTTTGACTACAACCTAACTGTGATATAGCAGTTCACACCTAATTGAGTAGAAATATATATATATATATATCGTACTTCACACAGATGAGTGGCATCTAGCTCCCTCTCGTGCCTGATAAAACACACGTTTTGTTGTGTTTAAAATATCCGGCGAGTGTCTGATAGATTTGTTTACTCCTAAAGATAATTTCATTCCAAGGGATTTGGGACATGATCTACAGAGGTTCCGGGAAGTTTTAGACGCGTGGTATGACGTCACACGAGCGGAAAGACGGCGCCCGCCGAGCACGGGTAGCGGCAAACTAGCACCGCCCGCGGCTGCCGCTACCTGGCAGGTGAGGGGGAGTGGGAGGGAGGGGGCAGGTCTCCCCGGCTACGGGGCGGACCGGCCTCCCCTCCAGCGGCAGGTGCCAGAACCAGTAGCGACCACACAGAACTTACACTGACTGAGAAGTGACTGGTGCACCGACGGGGCGCGCCAACCCGAACACTTAGCCACCACTCACACAGAACGGCGGCGTCCCTGAAGGAGTCGGCAGAGCCAAGACAGCACGTCTTAGACCTATCACAGGTCTGGACAAATACGCACAGAGGAACAGGTCAGAGGCTGCAAAGGTCAGAGGCCACCTAGCGGCCGCCGGTGCAGGGGGCCGGGGTGGCAACTACCCCGGCCTGGCTACACACCCGGCGGCCTCGCAGGGCGACCGGCGTCATCACAACAGAGCACAGCTCATCACATCCCAACCGGCAGAGGCCGCTCCCCGCCGCGCACACAACAGTCGCCAGCTGACGCCGGGCGGCGCCGGTCATCACATGCCGCCCCAGCTGCCCTCTGGGTCGCACTAGCTGGAGTCCATGTCGGCCGCCGAGTCGGACTCCTCGTCCACGTCTTCCTCCATGCCCAGGTCGTCGGCCAGCCCGTTGGAGACGACGGTGGCGGGCGTGTAGGCCGGGGGCAGCCGGCAGGCGGCGTTCTGGGGCTCCCGGCGCATGTAGAAGAGGACGTAGGCGGCCTTCGTCTGCCGGCATTCGGGACCGTGATGTTGCGGAGTCCTGCAGCGTTACAGAGGAGGCGACACAGTCTCGGGAAGTGGGCAGTGCTTCAACTGTTAATGATGATTGACTTGGAAACGGGTGATGACGCCATGTTAACTGCAAGCTAGATTATCGCACCTGGCAGAAAAGAGCGGCGTAAAAGGACACTTCTGACGGGAAATCTTCCCTGCCTTTTCCACCACGTATTTCCGGCCGCAACAGCTGAAAGAATCTAGAGCTATATGTTGTCTTGCAATGACAGAAATATACTAACGGGATGAACTCTACATTGTGACTGCTAGAGGCCTCTTGCCTCGTGAGCGCTAGACGAATAAACCATTCAGACACCTTCCTGATCTGCCTCGAATGCGTTTCACTCACACAGACAGCATCTTCGGTGGCCTCTGTGACGGAGCTGTCGTCGAAGTAGTACCAGCGGTTGTCGAGCCGGTTCTTACAGTAGGCCACGTCTGGGAAAGACACAGTGTCAGACACTGTCTGCGGTGTGACCGACTCGGTTCTAATCACACACCGTCTGCGAAGGGCAGACCAAATGCCGGAGGACCTCTTCAGACTATCTGGTTACCGAAAACTCTCCTCTTTGAACAATCCCCAACGAAGGCCACAGCATACCATTCCAGTCAGATACGATATCTGAATTCTGGAGATATTGGAGAGCAAAAAAAAAAACACAGCGACAGAGACATATTATCTACCCACAACCAGTTCGCGAAGTCATATATTTGAAATTCACAGGGAACCCGGCGTCTCGAACAGACACACTGCATTCCCATGTGAATGCATTGCTCTGGCGATGAAGCATCATGTCACACCAAAACACACTACACCTACTGCTGCGCCACACTTGTCCCGGGAGGCCAGAGGCTTAAGAAGAGCACGCGGTCGTCGCGTGACTACTCACAGTGTCCGCCGCCCATGCCGCCGTAGTGGTTGGACACTCCGATCAGGTCGTAGGTGGAGCCCGGCTGACTCTTGTCCAGCAGGTGGGGCCGCAGGTCCAGACCCCGCGTCGGAAACTCCACCATCGCGTCAATCTTGTCGCGGAAGATGCGCGTGTAGGAGAAGCGCTTCAGGTGGATGATGAGCACGTCCGGCAGGCTCCAGAGGTCAAACTTCTTGGTGGCCTCCTGGTGGCGCTTGCAGTCGGGACAGTACCTGCGGAGATGACGTAGCTGCTGTTTCACCGAACACCCAAGCATTCGAGCGACACATTGATTCACAAGCTGGTAGAAAATGCGTCAAGCTTTTCTCGTACTCACACGTTCAGCGATTTCACGTATCCAAAATACATACACAAAACCCTGCCGGTCACGCCCCCCGTTAGTTCTCGCCCCGCTCACCAGGCGTCGTTGATGTCGAGCTTTTCGGTGGTGGTGAACAGTTCGATACAGTCGCTGAGCTGGAGGCTGGGCCGCTTGGCCGCCGGCCGCGCGTGCACCGACTCGTGCTCGTCGCAGGCCTCCGCCTCCAGCGTGTCCACGCATGCGGCGAAGGCGGCCGGATGCCACACGGCCAGCAGCGCGGCGCCCGGCGTCAGCGAGGTCGGCTTCCGCTGGTCGCCGCCGTCCAGCCGGGCCAGGCAGGTGTTACCGCTGCTGTTGACCAGCTGGAGGCGGTAGGGCGCCGGCGGCGGCGGCGGAGCGGACGTCTTCTCACCGTCCATCGGCTCGTCGTCGGAGCCCGCCTCTTCCCCGGACGAGGAGTTGGCCGCCATGCCGTTTGTGATCGCTGCATATGGAGAGGGAGGGTAGGTCAACTACACGTGTCGAGATAGTGAAACTGACATGTGACAACTATTACTAAACACGACATAGTCCTGCTGGATTCATAATCTCTCCCGATATGCATTCAACCATGAAGGAATCATCACCGACTCCCCATATCCCTCCCGGGAAATCTGCCATATTATGGATGAAAAGTGCCCAAATCAGGGCGTGCGTGGATCAGTGGTAGAGCCACGAGTCCCGGGTCTAAGATTCGGCAGATCCTCCAAACAACTTCAATCCGAGCCCTAAAACCCCTCCCAACAAGGTGAAAAAGGCGACGCCGATCATCTTAGCGATTGCTGCATCGTCAACCCTAACAATCGCATACAATAAATCACGAAGCAATCATCACCAGCTATGTTGTTGCTTCCACCAGCGTTCTACCCGCACACCTGCCCTCCTCCCCGCTGGTGGCTCTGCCCAGAGTCCCAGTGCTAAGTATCAGACAGCCCCCGAGGACACTGACCGGCCGGCTGGGGCCACCACTCGGCCGCGGGCAGGGGACGGGTGTAGCGCGCCATGGCGGCGTCCACCAGCGCCACCAGGTCGGCGTAGCTGCTGCGGTCGCGGCGCGCGCACACCACCAGAGGGGTGCCCACCAGACCGCCGTCACCGCACCGCTGGTACACCGGCACCGGCGTCAGACCCTCCGACGGTGGCGCCACCTCGTACCTGCCGCCGGGCTGGGTGTCAGACACGGGACTCTGTACTGCGGGGTCAGACCTTCCGACGGTGGCGCCACCTCGTACCTGCCGCCGGGCTGGGTGTCAGACACGGGACTCTGTACTGCGGGGTCAGACCTTCCGACGGTGGCGCCACCTCGTACCTGCCACCGGGCTGGGTGTCAGACACGGGACTCTGTACTGCGGGGTCAGACCCTCCGACAGTGGCGCCACCTCGTACTTGCCGCCGGGCTGGGTGTCAGACACGGGACTCTGTACTAGGGAGTCAGACGCCTCACACACGTCCTCCGCTTTAAACACAAACGCACCCCGCTGTGAAAACACATAGTTGAAAATATTTAGAAAAATCACATACAAATTCATGAAAATCGTGGAGGGTGATTATACTGTTTTATTCTGTTGTTGACAAGGTTCTACGTAAATAAATACACAAATCAATTATGTAGAATCGGCCCCCTATGTTGACGGCACACCGCTGAAGTCACCTTCTGATGCGGGTGATGTGTTCGGAATGGTTGGAACAAGCGAACACCCGGGACCGGCACTTACACGAATAAACTGTCACACGGAGATTTACGTTACATTTGATTGCGTTTCGATCACAAATTTCCAATACACGCATGGCACAGTCCTACGATGCCTTTGTTTGGCTGCACTTCAGCGAAAAATAGATACGCCTGGCGAACCACAAGGGCACATCACTGATCGAAAGGCGACAGCTGCAACCAAACGTCCTAAAAATACCAGAAATCCGAACGAAGCAACGTGGACGAAAACCCACAGGGCGCATACCGGTGCCTACTAATTTCGCCGGAACAACTGAAACAGCCGACAAGAAAGATACGAAGAACGGGGCGACCACTCGGGCGGCGGTTTTGCAGCGCTCTGTTCTGGCGCCGCTGCGCTCCGCCTCTTCTGCTCGACTCACGCGCAGATGGTGTCTTTGTCTGTGATGTCCTTCAGCGAGTCGGCGGCGCTGAATATCTTGTAGAACTTGTTGTTGTAGACGTCGGCCACCAGGATCTGGCGATGGGGGACGCGAGAGAGCCGCTCCAGCGCCCGGCACAGGTCCATCACCGACCCCGACTTGGAGACAGTCACTTTGTACACGGTGGGGCGCCTCTGGGCGTCGGCCCAGTACAGCCGTACCTGCAGAACACATCACAGAGTCACGACGGCACAGCACAACATCGGCCGAAGATCAACATCATCACATCATCAACATCAACAACATCAACAACACAACATCGGCGAAACAACACAACAGCCCGGGTCGGCCCAGTACAGCCGTACCTGATGTACAGACATCGCACAGCAGTCAAACACGCGGCCCAGGCACAGCACAGTTCACAGCCAGATACACACAGCTGTTCCCCTGGCGCACAGCCGTGACAGTCACAGCATAACCCCTCCAAAAGCACAGAATATCCCTGCAAAGTGCAGTGAACCCACGATACGCACAACACAGTCAACCGGCACGTTTTACCAATAGGGAAAATCCACGACATAGTTCTGTACGACCAATGAGGAAAATGTTGGCGAGCACCTCTCAGCGGACGGAAATACTGCCTCGGGGATGGCAGTACTGCCATCCCCTCTGCTTTGAATTCCGTGTTTCAAGACATCCCGCGCTGGCAAAAAAACCGTTTCGAAATGTGTCCCCCAGACTAGTTGATCATGCTTTCTCTGACAAGATCCAACAAAAACGTATTCAAAACCAGGGTGAAATCAGGATAAAATAACGAGACGACTTCTGGGTTCTTCCAAGCTGTCTTTGTGAGCTCGTTCACACAACTCGGCTCCAAGAGGCCACGTCCCTCAAAAGCAAGGCAGCAGAGCTGATACGATACGTGTTTATAGAACACGCGAAGTACATTCCAGCCTTTTTAGGACAGTTTCATAGCCAATAATTTCCTTCTCGGGCAGTGCCACCGTTCGATTCACCAGCATCGCACCTTCCACATACAAATCCCCGCGCTGTACCACCAGTAGGGGGAGAGTGGTAAGCTGTGTACTTCGCGGCTCGGCGTCACCTTACAACGCAGTTGCTACACTCCGGCGGCCGTCTCGCCCGGCCTGTCCGGTTTCGTGTGCGTTCTCGTAAGGTCACGATCAAGGTGAACGGTAAGTCCCCGGCCCCTTTCCTGTCATTTAGGCAGGACTAGACGCCGGGAACTCCGCCACACCACCAGTGTTTTCGGATTGTGACAACGAGCCCTCACGAGCCTCTAAGTGGCAGCCGCGGCACGAGTGCCTGGCACTACTGCGGAAGCAGGACGGATGCAAAACCAAATGTGTTCCCGCCAATTATCACACAGACTAGGAATTCCCGAAAAGTCGGTCGCTCGATCCCTTGCTGACGCCGCCAAAGATATAAGTACTCCGAGCTAACCATCGATCTCTCAATCTGCTGCCAGTGCGCCAGCGAGTGGTATACAAATCAACATGAAATGCCTGGCCATTTTGTTGGTGTTTGCTATAGTCGCAATCGGCATGGTAAGTGCTTTTCAAATGTGCTCACGGTTACACATTTTGATACATAATTGTTCGAAGATTATTCAAAGTTATCTACACATATTCATACAGCCACGGAGAGATACTTTTCCAGCGGCGGTGTATTTTGACTGTACATGTTTGGTCTTCTGCTACATTCGAGTTAAACACCCTATATTAAATTATGTTTTACACTTACATGCATCGCATGCAGCACTACATACAAAAGCTTGCTTGGGGATTATTGGAATGGTATACACGATGTCTTATGCAACTACGAGCGTTTTCGTTCCCTTAGCTGATTCGGTCCTATCCAGAAAAAAATGTGTATAACAGGGCTCATGAAGGATAACGAAAACATTCCAGAATTTCACTAGAATATCATTATTTAACTCCTGTTGAATCCTGGATATGGTAATCAGTCCATTACGCAGATTCTGGTTTTCCATGGCTCTGCTAACTGCCACGCCCCGTCCTCAGTTGGCGGCACCGGGCGAAGCGGCGCCGCAGTCACGCCGGCGGGTCAGGTACCAGGCTTCGCCCGTCAGGCCCTGCCCCAAGTGCTTCGCACCCTGCTCCTACAATAAAGCCCACTGCTGCCCCGTCTGCTTCACCTCCGGAAAGTAGAGGATCACGGAAATAGACGACACGAGCGCAGAAGAGATGCCTGAGGCTCGACGGTAGTGGGTGTGACTTGTTTGGTGGAGGCAACAAGAGGGAACTGAGGCGGTTTAAAGCTGAATCCATATATTCGCGGCCGTGGAAACATGACTTCCATTTATGTTTGTAACCAGTCAATATATAAATATATATATATTATATACTCCATGACGATAATGAACGGCACTCTACGCAAGTTGTAAGAAGTTGCACGAAAAGGTTGTACCAGTCCCTAAGTCCTGAAGTACGTGAAGCCCCCCTCCCTCCCTCCCTCCCTACCCCCGAAAAGGTCTAGACTGTTAATGCCAGAACTTGAAATGTTTGTGAAAAGTAAAAAAGCATAAAATCAATCTGTACTTTTGTCATCGGAAATGAAGAACTCAATTGGGATCTAAATGGGATCGCAACCGCATAAAATCGTACAGGCCTCAAAGGCACATGTTACGTTACTGTTACTTGCCACCTAGGCGATTGACTGGGAGCTATCTTTTCCTTAAATATAAAAGTTACCTCGAACGAAGTACCTTATGATTTCCATTATTGCTCGATGTACATGTTTGCGACTTACTAGTTTGATCAACATCGTAGAACTCACCGCTGGAGCAGATTAATACTTATACGCTCAGAAACAAGTATTGTTTGCAGAATCGTTCTTATAGTTGCCGATTTATCATACTAAAAAGAAATCAACTAGTGTCTCACATGCGAAATATTCCTAATGGATGTGTGTTTTTGTTAGCGTTCATTCTGGTGAAAGTACATAACTACGGAAAGTACGGTTAAGTTTCGTGTGCACCATGTCTTCTCATCAGTGGACTCCTTATCATTTGCGGTCTACGAAAGGTTGTGTGTTCTCTATATCCATGAGACCTTCCGTTGCACCAAATCTGTGCATTACGTGTATTTATTTATCTAATCTAATACATAGACGTCGAATCGAATCCATAGACATAATCTATATATTACGTCTATGTATTCGTAACTGGTCAATATACATATATACTCCATGACATGAATGGACGGCACTCTACGCAAATTGTGAGCAGTTTTACGAAAAGGCTCACCAGCTCCTAACTCCTAACGTATAAGCGCCCCCTCCCTAATAAAGTATCGGTTTGGATCGAAATGGGATTGCAATCGAAGAAAATTGTGCAGGCCTCAAAGGCACATGCCATGTCAGACAAGCGTCTCATCAAATGTTTTTAATTTAACAAAATCCCACTAGGCTCATATTGCTCCTGCACATAGAATGTGAGGGAAAACAACAAATACAGCTGTCCTCGTTGTCAGGTATGATATTCTGTCGGGTACGAAGTCGGGCAGGCACACACGTATGCAGAAGAGCAAGGGTACCTCAGGGTGCGACATCGACCACAGAGTCAAACTTACAGGTCAGGGGGCCAGAACAGCACACACGGACTGTCTACCGCCCATCAACTAGCAGCGCCATCTCAGCGAGACCAATCAGCGGTGCAGCTGCGGTCTCGTTCCCCTGACCGTGGAGAACCCGTCGTCGGACGGCCCGCTGGCCACTGCAGCGACAAAAGCCGGACGCCCGCTCCTGACAACAGCAGTGCGAGCCGAGCCGCGAGGCCGACAGTGACAACAGAACACAACTGTCCACCAGAATGAGGGTTCTTCTTCTGTGCTTCGTGCTCTTCTTCGTGGCAATGAGTCTGGTAAGCGAAGGGTATTAGCAGCAGGTGCTAAATCTATCCAAAGCCTCGAATTTGTCGCTGTGATTAAGCAAACTAAGCGTCCCAAACGAGTTTTACCAGCGCCACCCTAGCTGGAAACAGTTGGAAACAAACACCAGCGGTTGCCTGCCAAGACCTAACAAAGGGTTAAATCCACCGGCTCGCTGTGTCCTGCGCCTTCCCGACGTAACCGAAACAGCAAAGGCATCGCAGTAATTCTAACACTACAGCAATAAGGCTCACTAACAGGTTATGGGCAGTACTACTCACTGAAGGGAACAACAGAATGGGTGGAGAGGGGGTCGGCAGTTCCGGCCGCAGTGTTTGACTGACTGACACTGACTGCAGCAGACTGTCCGACTGACTGCCACTGACTGTCTGACAGACTGCCACTGACTGTCTGTCTGACTACCACCGACAGTCTATCTGAATGCCACTGACCGTCTGACTGGCTGCCTTTCGGATCGCCACTGACTAGCACAGCCTGCCACTGACTGTCACTGTCACTGTCACTGACGGTCACTGACTGTCTGACTGCCTGTCGCTCAATGGCCCAGACTGCCACTGACTGTCTGATTGACTGTCCGACTGACTGCCACTGACCGTCACTGACTGCCTGTCTGACTGCCTGTTGCTCAATGGACCAGACTGCCACTGACTGTCTGATTGACTGTCCGACTGACTGCCACTGACCGTCACTGACTGCCTGTCTGACTGCCTGTTGCTCAATGGACCAGACTGCCACTGACTGTCTGATTGACTGCCACTGACTGTCCGACTGACTGCCACATACTGCCAGACTGTCTGACAGACTGCCACATACTGCCAGACTGTCAGACTGACTGCCACTGACTGTCCGACTGACTGCAACTGACAGTCACTGACTGACTGTCTGGCATACTGCCACTGACTGTCCGACTGACTGTCACTGACTGTCTGACCGCAGATAGCGCCTGCGGAGTCGTCGCCGGCCAGAAACAAGCGCCAAAACCGCGTCACGCCGTCGCCGGACACCAGGAGCTGCCCCAAAGGCTTCACGCGGTGCGGCCAGTTCTGCTGCGCCAACAACTTCAAGAACGGCAAATAGAGCCCCGCCGCCGAGCGCCACGGTCGTGGTGAAGCGCTGCGAGGAGCGTGCAGTGGGAATGGTGGGAGTGAGGGGACGATGAGGTGACTGGGCTACGTGGCAGCTCACTGAGCGCTGCTCGACTGCACCATGCCTTGAGGCTACGTTTTCGGGGCTTCCGATGATTGGGAGAAGCGTCATCCAGTAAACTCGTCTTCATAGTCATGGTAGATTTTCAGCGATGTTCGAAAAACAAATACACATACCTACTGATTTATGTGTTAGGTTCACCCAGTGGCCCTTAGGACCTACGTAGGTTGCGGTGTACTGTCTTTACTTAAACCACGCTTACGCATCGTGCCATGTAGGCATTATATTTCCGTGAAACATGTTAGCTCTTTGTACAATGCTGCGGTAGGGGCTCCGGAATTTCAAAGCAGGTACTGTCACCCACCCGCATTTGGAGGCGAAGGTATGGAATCTGGTATTCAGGCTCCCGGAAAGCGCAGAAAATAGATGTTCCTACTAGAACGCTGTGGCGGCCAATTTTACCGCCTATCACCTGTTTTCTGCTACAAAGGCCAAAAGAGCCACGTTTGACAGCTATCATTCGTTCAAAATACAATGCCAGCAACGTCTTGGTAAAGAGTAACAACATCCCAGAAGAGCTTCATCAACGCAGAAATAGAGCCAACACACACAGCATGCGCAAAGCTATCTTACATATAGTCTGCATACGCAGTCAGCATTCGCAATATAAAAAATATGAAGTCGCTTTCACAATAAAAAGCTGGCAAACTTCCAATCAATTTCCTGAATATGCTAATTATCATTCAGTGTTAGTTCATTGGCGAATGCTTGAGAATCATTTGGGAGCGGGGAGAATAATGCTGAGGTTCTTTAGGCTAAGGGATAGTATAATGCCCCCCCCCATATCTGCACACGCATTTCTGTTGGTTTGCAAGCTGGGCGCCTTGTGTCTCAGCAAAAATGATTGAGAAAAAATATTCCGAAACACTTCTCACTGAGTTTCAATAATTTAACGGATGATTTTGGGAGATTATTCTACGGCGTTTAAAAAGGCGGCGTTCACCCGGGGTTATACACACGTAATCGTCACCACGGCGCATCCGAATCGTGTGACTCATCACTGCAAAAACCATAACAAAGCAATTACAGAGAGGGCCGAAGATCTGTCAATAATCCAGCCAGGTACCAAAGTGCAGAAAATTCTACGGAAAGTACGGAAAACCAGCAAACAGAGCCAATACGACGGTGAGAAACAGGAAGGGAGCAGTAGTCGTGCGTATCCAATTATCAACGCTATCAGACACAGCACCCTATTCTAATTCGGGTCCTGCTCCTCCTGATTGGGAAAATCCCCAGCTCGGCACCCTGCTGAACATGGCGATAAAAGGCCAGGGCTCGTCCACGGCAGCACCAGTGAGTTCGGAGGCGTGAGGCCAGGAGCGAGGGCGACTGCAGGACCTCCTCTCAGAATGAGGCTGCTGCTGCTGCTGCTGTTCTGCCTGCTACTCCTCGTCGTCGCAGCCAGCATGGTACATCTTGGAAATTAGCCTGAGGCTACTATATCTATATCCGAAATTATTCTGATATTAATACCTACATTCACATCAAAAAATAGTGTAAGCAGCGTCGTAGAAATTGGCCAAGCTAAGCGTTCCAAACTGGATTGAGTAGCACCTATGTATATGGCCCGGGACAGTCGAAATGGCACTCACAGTCACCTGGTCAAAATGGCACCCACAGTCAATGCATGGCCAACCAATCTTGTCACATAAGAGGGAATGTCGAACCCCAATAATGCGATTTGGTCAAAGGTAGCAGCCTCGTGCACGTCAAAAATCCTGAGCAGCACATTTCATTTGTCCCAAAACTCACTGTAGAGAAATGGGCGTTTTCCGAGGAGCCACCAGGCCCGACTTCCGGACCGGTCATCAGGTCACACAATGCAGGAGGGAGGGGAGGGAAGGTACCGGAGACAATGCAGCACGCTCCGCATACGCTTATTCACCCGCAGACAGCGAGACTTGTGATGGGCAAGAATGAATCTGGGAAGGCTTCCAGCACACTCTAGAAGACTGGTAAAACAGTTAAAGCATCATAGAGACACCGCACTCTGTTTAAACGAGGCCAGCGCACAGTACATAAGCTGGGGACAGTCGCTATCGCGAGGACTGTCCCGGTAGTCCGTCAGTAGCGACAACCGAGTCTGACCCGTCGGTGCCGACAGCTGTCTCTGTCCGAGTCGGCGCCGACGCCGCGCCCCCAGGCGGCCCGGCGCCAGCTCTACCGCTACCGGAGACCCCCAGCTGCCGGTGCGACGACGACTCCAAACCGTGCGGACCCAAGGGCAACCACTGCTGCGTCATAGACATCACGTCGGGGAAGTAGGCCAGTGCCGCCGTGCGTCACGGGCGGAGGCGAGACGAGGCTGGCGAGGGATTGAGACTGCAGCTTTGTCCGATCCAGGTGAATGGACGATTAAGTGGTCGGTACATATGCAAATTTTATGGAAAAGAAATAGTGTAATGGTATATTCGTTCCATGCCTGAACCTTGTATCCATGGATTGTTCAGGTCTTTGCTTTAAGAAGGAGTCTAATTGATTATCACTCGATAAACCACGGAGTGGCGTCGTATACGTAAAAGTAGCCACATATTCTCGCGCATGTTTGGGGGAATGGACTGACATCTAAGTGATCGCACAGTGCACCTTTAGACCTCAGCAAGAAAACAGGGCATTCCGTATCAGCCAGCATATGCGAGCAATGCGGATACATTTTCAACAGGTAATACATTTCCCCCTGAGTCAACACTCAAAGAACGGTTCAAGAAGTCTAAAGCTGATTCAATTATGATCTTGAATCTGATGGGGAAATATTCGGTCCCTCTCATTGTAGCAGTTTTCCTCTCAAGTAAAAAAGATACCATCACGGGAAAATTCTGGCGCTCATGCTTACCATCCATCGGTCAAAACAAGAATCATCACAAGGCAGATTGCCCAATGCCCATGAGTTTAAAACTCATAGTTTCAAATCCCTGCACCTCAGCGGGCTCAACCAATATACCACCAAAACAAGGTCTGCGTGAAAACCTCCACCTGTCGCCAACATCAGACCAGCCTCCAGACAAACTCCACACCAGCACGAGCGCCGCCACCGCTCCCTTCACCGGGGCACGTACCTCCACCGCTCGCTCCCGTTTGACCGGTAGCGGCAGCTGCAGCATGCAGTAGGGGTCGAAGGTGACGGAGACCTTGGCGCACTCGGGACACACCACCGTCGACTTCAGCAGGCCGTGGAACATGTCCACGATCACCGAGCTGTTGCGCTTGCGGTAGTTCTGCCACGCCTCCGCCGCCACCTCCTGCCGTGTGGTGAGCGGGGTACGGAGGTTACGGGACGGTACGTGGCACGTGAAATGGGATTACAGATTGTGAGTTATGATTAAATCGATACATGTGTTCTGACTGTTGAGAATGGTTTAGCGGTTTGTTATTACCAACTTCCAAATGCATCAACCACAAAGTCATTTGAGATAAACATGTTTTTCCACACCAAAGAAGTTTGATCACAGAGAACAGTAGAGACAGGTTTAAATCACATAATTTGATCGGGAATGGATGGTAGAGGTCGAATTACTTCATACCAGCTATGAAAGACAAGAACAAAGAAAACTAAGCATGAATAACAGCACATCGAATCGGATATGTCAATATGCATTCATATCAGCCATGGGCGAGACAGCCTATATCTCGCAATGTTCCAGACCAGCGAAGTAGAAAATAGAGAGTGCCCAGAAAAATGACGAGTTGTATCAAACACAATAACTATTACAGTGATAGTTGATATTGCCTTCATTCAACGTTACGGAGATGCACAACCCATCAGACTGACCTCGCCAAAAAGCCACTTTGTCTCAGTCACACAAGATTCCCTGGAGAACTGGAGTTCTAGCCATAATTCGGTATCACGTGCAGTAACGATGGAAACCACTATCTACATTCCATTCCAACAGGCTCGTCTTCACGAGACGCTAGCCTAAGCTGCCGCCCCACTGGCTGAGGCGGGGAGAAGCGCCCTCCGGCGGCGCACTCACAGCATCGGGACGGCCGCCCGAGTCGCGCAGCTCGATGTACGGCTTCTTGTGGATACGGTTGAGGTCCTCGTGGAGCGCGTCCAGGATGAAGGTCAGCATCTCCTGCGAGTCGTGCTGCTGGTAGCCGGAGAACTGCGGCGCGAACCGCGACACCTGGTGCTGGGGGACACAATGGCGGACGTGGTCGGCGGGCGGCAGCGCTGTCGGGGCAGAACAGGGCGTGGTGTGGGAGGATAGGGGAGGGGATGAGCCCTGAGCCCACGCCGGGTAATAGGACCGGCGTCTGATACCCCGCTGACGTGTCCGCTCTGATTCCAACAGCCCTTTGTGAGATTCGCAGCTCCCCTGCCTGTTCCCATGGGAGAAACAACTCAGATAGATCTCTGATCTCTGAAAGGTGACAATTACTGCCCTGATAAAGCCACCAAATACCATTTCAGCCGGACGGAAGCCATTTCCTCTTCAATTACCAGAATGACTGCATCTCACAAGTTACCCACGAGCTTCACCTTTCCGATTGTTCCTTCCCGGACAGTCACCCCCCCTCCCGCGCGCCGCGGCCGGCCATGTCCTACCTTGAAGGTCCTGGGCACGGTGCTCTGGTGACGACCGCTCCACATCTCCTGCATCAGGCTGCCGAAGGCGCGCGCGATCTCACCGCGCATTCCAAGCGGGTTGTCCGTGTTCAGCTCGGCCAGATGCCGGTTCTCCGTGAAGTAGATGGAGAGCGGCGACGTGTTCGACAGACACTGGATGACCGAGTTCATGAAGCAGGTGTTGCCGAGGTTGGAGAGGCCGCAGAGGCCCGGCTGGTGTCCGCCGCCGGTGGAGGAGTGGGAGCCGGAGCCGTAGCCGTACCGGGTCATCCTGCAGACGGGCCTGACGTCAGAGCGGCCGACACTGCGTGACTCCATTGCCCTGACGCGATGTCCTGTTATTGCTGGTAGTTATAGATGGAGGAGAGGTCGGGTCAGGGTTGGAAGGTGTCGGAGAGCAGATGACATCCTACTTTGTTCCAAACAGACATTGCAGCGTTCGCAGGACCTCCGCGTGAGCAATGGTCGGCAAGGCTCCGAACTGTGGCTTCTGCTCACCTTTCCCTGATCCTGGCTTTTGTGTTCCTCACTGGTTTCATTCTCAGTTGATTGGCACTGGGACGCTGCACATTTTAATCGACAACTGCTTACTTGTACTAAAGGTTCGACAAACTTATTCTAAGCAAGTATTATATATTCTCCGGCCGATCAACTATTCACTTCATCTACGATACAAAACGATTGGGTTCGTCCTCCGACCCAAGCGAGTATTTCTCCAGTCCACGTGGGCACTGTTCCCGCGACTATCACAACTACGCAGTTACGTTTCATTGGAATCTGTGATTGTATCAGCCCCTCCCAGACAAACAATACAACAAGTACAGCCGTAGAGGACACAAAACAAGTCTGGACAAGGCTCGCTGCTCGGGTGTAAAAAAAACTGGCCGCGTTATCGGACACCGAGACTCAGTCCGACTGTATTACGCATAAAGCTAAGAACCACATTCGACAGAAAAAAGTTTCGATCCGCCCCGAGGCAGACTGCGACGCCATTTTTCGGACCCGGTCCACATGATGACTCCTTGTATCGCTTTAATCTTTGGAATTTTTCTATTTTTGGTATCACTTCAATCTTTGGAATTTTTCAACTTTTGGGCTCCAAACCGCTTATATCCCACCAAGGCGCTCAGGTCCATGGCGATGACATGACCTTCACAGATATGGCGATGCCATGACCTCCCGCCAGAGCGCGATAGACGGTCTGTCAGGTACTGCCTGCACCCAACCCGACCCTTCCATCAAAACCCACTGTTTATCCATCCTATCTAACAGGATTTTCTTTTACGTCACACTGCCAGCTAAACTCAGCGCCAACTACCCCAAAGTCTCTGTGCTTTGTGGGACGTTAAACTGTGGCTTCTAAATTAACCATTCATGTTAGGAGTTGCTCGTTCGGGTGGAGGGGTCGGGTTTCCTACCTAGCTCCCTTCACGACTTAGATGAGACCCCGACCCCCACAACCGATATGGGAACTACTTGGACAAAAATAGACAAGAAAAGGTCAGACACCGTTTTGAGCGTTGAACCCCCAAAACAATAGTGAACGTATCTTGCGCGGGATAAATAATGACTCAGCTCTGTTCCAGTACTAAGCAGCCCCACCCCATTGGTAAATGTGTATACCCTTCAAATAAAGTGATCACGACACAGCACAAGCTTCAAGTTACCCCCCCTCTGAAAACGTCATATTTTCTGGTTGTGAAAAGACTGACAGATGTTCGTACGGAGCGATCCGAAATAAAACTATTTAATATGGTGTAGTTGCATCCTTTCATTCCAGTCCAACCCACAAATTCTGAGCTGATAGCACCATTCGCCACCTCAAGCCGCAATCAAGTGCACAATACATATCCCTCTTGGCACGACACAACCGCCGGGTATCCCATAATCTCCTTTATCGGCCAGGCTTTATAAAACAAAACTATAGTGACCAAATGACAGAAATTAATAAAACTGCGTTGAAATTTGAGGTGTTCGGTATCCATTTTCTTCGTTAACGCGGCTATCTCTACTGAAATAGTGAACAAGTACAAGAAACGTATAGAACTGCGGAGCTCCGAGTTTATTTTCAGCGAGAGCGTCACGCGTGACGCCAGCCGCACCGCCCCGGCCCCGTTTTGAGACCAACGTGGCTGAAAAACATGCCGCATGAAGAAGTTTCAGCAGTCAAAAGCGGAGACAAGTTACGGTGCTTAGTATTGCCGGTAACCGCTGGGTTTACACAGCCGGAGATAATTTTAGAACATAGATATAGATACACACTCTCCGTCAGTTCAGGAACCAAGAACTTCCAAACAAGAATACTGGCAATACGATGGAATATCTCCCGCAAATCAAAAGTCATATCAAAGTAATTGTTTCCTTCATTCAAACGATTGCCTACACGATGAGCAACCGTGCAGTTAGTATTCAATACTAAACAGCGTGGTAGCTCGTGGCTTTTACCTGATTTCAGACACAAGGAAAATATGAAAAAATCGAAAACATTTAAATTCACCTCCACTGTATAATAAGACCAGTCGGTTACCAGGCGTTGGTTGCTCGTCCCCATAAAAAAACGCACGCCTCGCTTGCAGCGGCGAATCCCGCGTAGCCTTGAACGTTGTCAAGAGATGCTGTCAAAAGACGCCAACAGTTTTTGTCACTGACCAGTTTTTGGGAAGTACGCACGTGCAGTGGAATGCTAACGAGCTAAGCCGGAGGAGCTGCTATGTCCGATTGATTTAGAGCGAGGATACGCATGCGTAAGCATCACGTGTAACAGAAATGTATCAAAAATGTATGTTATCCTCCCATCTGAAAAACAAACAATGAGCATTGAGTGTAAATTTTCGCGAACTCAATACGCAAAGAAAAAAACTGGCTTTAATTTTAGTTTCAACCAGTATTTAAAACATAGTATTGAAGTCCCACTGTCTAAAGCTGATTGACAGTGATGGAAACAAAGAAAAGGTGACTAAACTAGCGACAAGACTCCTCTTGATCTTAATCCTGCGTTAAATCATGAAAAAACATATTCACCGCATCTCATGGCTCTACAATACTTTGTGTAAACCTCTTGAAATTCCTCGGGGAAAAGAACCAAGACAAATGAAATAGCAAGGCAGGTGGCGTGGGATAATGCCAGGGTACTTTAACTACGGGTTTTAACCAGGGTACTTTAACCAAGTTTCCTACTTAATATAGTCCTCCCATGATGACGTCACCGCCCTTTCCTACTAAGTTCCAGGAGATTCTACTAAGTTTTTGGAAAGATCAGCTGGAACATACCAAGTTTGGGCGTATTTGGCAGCAATCTAGTATAAATCGAAATCAACTTGTTTCACCCATTTGACAGTAACCTTGATCTCAACGGCGAGCAGCGTATTTTACGGAAATCTAATGAAAAAATCATAACACTTCAAAGAATTTGTTGAAAGGGCATGCATTTATTTCATCAACTCAGGCCTATTCACTAGCCGAGAGAAATAAGTTTACCTTCGCTCAAGAGATCACCGGTGTTTATGGTCTTCTGCTGCAGGTACCACCAACGGCCAATCAAAGGTCAGCAATCAACAGCCAATCAAAATCGAGATTAGTCTTACTGCAAACAGCTGTTAGTGTTGAAGCTGTCATTATTTTGACACGCTCTAGAAAATTTGTAAAAATAATATTCTTCGCTGGAGTTTTCGCAAAACGTCTGCTGGTTTCACAAATAAAAATATTTCAGCTTTCTGTTCAACCATATAAGTTTTGTTGATACACCTGTAAAATAGGTTATTTAGAGCTTCAAAAAAGTGTAATTTCTCCAATTCCCTGCATAGTAACTGTTGTGCCTCTCCAGCCATGATGACGTAATGCTGCCAAACAACTTGAACGGGGTCTGGGGTAATGCCGCCTGCGTTTCATCTTGCCAGACAACTTGAATGGGGGCTGATTAAAAATAGCATGCTCATGATACGAGAAAATATCCGCTGATACGTATACCCGTTCTTCAAAATCAGTCTCGATTTCACGCTTCTAAGACGTTTGGCTCTCAGTACTCCGGGAGTAGGATGGCTTCAATGCAGGGTTGGCAAAATACAGGTAAAAACTAGGTTTATGCCAGCCAGTGGCATAAACTGGTAAATACCGGTATTTACGAGGAAAAAGTGGGAAAAACTGGCAAAAAATGGCAAAAACCTTTAAACTGACAAAGATAGACCAAAAAGACATTTAACCTTCGCCCGGGTGGGGGGGCTTTTAGACCCCCTCGGGTTTTTCCGAAGGGACCAAAAAACGGCGGCGCGCAGCGCCGCCAAACTTGGTCTAGCTGTTCCTCCATCATTTTTACATCTTTCCTGAAAATTTTGGCTCAAGGTCATATCAGGTCAGGTCACCAGGCCAGGTGAAGTGACCTCACCTCAAAAATACTTAGGACCGCATAACTAAAAGAAGAGTTAATCGATCAAGATGAAACTCATACCACATATTGGGCCCACCAGGAGCTACAACATTTGTGACGGGATTTTTGATATTGGTGACCTAAGGTCATGTGCAGAGTATGACCTCCCCATTGTCAATACATGGGGAAAATCACGAAATGAGCTTTTCTCAGTAAGTATGGATGGAATCAACTTCAAACATCGGTTGCGACTTGCTCTTAGCCCATTTCTGAAGCTGATGCCAAAGTTTTTGACTTGTGACCTTTAAAAGGTCACCTTAGGTCAAATAAGCATTTTTTGGTGTTTTTCTCTATAAATTTTGAATAAAATAAGATAGAGCTTTTATTTTGTCACCAAAGTGTTTGTATAGTCACTGGAAGTCAAATGATATACATCATGACTATACCAGGTCAAGTTGGGTCAGACCGTTGACCTGGGTCAGGTCAAATTCTTAAATTTGACCTGGCATAGCAATATCATATATCATGCGATTCGTATTGACGAGAGGATTGCAATGGTGCATAAACTATGGTTGTATCTTGTTTGGTTTGGAAGCTATTAGCGAAAAAGTAAACGCCTTTATGCATGGGTGGCTATGGACATTCCCAAAAATATGCCCAATATTTAGTGACCTGTAGCTCTCTAGGCTTTGACCTGACACGAAAATGAATGCCACTGTAATGAAAGCGCATCTCAAGAGCTTTCGAATGGTGTTATGAAAATGTTTCCAGCTATCATAGTTTCTGAGATATATGAGGTTTTCTTAGTACACCTCATATTAGCGATTTTGACCTATTTTGACCTCTGGTGACCTTGATATTGACCTGACAAGAAAAATGACCGAAGTATTTTCGATATCATTTTCGAAGAGCTTTTGATTGCCGTTTTGCGTTTTTTCTAGCTCTCTTAGTTTTTGAGATCGTGGGGGTCTTTTTTAGCCCCCCCACCAGGGCGAAAGTGGCTCGTACCCGTCACCGGGGCAAGGGTTAAGGGCCATAGAGCAGTTGTAAATGTGAAGCAAATGATGACATTGGCATGGTCTCTTGTCAAGACTGGTGTGTAGCCAGGTATTTTTATTTTCTAGGCATCATGGCTCAGAATGCTCTCCGTGCAGCTTACACCCAAAACTCTGGAAAATGTCAAAATGTCAAAAGTGATATATTCTAATCTGTAGGTACCAGACGTACGTCACTGAAAACGTGGAAAGGTGAGATTAGAAAATCAGCCTGGTTTCAAACATTGCCAAATCCTACCTTTCTTCTTCTTCGCTGACGGGCACCCAGGTTCCAATGTCTGAATATGCGTCTGCTTTGGGCCTTTGATGTATATTTTTGTCCAGTATTATGAATGGAAGCTGATTATTCCTCTCATTTTTAACCCTTGCCCCACCGGGGGCCATCGATGGCCCCCCTAAGGTTTTTCCGGGATAGCAGAAGAACGAAGAGGCGCAGCGCCGCGGTAGAGGGCTCTACCTCTCACTGCATCATTTTCCCACCATCCCTGAAATTTTTTACCCCGGGTCACTCAAGGTCAGGTCACCAGACGAGGTCAACCAAGGTCACCTCACTTCAAATTTAGAGCTCTGTAAGAGCAACATTTCGAAGTCGATCAATTTGAAACTTCCTACACTTCATGACCCTTCCAGGGTCTACAACGTGTATATCCGGGATTTTTCGATTTCGTGCCCTGAGGTCAAGGTCACGAGGTGACCTCTCCCATTGAAAAAGCATGGGGAAAAGCTGTCTTATGATCTAAAAGTCACAAAAGCGATTGAAAATGCTCAGCTTGATCAGAAAAGCGTTCTTAGACACCCTTTCACGGATTCCAGGGGCCATATTTGCCCTTTGACCTCTCCAAGGTCATCCAAGGTCACCAGGGGTCAAAAAAGTATTTTGACAATAACTTTTGCCCTAGTTAAGCTAGAGCGCTGAAACAAATGTAGCGACATTTTTCTGTGTATTGCATGTTTTGCCCCGCCCACTCTTGTCCTGTATATATATATAAGCTGATGTTAATGTGTTGCGCCGATGTGGTCCCGGGTTCTCTTTAGCTGCGTAGACGCGATCTGTGCCATTGGCTCGGTGTGGGAGGTAAACAGCACCCCCCTTTCAGGCTCAGCGCTGCGGATATGCCGCACGCTGGAGGTGACAAATTGGTTCCCCCTTGTTCCCAGTTCCAGCCGAGGTACCGTACTCGGTCCCCTTTTTGGGTGCTCACATGATGCTGATGCAGCACTGAGTCCCAGGCCTCAGCTAAGATAGCGCCCTGGAACAACCGACTTTTGGCCTCCACCCGTGGGTTGGAGCCTTTGGGATGCCATGGTTCACATGGTTCTGGCCGCTGAAGGCGGCGGTAAATGGGTCACAAGATGAGTGGTGACCAGAGCAGAGACCCGCACCCTGCTCGGGGACAGCAGACGTGGGAGGAGAGCCAATGAGGGCTCAGTAGAGAGGTGTCTGGATCCCAGAGGGGTAGAGAGAGGAGAGATGAGGACTCTGGGTGCGGAGGCCGTAGAGGAAGGAGGCTTGACTCCAGGGGACACACGCCGGAGGGCAGGCTGGGAGGACGTGCCAGCGCTGACACAGCAGCCATGTGAGTACAAGAAACGATGAGCCGTTTCTTCAAAATTCAAAATTTATTTCCTCTCTTCCACCGAGCCAAAGGACATGCATTGTTTAAATTGTTAACATTGGGAAATCAGGGCGGGGAGGACATTATGTGAGTGTATGCCGCGGCAGGCATCTGTGAACCGGTAAGATTAGTTAGGAATGTGCCAAATTATGGAGTTGCTTGAGAATGAAGGAACAGTGGCGCCAAAATACTGATAGCTCGACTCAAATTTTCCCCTTTGCTAGTGTACTAAATGATTCCGCTAACATGTGTGACTTGCCCGAGAAAAGTGTACAAATATAGGGTATGGAAAATCTGTCCAGATCGTCTACTGATTCGCAGATACCCCTGAAGTGTGGGACAAAGGACGAAATGAAATATAACGAGCTGAGCGGAATATGGTCTAACGGAAGGTAATTTGTTGTATATAAATTTATACAATGCCTGGACAGAGTTCTATGGTTCTTCCACAGAATAGCAGTTAACTACTTGCCATCTGTTCTAGTAAATCTGTCGGAATTTAAAAGGGTTCCTAGCTGGGGACGGAATTCTTGACGCCATGTTTTTTTCTTTGCTCGTGGCCGGCACATTCGTATGTAAAGTAAATTTAGCCGACATGTACACAGAGGAATCCTTCGATGCTTTGGTTAGCTGAACATCACACTACATATTGGGTACGTTCGTTTCTCCTTATGAATGTTTTTTTGCATGGGCGCCAAAACGCAGGCTAATCATGCAGTTCAGACTACGTTTGCGGCTGGAGATTGGCTGCGACATTTGTGTCTGTCGAAATCCACTCAACTTAAGTTTTATCAGGCGACTTTTAGAGTAATCATCATTATGTACTTATCGAACGTCAGTGTATTCCCATAATTCTTGTTTGGGAACAGGGTCTCGTGGAATTATCACATTGTTTAAATTAGTATTTGCAAACCGTACCGGGATATTTCATGCTAGAATTAAATCGGTAGTTTAGACAAAAGGGGCAATAGAAATTAGCCGCGAATCAGTATGAGTTATACGGATTTGAGCAGGTGACAAGATGGCGCCTGTTACTAGAACCAGCTCTACGCGGCAACGCTGGATAGTGCTTCCGTTCTTATCGTACCAATTTCTGTTTTTAACGTTGTGAGGTTCGGACGTTATAGTATAAATAGAAGGTGATTAAAGGAAACATGTTCATACACGCTTCTAAACTTTCTTAGGCCGAGGGTGTAATTTATTCCAGATTGTACTATGGCTATCAGTGACAAATTATGTGAACCAACTATTTTCGTACGGTTACGTTTCTCCTCTTGATTAATTTTTAGAGATGAACTTCAAGTTTAGCCGAAATTCTGGAAGGTTGATTAGTTTCTTCTCCATACCGGTGCACCGCAAAAACCGGAAAACCCAGTATGAAGCAGGGACGGCTCTGCGCTCCACACGTCCGCCAGTCGTCCAGTCGCGAGAAAAGCGGGTCACCCTGGTTTCTGTTGTAGATCGCCGCCGCTCTAACTAGCTGTTTGCGCATATTTGTGCGTCTCTCCCTCCCCCTTTCACGCGGGCACGGTCGTCGCAGAAGGGGAGCGGCCGAACTCGGTCGCTTCTGTTGTGACGCTTGTGTCCACGGGGCGGCGGCGCAGGTGGCGACAATAATTGTGGGATGAACGTAGGCATTCTTTCTTTATCTGCAGAGTAAGGATGAGCCACTTACCGGCATAGTTTAAAGGGGTGTTTCATAACCATGAATAATTTTGGCCAAAAAAAGGAATTGTGAAGATGTTGTGGAGAAATCGTTTCCAGCCTAATTTGTCTCGCTCAAAGCCTCCTGGATCAAATGTCCGCATGACTATTAGTTTGAAAGTGAGTGCACAGGTCGGACCACCCTTCACATCCTGAAGGAGTCCTGCGAAATCACCCCATTTCGGCAATAAAACGAATTCTATGTTTTAATTCAGAACCCCGAACATGCAATAAAAATTACAACTTGGGGAAGGGATAAAGCCCCGCTTTTAGATCCGGCCGCCTGACCGCGTTCTGGCGCCGGCCGCGTGACCGTCTCGCGCCTGCCAGATACCGTCGCCCGGCGCTCCGGGAGGGGGTGTTTGTGCCCTCGGGCGCCGTGCCCGCCATCCGCCCAGGCGGCTGGACAGAGCGGGTTCGCAGGGAGGCCTGTTTTGATCGAATACACTGTCGGAGGAATGGAGACCGCCGCAGGGTACACGATTGGGGTAATTAGGCCTCGAATCGAGGGCGCAAGTTATCAACTTTAGAATCATATATTTTTCGGGTATGATTTCGACCTTAACGGATGTATTAGTGCCCGTGCGGTCACGCCACCAGTCCGTCGCGTGGTTCATCTGCAATTAGCGGAGTGCTCAGTCAGTCCACTTCGGGGAGGATTCAACCAAGATGACAGCTGTGTCCAGGGTTAGGAATTTCGCGCTTACCCGGCATTTTCATTGATACAATATCGTACAATGCCTGAACCACAGATTGGTTCCCTGGATGATGGGAAGGGATAGGTATATGCGTATAGGAGTACCATCCAGAGAACGTCGAATTCAAATTTGCAACACAAAAAAACATGCGAACGGGGAGTCTGGCTGTCTAGGTCCAAACTTTGCCCGCCACTGTTTTTTTTTTTTGCTTGAATAAGTTTTGAGGGAAACATTATTTTCGGTGACTGTATTTAAGGTAACGTTACAAGAAAATCAACCAGACATCTTCCACAGCCTGTAGTCACATTCGGTGATCAAATCTGACGGGCTGGATTCGGAAACCTGATCGTTGTTTTAGACGGTGATTTCTGTACGATGCAATTATTTCAATACACTGATGAGGGTAAGTTCGAGCGAAACGTCAGCTGTTCATTCGAAATTGTAACTTAACGGAAATTATCTGTGTGTCCCACCCGAATGCTACTAAATTACCGAACTGTTAGATGGATGCATAATCACTGGCGCGCACTGCAGTGGAAAATGTACGCGTAAACTTGACACCATCTTTTGAAGGGATCGGATAAGATTTGAATGACATGTCTAGGCCTGAGCACAACGTGAGGCCACTTAGATAGGATTTTAGTGAAGGCTATCGCAAGCAGATAACGATGCAGGGACTAGGTGAGAGTTATCAGCATTGAAGTTGCATAGCATGGACCAGGGCCGGGGTGGAAAGGATTTTTCTAAAACAATTAACGGCGTATCCAATCACCTAATGATGTGAGCATGGCACCCAAATCTCCACGTCTAAGGCGACTTTTCGGCGGTCTCACCACGTCTCGAAAAAGGGAAGGTGGGGCTCTTCCGCCTCTGATCCAATCCGAGCGCCAAAAAGAGGAATATATTTAATGGAGAGGCCGAACTTTCAACGCTTTCTGGCCTCAACAAGATTACGAAATTCTGCGGAGGGCGAAGCTCCCAGAAAGGTAGCTGTTTTTTTCAGAGTGTCCCACGAGGAGCATCCCCACCGAAGGGTACGGGAGGGAAAAATTTACTAGCAACATTGTTGTGGGGCTGGCCATTAGGATGGGGAATGGATGAATGGTGTTTGAAAGAGTGTGCGTGTTTGGTCAAATGGAGACACGGATGTGCTAGTTTAAGGCCGGTGGGCACCTTGGCCAGAGGTGTGTGATGCTCTGTGGTGACTCATTTCGAAAAGGGGGATAGACCCAGAGAACCCATGAAATACGACCCCGAAACGTCATCGAAGGGGCCGTGTCATATTAGAGGTGGGTGGAGAGTCGAACAAAAACTAGTTAGAGCCCCTGAACAGACTGGCCGTCCCACTCTGTTCAGACATCAATTAAGGTCCAGGAGGTGACGACCGGACCGGGCGAAAAAGCGCACCGTGCGCGATGAAGAAGAGCTTCGAAGATTCCAGGAGCAGTGACGACCTCGCTGATGGGCTGAAGACGGGCGACGGCACCTCCAGTCGGCGTCAAGCACATCGGACGGGGGAGGCCCCTACGGCGCGCCGAGCCGGGGAGCCTCTCGATGTAATGACTGCCACAAAGAAGACGAAGAAGATAAGTCCGGAGGCCGGTGGGATGGCGTTCCCCACCGGACCGGTATGGGCTCCGGCCCATACTGGCGTAGCCGTCAGGCTATTCCGGTGAAGATGATGATAAGTCCGGAGGCCGGTGGGATGGTGATTCCCACCGGACCGGTATGGGCTCCGGCCCATACTGGCGTAGCCGTCAGGCTATTCCGGTGAAGATGATGATAAGTCCGGAGGCCGGTGGGATGGTGATTCCCACCGGACCGGTATGGGCTTCGGCCCGTACTGGCGTAGCCGTCAGGCTATTCCGGTGAAGATGATGATAAGTCCGGAGGCCGGTGGGATGGTGATTCCCACCGGACCGGTATGGGCTCCGGCCCGTACTGGCGTAGCCGTCAGGCTATTCCGGTGAAGATGAAGATAAGTCCGGAGGCCGGTGGGATGGTGTTCCCCACCGGACCGGTACGGGTGGCAGCTCGTACTGGCGTAGCCGTCAGGCTATTCCGGTGAAGATGAATGAGGTGGAGGCCGGGGGGTGACGACTACTCCCGGACCGGTATGGGTGGCGACCCATATTGGCGCAATCGACCGAGATTGTTCCCTCAAGAAAGACGAGTCGTAATGACGATTACACTCGATTGTTACGCATTTTATATTTTATAAGGGGGAAACACGGTCGGTCGCGTCGACGGAGATCGGCCGTGCAGCGGTAGGGCTCGACCGCAAAATCATGTTTCCCTTTGGATACCACGTCGAGGTTGGGGCGGCCCTGGATCCCATCGCTATGCACACTGTATCGATATACGTTTTAACGATGATTAGACATCTGTGCCCATGCAATTTACCTTGGGGTACGTAGTAGCGGAGGGGAAATTTTGATATCGGGGACCCCGATTGCCATCAGTGCGGGCCTTGGCGATTGGGGAGAGCCTACGGAGGTGGGGAGCTCCTATGTACGATCGACGAGGCGTGCCCCGCAGGCTTAGGGGTGAAACTTGGGTTGATGGTTATTTCGGCAGGGAGGAAGTTACATATCAGGCGTGAATTGAGGAGACGTAGTCGGTCCCTGACACCGCTCCTATGCGGGTTAGTTGGGAAGGAGCGCTCCGGGGCCGGCGGCACTAAGATGTTAATTTATGCAGATATTTATTTGACCTAACGCGAATATTCAAAAATCGCCAAAAAAGGGGGGTATACGCATGTTGGCTCATACATTGGGCGCTTATTTGGCTATGTGCATGAAATGGCTCATTGTTTGTTGTACCTGCGTGTCTTATGTGTCTCGCTAACGGTCCTGGAGGCGCGCCCAGCTCCTGACCGCATCGCCTGTCTCCCTAAAATATTCCGTAACGGGTGGTGGAGGGAATGGCCGCACAGAACAACACCGGTGCCAGGCCCCGCAAGAAGCAGAAAAACCCCGTTTCCCGAGAAACCCCCGTCACACAAACACCATCGTGTTTATCTTGTCACTGGCTTTCATTTGATATACGTCAAGGTCACTTTTTTTACCTTTCGTGACCTCAGGTCATCTTAGGTCACGAGGTGACCTCTGGAGGTCAAACCACTGGCGGGAGGTCTTTACGTTTGACATACCGGAAAAAGGACTGACAATTTCCTATAAAATGTACTTTACCAGATCTCAATAGCTCTAATGGCATAAGAGTTATGCCCAGTTTGCTTAAGCATTGCATATTTGAGTGAAAATAGCCGATCTTGACCTAATTTGACTTCTGGAGGTCAAAACATTGACCTGAGCACTAAAACATGTGAAGTAATTTCTTACTGAATTCACGCGAGCTTTCTATTTCACTTTGCAGATTTGCGCTAACGCCCATATTTTCGGAGTTAGAGGGGGGCCATCGATGGCCCCCGGTGGGGCGAAGGTGGCGCTGGACTCCTGGTGGGGCGCGGGTTAAGTAAGCAGTTCGTCTATTTTGCTGATTAAGCAATCAAAACAGTGGTATTTCTGAATTGTACACTTTGAACCCTCCTCAGGCAGTAGGTGTTCAGAAACCGATAATTTAATGACATTATATTCAAGCAAAGCGTTTGACTTTCTCTGCTGTAAAATTCAAGGCTAAAGAAGTCAAGGTTCTTTAATTGCTTGCTTAACGCGGCAAGTCGATTGCTTTCGAGGTCTTATGCTGTTGATTATGCGAATTTGAGGAGATAATTAGGAATGTTTCAATATCATTGCCATTTCTCTGGCCAGGATTCCTTGCTAACTATACTGGACTCGGAAAATTGGTTGACCCTCTACCACCAACCAAGTATTTTTATGTATGTACATACCTATCATATTTTATATTTTGACATAGGGACTCCAAAATAAATATACAGGCATGAGAGGCCATATGGGCCCATGAAACCATTTCCTAATAATTCGCTGGTTTAATTTACGGCAATGTGTTTGAGTATTTCACTGTACTTCTCTCGCCCTAGTGGGGAGAGGGTAATTGAACACCTCTCAGGTTTTTATCAACGGTGCCGGAAAACAGCGGCGCAAGGCGCCACCGTACCTTGCAGCACTTATATTTGACAAAATACGCAACTTCCCCGAAAATGGTCATTTGGGGTCATCCTAGGTCATGTCACCAGGTCAGGTCAAGTAACCTAACCTCATAAAATGTTAAAAAATTGCATATGACAGGATCTATCGATCTGAAACTTATCACATATTTTCCTGGCTCACGGGGGGCCAGAAAATATATTCCGGGACTTTGATATCGCAGATCTAAGGTCCAATACGTATGCATACCCATTGGAAATGCATGTAGAAAACGCAAGTTTCTCGAAAAATGGCTCTATTTCTGAAGGTACCCACGGCTTAAGGGGAGTTCTTTTATTGAAATGGTAGTATCACTAGGTTTTCTGTAATGAGAGAAATTGAATGACGCTTGAATATTGGCTCCAAGTTAACCCAGTCAGGCGCTAGAGTCATGAAAGTATTCTCAAAACTTTCACGCCTTTGACTCATCCTGACCTCAGTAACTGACATAGTATCCTCATAAATTTTCGTGGGCTATTCAGCGCTTTCGCGTTTTTTTTTTTTTGCTTCTCTCAGGAGCCGAGTTCGAGGGGGTGTTCAACAAGCGCATGGACGGGAGCAGGTACCCGCCCCCAGGGACTTTTCGTAGATAAAATAAAAAGGGCAGCGGGCAGCGCCGCCATACTTGCTATGCCTTGTGCCTGATCTTTTTACAACTTTATTCAAAATTTTGAGGTTAGGTCATCTCAGCTCAGGTCACCAGTGCAGGTCAGGTGACCTCACTTCAAAAGAAGCTTAAGATAGCATAGGTCAGAACTCAGAACAATGTAAAGTTATCCGATTGAAACTCGTATCACATAATGGCCCCACCATAATATATTCTGGTATTTTCGAGCCCCACCATAATATATTCCGGTATTTTCGATATCGATGACCTAAGGTCAGGTACGAGCCATGACCTCTCCATTGGAAATGAACGGGAAAATGGTTTAAACAGAATAACTTAATAATCAATGGTGACAGGGCTTTAATTATCACGGCGTTAGGTTTGTCTCATCCTTTCAGTTGTAATGATTTGCATTTAACCAAATTTGACATTGACCTGACCTTAGGTCAGGTTATATTCTAGGTTTGAGCTGATTTGACTTAGCAAGGTGATGTTACAAATCATTCGATTCGGCTTGCTGCGAGGATGCCAATGGCCTACATTTTTGTCCTAACTTTACCAGCTCAAATGTAATGGCTGAAAACCTTTTTACATGTTAACTCTATGGTGACATGTTTTGACCTCTAGTGACCTAGAATGTGACCTGAAAAAGGTTGATTTTTTCTGTAGACACTTGGATGTACTATCCAACGCCGTTTACTTTTTCGCTACCTAGCGTGGTTCTCGAGATCTTAGGAGGATGGCGGGTACCCCCTGTTAATGCGAAAGTGGCTCAGACCTCCGTCAATGCGCGTATTAAGCACCCCCCCCACCAGTGTGCCAGAAACTGGTTTTGCGCCACGATGCCGAGTGTAAAATTCATATTGGGAAATATAGCCGACGAGTGGAATATTCAATTAATATTTGGAGTCCTGCAAAATAACAAAACGCTATTACATCCCTTACCTATTTCCAGTATAGGAATGAATTTTCCACGCAAATTGTTCTTAGTTCCATACTTTTGATGTGTTCATAAACACCAGGGCTATTGAATTCGGCTGAAAAGGCACCAATTGAAAAGTAAGTAGGAAAATAAGTAAAAAATAGCACACAGAATTGAGCGGAAAATCCAACTTGTTCAGTTGCGGCTCCCCACCCTGGGAGTTGGAACTGGGGGAAGGTGGATCTGAGGCACAATGGGGCGGGTATTAACAATTATTGTGGGCAATTTAAACTCCTAACTGCGAAGGGATCGCTTAAAACCATATCGCCCAAGAATCAATGGAAATACGTACCTTCCGTAGCGTCTTCCTACAAATTGTCGTGTTGCAGCTATTATCTTACTATCATACGAGCGCCAATTGATCAGAAATTTTCTTCACGCGAACGGGAGACACCTAATTTAAAGGACCCCGTTCAGGCGGCACCATGCGTGGCTAGTATTTTTCCACTCCCCACATATCTAAAAAAATTCCGTTCGAGCTGAGCGTGCCCGCAAGCAAGTAGCTTTAAAAAGTAAAACGAAGCTTTTTGTAATAGATTCTTCTCAGGAAAAAATATATGCAATTTGAAAATGAGGGTTGATGATATCATGAGCGTCGCCACCTGCAAAAATGAGGCGGCCAGCCAAATTTCAACATCATGCGGACAGGAAATTTACCACGTTAGGATAAAAAGCTCTTCGAATCGGGTCCTCGTTGCCTTCCGCACCGACTTGCTATAAAAACATCCGATATTCTCCCATTTTAGGAATTAGTTTTAAAGTCAATTGCTGTATCGTAATAAGATTGAAAAGTAGCTCCAAATAAGCCTTTAAACATTCTTTGACCTAAGCCAAAGGATTTCAAGATATATTTAAATAATATTTATTAGTTCTTGCTGGGTCTTACCAGCGAAAAGTCAAGAAAGACAGCTAAGCGATGAGGAACTCCTATAATGCCGAACAGCGCCGCTGCACCGTTCAAAAGGGAGTAGAAGGGTAACGTCGATTTGAAGACCTTTTTGGCATAAGGGCGTAAAAGACGTATAATTTTTGTATTATCAATAATAACTCACAAATGATTTTTATTCTTAGAAAAATGTGGCAGGAAGTGGCAAAAACTGGCAAACACTAGTTTATGCCAGCCGGTTTTTACCATGGTAAAAACCGGTAAAAACCACCCAGTGGCAAAAACCTGCCAACCCTGCTTCATTGTCGGCATCCAGATCGGGATAGCACGGGTTGGCGTGGGTTAATCCCCACGGCGGGGGAGCACCTGATCTGTACCGTCTAGCCCAGTAGAAACATCCCCAGACCAATACTCTGTGATTGGGCAGCGTAGCCGTTTTGCGAGCGGCTCTAGTACAATAAGTGATTGCGTTCATTATACACCACTGATGCTCTGTCAGTTCCTTGCAGCGTGGGCACGAGAACGTTATCCAACCACGGCTGCGTTTGACGAGCGCGGATTGGGATTCGTCCTGTCACTGGGCATGGTTAGCACAGAACTGGCCACCCCTGAACGGAAATAAACAGAGACGACTGCCGGAGCCCACCCAGCATCGGATGCCCAGATCCAGGACCCTCTCAGCTGCTAACCACGGATGTGGAGGCGGCAGGTCCAACGACATCGCCACAAACTCGTGTTCGAGGAAGTGGACAGACCATCAGTCCGAGTGTTTGCGCTCCAGACAAAATATCGACGATTCGCTGTACTATGCGGATTATCGCACGGAGCCGTAAAACAACTAGAGTACAGTTTAAGGATACATTTTCCAACACCCGGATTGTTCCGGAGAGCCTATCCCTCACCCATGTCCCCTTTGCTGCACAAGTCCTTGTGCTCTGTGGGGCGTTAAACTTTGGGTACTAAATTGATCCTTCATCGCAGGAGTTGCTCGTTTGGATGGTGGGGTGGTGATCTCCGTGAGAAGTCCATCGCTGGCTTTCGTGAAGGTCTGACTTCAATTATCAAGCATGCAACTGGGACAAAATTAATAAAAAAGTATCCGCGTCAGAAGGAGCAGTGGGAAAACGCATGGGGCTCTACAAGTACATGTGAGGTATGCTACTCCGACCACAAGGTGCTTCTGATCATCGGAAATTAAGATCTGAGCCGAGTAACCTCAAAAGAATAGCTGGCATTTAGCAATTTTCAAAGCCGCACATCAGAAAACAGGCGCTTCCACACCTCCAACGCCTGGGCTGTGGCACTCACATGGAGGAGGCGCCGGTCCTGAGGTCCAGCCCGCCGTTGGAGAGCGGCCCCGGTGTGCCGGAGGTGCTGGGTCGTGGCCGGGGCCACGTGCCGTCCTCGTTCTGTACCTCCAGCACCAGGATCTGGCCGGCGTACAGACCGGCGGCGCTGACGGTGGACTCCCGGTCCGACAGCTGCTCGTAGGTGTTGGTGGTGTAGCGGTTCCAGAGCCGAGAGTCGCGCGTCACCGGCACCGAGAACAGCTGCCGCATCACCCGCTCCAGGTGCGCTGCAGACCAGTGGGTCAACGGGTCAGCTCACCAACCCAGCTCCCCTCCCCAGAACCAGAGCTCCGGGCAGGGGGCTCTCAACATTGATTCTAACCGCTAGTTTTAGCCTCAGTTCAGCGATAGCAATTGAATTCAGGAAAGGACCATCTGGCAGTGGAGCAGGGAATTATGCAAATCCAGAAATTTAGGGCAAACTCCGCACCCACGATGAAAAAAACACTGAAACTTGGTCTATCACTACTTTGAGGATGAACTTTCTCATAGTTAGCTGGACGTATAAACATGAACTTCCCTTTTCACAGCCAAATATCGCTAGTGGAAATTTTATGCTGACAGCTTTGGGTGAAATTAAATATGCCGATAGTGGTTTCTAAACAGGTGCTACCAAACTGTTATCTCAGTTCAAAACACTCCCACTCCCTCAAGTGTCACAGTAACCGCACACACCAAGCTCACCAATGGTATCTTCTTTGCTGAAATGTCGCGTGACTTGATGGTCGAGGTTGGAGTTTTCACACAGTTTGAGCTCCAGAAGGTACACCTCCACTTTGGTCTGCTTCATAAACACGCCGCTCTCGATCACCTGACAAAGGAGAGGGAACAGAGGCGTTCTAGTACAAAGTGAAGGTTCCACAGAGCGGCACACAGAGCAAGAGACGAGCAGATCACCTGACAAAGAAGAGGGAACAGTGGCGCTCTGGTAGAGAGTGGCACACAGAGCAAGAGACGAGCAGGTGGCGATTCCGGCCGCGGCGGTGGTTCAGTTCGCACATTCACGCAGTGAGATTTGCCCTGCAGAGACGTTTGACACACTCCATCCACATACACATCGAGTCGTGACCGCGGATCTCGAGGATGAATGCAGTCAAAGGCAGTGGAACATACAGCAGCATTCTAACAACGAAGATGGCAGAGAACACATGGTTCCCGGTTTTGATTACGGCCAGACGTTCTCAACTTCAACTATTGCAAATCCAATCAACTGTTTAACTAACATCGGTAAGCTGAATGAGTCGCCCAGTTGGCTCGGTTCGCCCTGCAGGCTTCGCCTGTCCACAAAGCACCGGCGCGTGCCTTTTCACTTATTCCGCTACATGAGCAACAGGCTCTGGGCGCCCAGCCACAGCTCAAGTCGACACCGTGCACAAAACATACAACAGGCTCTGGGCGCCCAGCCACAGCTCAAGTCGACACCGTGCACAAAACATACAACAGGCTCTGGGCGCCCAGCCTACAGCTCCAGTCGACACCGTGCACAAAACATACAACAGGCTCTGGGCGCCCAGCCACAGCTCAAGTCGACACCGTGCACAAAACATACAACAGGCTCTGGGCGCCCAGCCACAGCTCAAGTCGACACCGTGCACAAAACATACAACAGGCTCTGGGCGCCCAGCCACAGCTCAAGTCGACACCGTGCACAAAACATACAACAGGCTCTGGGCGCCCAGCCACAGCTCAAGTCGACACCGTGCACAAAACATACAACAGGCTCTGGGCGCCCAGCCACAGCTCAAGTCGACACCGTGCACAAAACATACAACAGGCTCTGGGCGCCCAGCCACAGCTCAAGTCGACACCGTGCACAAAACATACAACAGGCTCTGGGCGCCCAGCCACAGCTCAAGTCGACACCGTGCACAAAACATACAACAGGCTCTGGGCGCCCAGCCACAGCTCAAGTCGACACCGTGCACAAAACATACAACAGGCTCTGGGCGCCCAGCCACAGCTCAAGTCGACACCGTGCACAAAACATACAACAGGCTCTGGGCGCCCAGCCACAGCTCCAGTCGACACCGTGCACAAAACATACAACAGGCTCTGGGCGCCCAGCCACAGCTCCAGTCGACACCGTGCACAAAACATACAACAGGCTCTGGGCGCCCAGCCACAGCTCAAGTCGACACCGTGCATAAAACATACATGAAAATACATCCTTCCATCTCGGTTGAGCCTCTTGTATAAAGTATGCACATACATCGATGACTGTGACGTAAATTAAGAATATTAAAACGTAAAGTATGTAAACGGAATTGTAAAAATACCTAATACAGCAACGATGTGTCAATGAAAGGACATCGATGAAGTAAAACAGAATATCTAAATCTAATTCCGGTGTACATGTTCACCTTGCGTGCGATGGGCTGCTGCTGGGGCGCCAGCGAGTACCACTGGTGCAGCCGCCGCCACGCCAGCTCCGGTACCAGCTCGTAGTCGGCCGAGTCCAGCATCTGGGGCCGCAGCTCCCCGCTGCCGTCCTCTGCCACACACGCACCGCGCGGTCAGCGGAGCCGGGGAACGGCGCCGCCTGCCTCCCCGGTCAGCAGGTGAGAGTAATCGACAGGGAGCCACACTGAGATACGAGCGTGACTGCACTACCACGGTTTCTGGCACAATGCAAGTGGATACGTGCTGGGATTGGTGGCAAGACTTCCCAGACGCCTGGCTTGAATGGTTTCAGTCAGGGCTGAAGCGAATAGGGGTACACGACGCTTTATCGCAGCTTTCAATCCAGAAGGACAAAATGACCACTGTAGCGGTAAGTTTAAGTGCGTCAATTTCTCTGACTTCAGCAAGTGTCCTGTCTCCTCTGTCAAACGAGTCATATCCTTTGCTTGATCCACAGCTACAGCAGCTAGACCCGCACCTTTGAGCAGAGCAGTGTTGTCGATGGGCCCGGGGAAGGCAGCGGCGCTGCCCACCATTGCCGCGTCCCGGTCATCGAACCCGACGTAGCGCTTCCACTGCTTCAGCCAGGCGGGGTCCAGCAGGTACCTGCAACAACGCATAAACTGTCAGTCCGACGGATATAACGCACCTGGCTGCGTCGTGCTCTTACTGAAATCCAGAGCTGAACGGCCTCAAGCAAGGGAGCACAATGTCTGGCAGTGGGAGAGCAACATCACAACGGGGAAGTGCTGGAACAGAAGAGCCCTGCATAAGTTAAAAATGAATATACACCTGACTGCTTCTCTGTACCTACCACCAGCAGCTGGGGATATGGAACAGCCAATAGTAAGACATACAAGAATAGTGCTCACTGCAGGCAACAAGTAAGCATTGGATCACCATTTGCCTCAGAACATTGAAGGCTCAGACATACTTTGCAAAAGGAGTGTAAGGCATATCCAGGCCTACTTTAGTACGACCAGCAGGCGTAAGATGTATCGAACATGGTACTTGTATGCCATCTGAAAACGAACAGTCTACAGGCTTAAACTGGAAGAAACAAGCCATGAGAGTAGTGGCGCAGTTGGTTATGGCGACAGAAGTCGGTGTGGGGGCTCCAGCATCAACGCTGACCTATATTAGCCTTCTCTTCGACCGCATCTACCCAGATGGCAGCACACTGCACTATGCCCACCATGACACGAGACTTACGATGACCAACCAGTACCCCATTATTGGGGGTACGGGCTTCATCAGCCTCGTAACTGATTCACTGATTCTTTAATTGCCCTCGGGCTGTTGGCACGGCCCCGAAGGCACGGCCTCGCCGCGTGACACCGGAGCAGTCCTCTGTTCCGCTAGACCCGAGAAATCGGGATAGCCCGCCGTCTGGTGCGGTGGGGTAGGATACGGAGCGTGCAACCATGACTGTCCCGCAAGAGTGCCGACGAATGGAAAGCCCCTGCTGTCTACATAGTGGGTGCGGACATCTGTGCGACGGCAATATGTAAAACGTCGCTGGGTTTGGAATGAAAAATATATAAGAAAATTCTGCCTCCAGGCATCATGGCTCCAATGATCTCATCCATACGATGTGGACTAGACAAGCAAAGTTCGACGACAAACATTAATCCTCTTAAAGGGAATATGGCACCTTCACAACGTGATTTTAACTGAGATAGCCAAGTTGTAAAGCAAGTCGGAAAACCCGGTACTCCATATTTCATTTGTCCTGGAACTCGATATTTCCGTAGAAAAAAGCTAAAACCTACCTGACACCAGCCCCCCATCAGCCCGTCACCGGGCGGCCATTTTTGTGAGCTGCTGGTGTGACGACATATGCTGACGTCATGAGGAGCATCAGCCAATCGAAGCCCTTGAAGCGTTTCAAGTATGGTAGTGGTTGCCAGATCGTGACATCATCCACAGGCTGATATTTATTTCTTTTTCTAGAGGAGTATTTTTAGAAACAAAATATTGAGCTTATTGTACATTTTTCAGAGAAATCATGAGTGGCTTCATTATTTTTGGCTAAAAGTACGCCTAATTTCACTAAATTCCAGGATTCGACCAAGGTGCCACATTCCCTTTAATTACCGAGATGTACACTCCCAGACAGTGGTGGATACAAGCGGGGCTAGGGGGGGCATCAAGCCCCCCCTAAATGACCGGGTACCTATAGTTAATCCATAAACAAAGGCTGATCCAAGATAATGGTGGGGGAGATTAGAGCCCTCCAGCCCCCCGCCTCCCCAGCCCTGAAATGAAGTCCTGGATCCACCACTACTCTCGGACGTTATTTTCTATATCTATTAGAAACTGTGTCCAAATTTGCGCAAAATTGTTCGACAAATCAACAGGAAATCGAATCCATTATTAAATCGTTAGATAAAGTAGTCGAACGTATCCTCCGCACGACACGGCGAGCTCCAGCGGACTGTACCTGTGCTATATTCCGCCAGCTTTTCCATGCTATGGACCTGCCAATATCCTCATACACAAAGTTTTAAGAAATTCAGAGTTGTGAGGGTGTGAGGCCTGTGCTGAAATGTGGAATGCTTCTGCCTGTGGCGCGCCTTCCTCTCCACCTGTTTCCGCTGTCTACCGCCCGCTTTAAGTTGTACAGCAAGTCGGAAAACCCGGTGCTCTATATATCATTTGTCTTGGAACTCGATATTTCCGTAGAAAAAGCTAAAAACCTACCTGAAATGTGCCTCTCATGTACTTCTCGCCAGGCGGCCATTCTTGTGAGGTTCTGGTGTGACGACATATGCTGACGTCACGATGAGCATAAGCCAATCGAAGCCCTTGAAGCGTTTCGAGTATGGTACTGGTTGCCAGATCATGACATCATCCACAGGCAGATATTTATTTATTTTCCTACAGGAGTATTTCAAAATCTAAATATTGAGCTTACTGTACATTTTCAAAGAAATCATGAGTGGTTTCATTATTTTCGGCTCAAAGTACGCCTAATTACACTAAATTCCAGGATTCGACCAAGGTGCCACATTCCCTTTAAATCTCAGTTTTGTACATTTCAATTCTGTTGCGGGCAAAACAACATGTGGCCCCTTTGCATGCCAATTTCTGTGATGTGTTGATGCAATAAATGTGTACAGTAATGCCCCACTATGCTAGGATGCCATCATTGCAGCCTAGGGAGATCACTAATTCTGATAGCCTATAGCTTATTGACACTGCAGCATTCAGACCACTCTAAGGAAGTCAGTAAGAGTGTAGGTGATAGGTGTATCTGGTTTAGTTATCTGTACTACATCACTAAACCGAAAATCGTCACGTTAGGTGGCAGGTGTTGGCATTCAGCCAACCTTACATTGTCTGAAACCTATTGTATACCTACTACCTACTTCCAGGAACAGTAAAGCAGTAGTTTGCTTCTTGAATTAAATTAGTTTTCAGTGGGCAGTTCCATCCATGCTCCTGGCCTGCCCGTGCTGCTTGTGTTTGCTTAAATACTGCTATTGTGTGTGTTGTGTGCTGCTTACGTACACTTGCTCCACAGAAACTCCCAGATTCCAAATCTTGTTGCCACTTTGGCAATGTCTGGCTCCCCATCTGGTTGAGCATCGCCCACCCTGTTCAAATCACCTGCCATAGATTGCACACTGTTTTGACTGGATCACAGCACATTCATTCACTTGCCTTGCCAATTGCGCAATCTAGTACAAATAGATACTCCTCACTTGCAGAGAACTGCCAGGCACACAGGTTATAGCAGTCAGGTTTAAATCAAAATTGCGTAAATAAGTCAGGTTTAAATCAAAATTGCGTAAATCGGTTTTGTTTCCTTTAAGGTCATAAGGACTTGTCAGATTATGGGTGATTATGACTAGGTAAATTTCACCTGTACTAAAGACTGTGTTGTTGGGTTTTTGTGGCTCATATATCCTTAACTTAGATGCAGGTGGGTTAATTAACAAAAAAAGTCTCAACTTAGATCCAGTTCCCAGTTACCCCATTAAGTGTGAGGTTGCTTCTTTGCTTGAAGCATGTGGAAAGACTACTGATTTTCCAACTAAGCCCTAATCATGAAACCTACTCTAAAATTTATTGATTCCGCCTTGGAGAAACTGAGGGAAAGTGTGAGGGATGTCACCAAAGAAAATGAAAAGTTGAGACACGAGCTACATTGTGTTCGTGCTGAGTTGAATGAAGTCCAAACTGTTGCATCCAAGGCACTGGAGGACAAATATGTTCTGAAGGGCAAGCTTGATATGATAGAAACGAACCAAAGTACTGCATCAAACTACCAAAAAAGCTTGCCAAAGAAATAGAAGAACAAAATCAGTACAGCCGGAAGTATACCTTGCTCCTCACTGGGAAAGCTGTTCCTCCTCCAGGGAGGGATGAGAACACAACGCGGGTGGCTATAGAGCTCATACGGCGTCACCTGGGTGTGCGAATACATCCTGCCGGCATAGTTGCCTGTCATCGCCTTCAAAGGAAGGGGACAGCCCTGGTGCGCTTTGCATATCTTGACGAGAGGATGACCGTGTATGCCAAGCGTGTTAGGCCGATCCAGCATGGATTGATCATCCACGAGAGTCTCACCCCGGAGCGTCTTGAGACTGTTAGAGTCCTGCGGCAGCTTCATACTCCTCGTGACAAATCCCCATTCACATCATACTTCACCAGTGCAGGACGCATATTCATCCGTGTCTCCCCAAACTCCAAACCGGTCGAAATCACAGTTGGGTCCACCAAGACGGAGGTTCTCCGACTGTGTCAGCGGCATGGGGGTCGTGATCTTGGCCGGGTTGATGGGGGTGTGCCCGCGGGCCTTGGGGGCCGAGCTCCGCCCACCATCTCTGGTGGTCGTGGTGGGGTCCCGGCTCGCGTGCCTCCTCCTGGGCTAACCGTCCAGTAACTGGTGGGGTTGCCCCCATTGCCTTGGGGAGTGCTCCCTGAGGGTGTGGGTGGGGCTCGTGGCCGTGGGGGGAGGGCTGGCTTGTCTGCTTCGCCCCTGCTGCCCGGCCGGCTCCTGCTTTGGTGCTGTATGGGGGCGGCACTTCCGGATTGGTGGCCCCCTCGAGCCGGCTGGATGGGGCACCTGTGATGGCGGACGGGCCAGGTGGTTCTGGGGGGGGCTGGGCTTGCAGCCGTGCCTTCCTCCCACTCCTGTCCCTCCGGTTTCTCCCCCTTTGGTGGTGCCTGGTGGGGGATCTGCTGTGGGGGCTGCCCCCTGGTTGGGGGTGGCAAACCGCCCCCTGAGCCGTTTGGGGGTCTCCCGTTGTGGGGGTCTCCCCTCGACAGATCAGTGCCCCTGCATCTGGTTTGGGGATCCTGGTTGGGCCCCCTGCGCTGGATCGCCGTTCTGGGGGCTCCCCTGGGTCGGCGGCTGGCGGTGGGCGTCCCTCTGACACTGCGGGTCCTGATGGTGCGTGGAGGGGATGGTGCCCCCGGAGCTGTGGGAGATATGCCTTCCATGATCCCTACTCCCGCTCAGCCAGTGGGTGATGGGTCGGGGGCTGCTTGTGCTGCTCGGGGGGTTCAGCCGCCCCCTCCATGTGCCCGTGCTCCATGCGCGTCCCGCTTCACCCATGTCACTGACTGGGATATCTCATGATGTCTAGGACTGGACCTCTGTCTCACTGGAATCACCATACACTTGGGTAGTGGGCCCACCTGCAGTCAAAACATAGTAGTTTTTACTCTTATTCTTTCGTTATTGTTGACACATATTTTCTTTTGATAACCCATTCACATTTTGTTTCTAAATTTGTAATTGTCAGAAATCCAATATTGGATTTCCCACAGTGAACAATCATGTAACTCATAGATTTACCACCAAATTCTCAAACCTTGATAATGATGACCATAACACTCTATCAACTAATTTAGATCAATTCCTCAATGCGTGCAACTATCTCCCCATAGACGGGTACAACAATTTAGATACTTCTTCCGTCTTCCCCATTATACATGTCAACATAAGATCCCTACCAAAGAACTTTGAATCCCTGGAAGCATTTATTTCACAATTTAAGCGCAAACCTTATGTTATGCTCGCCACTGAACTTTGGCTGGATCCTGATCTCTGTGAGAACTATCAAATCCCTGGGTTCAACTTGGAAATATCCACACCCCAAATTTTAAGGGGAAGGGCACAGGCATTTATATTAACAAACAAATTACTTACAGCAGGAGAGGTGACCTGGAATCCAAATCACTGCAGCACCAGTCTGTGTTCCTGGAAATTCAAAATTTTTCTTCTCATCTAGTTATTGGCTCAATCTATAGATCCCCATCTTTTCCTTCTGGCATTTTCTTTGATTACCTTGAATCATCTATAGACAGGCTCTCTCATGAGAAAAAGTGTGTGTTCTTGGTGGAGACTGCAACTTTGATATTATGAAAAGTGAGGTCTCTGAACAAAATTCTTACTTTTTGCACTCAATGGCTTCCCTAGGCTTCTACCCTTGCATCTCACTACCAACTAGAATTACTTCTGAATCTCAAACTCTTATCCACAACCTATTTTGCGATGATATTTCAGTAGTCAAATCTTCCTCAGTGCTGCTTTCAGATATTAGTGACCATCTCCCTGTCACTGTCGAGCTACACACAACATTTAAGATAAACACTTCAATATCCAAAACTACTACCTCTTTTGATTTTAGACAAATTGAGACACTGAAAAATAACCTTAGAAGAAAATTGCAAAACTTTGAAAGAATCACTGATCCAGTGAATGCTGCAACCTTCATGCAGTCAACTCTCACTGAAGAAATATTCAAACTATCAATCAAAAAGGTATCTCGAAGATATGTTCCAATCCGCCCCTGGATCTCCTTTTGGTCTCCTTAAATGTATAAAAAAATCTGATCTTTATAAAAAAATTATCAACTCAAGATCAAAATATGATGAAACAGTCTACAAAAGATATAACAATGTATCAGCTAGTGTTATTCGTAATACCAGAAAGCTCTATTACCAGAAAAATCAGAGGAAGACAAGACTGACCCTAGGAAGCTTTGGAATACCCTATTAACCCTGACACACAAAAACAAAACAAAAAAGATCTCCCAGAATCTTTTGAGGTGAATAAAATAACAGAAACCAGCCCGCACAAACTAGCAAATATATTCAATAAGTTTTTCTCCACTATAGTGTCTTCCCTAGATGCTTCTCTTCCACCGTCCACCTTAGATCCACTCAGATACATGGGGGACCCAGCCCCCCTTGACTTTGATTTTCATCCATTTGATGCTAGTAGCATTCAACAAACAATATTCTTAGCAACAAAGGAGCAGGATATGATGGTGTTAGCGCTAAAATCCTGAAACTAATATCTAAAACAATGATTCATCAATTAACTCACCTTTTCAACCTGTGTCTCTCCCATGGTGTGTTCCCAGACCAACTAAAAATTGCTGAAGTAATTCCCATATTTAAATGTGGGGACCGATCATCATTTACAAATTACCACCCAATATCACTTCTTCCAATTCTAGCAAAGGTCTTTGAAAAGCTTGTCTATATTCAAATCTCAGAGCATCTAACTGAAACCAACTCAATTTACAAAAATCAATTTAGATTTCGAAAAAACATAGCACCTTCATGCCAATTGCTCTCCTGTATGATGATATAACTTCTGCCATGATCGACAAAAAAATTATCAGTAGCTATTTACATAGATTTTAGCAAGGCATTTGACACTGTAGATCACCAAATTTGTCTTTCTAAATTAAGATACTATGGTTTCCGTGGCACATCTCATAAATGTATTTGCTCTTATTTAGAAAACCGCTCCCAGTTTGTTAAATTTAATGGAAACCTGTCAACTACTCCGTGCAAACTCACCATGGGCGTGCCACAGGGCAGTGTTCTGGGTCCACTTCTATTTCTCTTATACATAAATAACTTAAATAAATCCAAAAATATTCAAAAATTTACTTATTCGCGGATGACACCGCCCTGCTCCTGACTGCAGAAAGTAGAATAGACCTAGATCCAAAAATTCGTGATAGCCCCGCCCAAATTACGTCCTGGCTCCACTGTAACCGCCTCTCTCTGAATGTTAAATCAAATTATCAGTTTTTCTCCACATCTCCCAATGACGACCTAACTATTGTAATGAATCAAACAATACTTCACCGAAAATTTTCCACTAAATATCTAGTGGTTATCATTAGCGAGGATCTGAGGTGGACGGATCACATCAGAAGTGTGGAAAACAGCATCTCAAGGAATATAGGCCTAATTAGACAATCACAGCACATCTTCAACTCAGATCACACTCTCCTGCAGTACAACTCACTGGTACTGCCTTACCTGAATTACTGCCTGCCTGTCTGCGGGAGTACATTTGAATGTCAATTAAATAAGTTAAGCCTGCTTCAGAAAAGGATTGTCCGAATAATTGCAGAAGCTGACAGTCTCCTTTACTCCGTTATTCCGATCCGTTAGTTAAAAGATACAAAATCATAAAATTAACTGACCAAATTGAATTAGCCCAGCTCAAAGTTTTGCACAGTTATCTAGCCAATTCTCTTCCAGACCCCATGAAAGAAAGGCTTCATCTGATTGATCAAACCCAAATCGCTTACAACATAAGAAACCAGAGTCACTTTCATGTTCCTTTTGCCCCAACTAGATACAAAAAAAAAATTCCCTCTTTGTATCTGCCCCCAGATCATGGAACAGGACTATAGCCCGTAAAATACCAAATCTTGGCAATGTGCCATTGAGTAAATATTTCTTCAAAACAGTGAACGAGAAAATATACCTAGACACTTACTAATATCATTATCGTTTACAATTCTATTTTTGCTTAGTTTTTTTCACACAATGCATACTTTCTCACTTTTTTCTTGGATACTTTCTTGATGCTTTCTTTACGATATATCCTACCTCGATAGTGGGCCCATCAGCACACACTAATTTCCCCTGCCTTGCGTAGTCACTAGAATGTGGCGTGCTTGGGGTGTCGTACAGGCTAGCCTCCGACTCCCTCCTGCCAAAGTCGAAATCACCATGCTGCTCTCCTCGCCTGACAGTCCACTCTCCTTGGCCCTGTTAAAAGTTAAAAGCTGTGAGATAAATGTGTAAAATAAAACAAAAACTGTTCTTGGTTTATAAACTACTAGGAGGTTGGTCGGCACATCCAAGCTAAAACCTTCTTACATGCCTAACCCATGTGTCTTTTGACTGGCTAATCAGTATGCGCCGCGTGACGATATTCCCAATGCTGCTAGCTGGCGGTTGCGAGGGATCGCGAACAAATCGCGAATCGGTCGTCGGGGTTTGCGGCCGAATTGTTGGTCGTCACGAAGCTGATTAGCACACCCCCGCTCCACCTTGTCCAAATCTGAATCTAACTACTCGTGTTCCGTGTCTCTCCGGTGAACCACTTAATGTACCCAATACGGCCGCCATTTTTCCTCCTCCCGTACTTATTCCGAATCTACTTTCAGCACTCCCAGGCAACCGGTGCCTGGCGCGGATGGCCGGCGCGGATGCCCCTGGTGGGGGCTAGTGTCGCCGGTGGTCGCCGGCGGCTGCCCATCCGGCCGTGGGCGGGTGACGTCCGCTCTGCGGCTGCGTTTCACCGGTCGCCGTACCTGGGGCGGCCACCTGCCGGCCGCCCTGCGGTTGCATCTCGACGGTCGCCGCGCCCAGTCGGCCTCCCGCCGTCCGGCGCGGTCTCGTCTCTGCGGCTGCACGTCTTCGGTCGCCGTGGTGGCGCGGCCTCGCGCCGCCCGCCGCGGTGGCCACTCTGCGGCTGCGCCCCGACGATCGCTGCGCCCGGGCGGCCTCTCGCCCTCCGGCGCGGTGTCATCTCTCGACTGACTGTCCTCGGTCGCCGTGGTGGGCTGGCCTCCCGCCGCCCGCCGCGGCGGCCGCTCTGCGGCTGTGCCCCGACGATCGCTGCGCCCGGGTGGCCTCTCGCCGTCCGGCGCGGTGTCATCTCTGCGACTGCCTGTTTTCTGTCGCCGTGGTGAGGTGGCCTCCCGCCGCCAACCGCAGCGGCCACTCTGTGGCTGCGCCCCGGCGATCTTTGCGCCCGGGCGGCCTCTCGCCGTCCGGCGCGGTGTCATCTCTGCGGCTGCGTGTCTTCGGTCGCCGTGGTGGGGTGGCCTCCCGCCGCTCGCCGCGGCGGCCACTCTGCGGACTCAGCCCGGCGGTCGCCGCGTCCGGGCGGCCTCTCGCCGTCCGGCGCGGCGTCCGCCTGCGGCTCCATGTCCTTGGTCATCGCGGCTGGGTGGCTTGCCCCCAGGGCTCCGCTCCCCCCCTAAGGATAGCGGGCTCCGGTTCGACGGTTATGTTGCGCTGTATTTTCTCGCTGTTTTATACTGTTACCCATGCTTTTTATAATATTGTCCAGCGTAGTCATGCCGGCCGGCCTTAGGATTTTAGGGTGCGCACCCATTGTACTGTTCTTTTTACCGTTGTAGTGTTTTTTTGCTGCGTGTGCTGTCAAATACATGTATGGATGGATATGATTGGATGTAGAAGGTAGGCATAGGTATTAGGTTTAGGTTTGGTCAGATATGGTTCAATATTGTGTGTTACATCACTAAACCATGAATCGTCAAGTGTAGGAAGTGGCATATGATTATGTGCAGGAAGTATCATCATCATCGTTGGTGTTTAAGGGCGCACCGACAACACGGGTCATGTGGCGCCCATAACACTAGACAAGATATATACAGTATAGTTTCAGCGTCTCACAGGGCTAAAAGTGTGTCAAAGGTAAAAGCAGCAAGTCAACAACATTTCAACAAGTAAGGTGTAAAACAGGTTAAGTTTTTAAAACAAAATCAAAAGGTCATACGTAAAAAACAGAACAATAATACAACAATAATATAAAAAAACAAAAGAATAGAATAAAATGTAAAAACTGACCAGAGTCGCAGACATTTTAACATCACATACCAAGGTCAGCGAAAAGGTAAAATGAACTTATACACCATGTAAAACCTGAAAAACTACGAGGGTGAATATATGACATTAAAACCAACGCTCCTCAGATATAACATAATGGTAGCAATATCCACAGCACGATGCTCGCCCAAAGAGAATTCATTGTCGGAGATCCCTGCAGAAAGCGGTTTCTCTCTATCTCAAAGTCACGGCAATCTAAAAGGATATGTTTGACTGTGAGCCTGTCGCCACAGCGTGGACACTCCGGCGGGTCACGACGAGATAAAAGATATGAATGGGTTGAATGAGTGTGTCCCAGTCGCAATCTACACAGGACAACCTCCTCCCTTCTGGAGCCTGCACTACTTGAGGTCCACGATCCTAAGCGTGGTTTCAGCTCGCGGAGCATCCTACCTTTAAAATCACAATCCCATCGACGTTGCCAGTCGCTAAAACATACATTTTAACTTGCGCGTACATGTCAAAAATGGAACACGAAGACCTGGGGGGCAGCATGTTCTGCCCCGTCTTTGCACATCGATCTGCCCGCTCATTTCCGGCGATTCCGCAGTGACTTGGCACCCAAACTAAATCTACACATTTTCCTTTCCCTCAGGCTATGCAGTTTCTGCCTAATAAGGGTCAAGAGATAAGATGCTGACATATTATAAAAGTAAAAGACTCCAATGCCTGTACAGAAGACAAAGAATCTGTAAAATAACAAACTTTTCGCCCTTAACTTCGAAACATGGTCCAGACAACGGAATATTGCGTACAGCTCAGCGGTAAACACAGATGCCTCGCGCGGTAAACTAAAACACTTTTCAACGCCGTCGCTGACAAATGACATCCCGTGCCACCATCACCCTTCGAACCATCAGTGTAAAAGTGGATTTGATTATTATAAGATTCAGAACAGAACTCCCTAAATAACTGGCGCATAACTTCGGAGGCATATTTTACATTGATCCAGTAAGCTCTTGTTTGTGTCCACTGCAGAGATAAGCCAGGTTCAACCAAACACGCGTCACACGGTTCAATGAGATCTGTGTCTATCCCAGCCTCCACAAGCCAGGCGCGGACCCTTACTCCTGGATGACGGGCTGCCGCGCGGGATCCATTATCAATCTGGCGGATCTGGGCGTCACCAAAAATATTGAGTATGTGGGATGCGTCGGGGATTGTTTGAGTTTCAATACATAGCGCATGGCAAGTGTTTTTCGGCGCAACTCTAATGGCATTTCATCGACGTCCACTAACATGCTTGATATTGGGGATGTCGGAATGCTCCCGTTATAACTCTAACGGCTTGATGGTGCACAGTATCCAGCATGGTTTTTGCTGATTGGGGAGCGGCTTCATATACCAGGCTACCATACTCAATTTTTGAGCGTACTAATGACCTATAGAGCATGACAAGCGTTTTCCTGTCAGCCCGTACCTCATTTTTGTTAGGACTTTGAGTATATTTAATGTATCAAAACACTTTGCGCGGGCTGCTTCAGATGTGGTATGTATGAGAGCCTTTTGTCAGTGTGAGCCCTAGAAATCTCGTTTCGGTACAACATCGATCAAATTTCCATAGATATACAACTTTGGGTCCTCACAATCTCCACGTCTGTTGCAAAGTGCATGCACTTGGTTTTACACTTGAGAAGCTTAAGCCGTTTCGTGTGCTCCACTCCTGCAAACGATCAAGACCGAGCCGCAGTCGCCTCTGTGCAGCGGCAGTGGTGGACGCCGTCACCCATATCGTAAAATCGTCAACAAAAGTGCGTGGTGAATATTCGTGGGTAAAGTGCCTGCTATGTCGTTAATCATAACTGCAAACAGGGCGATAGAGCTCACAGACCTTGAGCAATTCCCTCTGTTGTTGGTATCGATTTGATAAGACAGAGTTAACGCGATAACGAAAAACCTATTTCTAAGAAAATTGAAATGAACCATCCCATGTGCCCTCGCACACCGAGCTGGAAAGTTTGTGTAGGATGCCGTGTCTCAAGTACAATCATAGCGCGCTCAACGTCAAAGAACACCGCAATTGTGTGACATTTACGTACAAAACCCTCGCGCACAGAGGCATCTAAACGAACTAGGTGGTCTATTGTGGGCGGCCTGGCGAAACCCCTGGCTATTACAAAGGAGCTGGTTGGATTCCAGATACCAACAAGACGCATGTTGACCATTTTTTGCAGTTTCACACACGAAGTCAATGAGATGGGAGAAAAGTGCAGGAAGTAGGCATATGTTTTGGGTGTAGGTTTGGTCACATATGGTTCAGGTGTGAGTATTACATGACTTAACAAGGAATCAGAAATAGGAAAGTATGTCATACTTGCTACAGCTTTACACACTGCATAGCATTACGAAGAGGACTACCTACATACATAAAGGTCATACATTATGCATTTTAACCCTGGATTTCACTCCAATTTGATGCCTAGACAAATAATGAGCATTCTAGTGATAAGCATGGTGTAAAATTTTCATTGCGAATATTTCATTTGAGTGGACAGAATCCTGTAAGTTCATAATCAGTCTGAATTTCCAACTCAGTATCTCAGTACAGTCAGAGTTATGCAGAGCTACGACATGTATGAAAACAGGCACCCTGTTGTCAGGGATGGGACCCAATACGGTGGCAATTATTGAAACTTATTTGAGTAGAGGACATCCACTGCTTAACCATAGAGTGACTATGCACAATCACGTGGAAGTCTAGTCAGAAGTTGTCTAGTTGAAGTAGATGAATTGATGCAGTCAAATCGCTCCTGGTATATATCAAGAGGAATAACAATGCCAAAGAATTAGTCTATGGCTTAGTTTCCATGGCTTTTGTAAGCATGCAGGCCAATAAAATCAAGTATTTTCCATCAGATTGTTTACAATTTTGACCAGCAAAAACACAAACCTTAACAAATGCTTTAGGTTGAGAAAATGTAAATCTACTTCCACACATGTATTCAGGAATGCCACACCCCATACACAACACACCAAAGGGAACACTGGAATACAAAAAACGGGGGAGTGAGAACTACATGAAGATTTGAGAGAGAAGAAAAAACTTCAGGTGTTTTTGGACAGGGCGTGCCAAGATGAACGGGACGGTAGCTGCCAAAGAGGATAGGCACACAACAGACTAGCGAGCCACAGAAAGAGCGCAGGAGGCCAACAACCAATGCACAGGGGACAAACGAGACACGGACAGATCGCAGGAGGCCAGCGACCGATGTGTACATAGCCTTTGGATATGATGATGCAAAGCCTTTGGATAACTTAAGCAAAGAAAATTAAATATTTCATCCCACCATCCTGGAATGCTTCCTTCAGCTAGAGGACTGACAACTTTTGCAAGTTGCCAAAAAAATTGCTGCAGAGAAACATTACATACTGAACAAAAGGCGCACCTACATATAACCGTCCAACCGCACAAAACGTGTAAAATCACAAAAAGGTGGTTCATTCTTAACTGTAGAGTGTTCCTTCATGTTTTAGCTATGAAATCAGACACAAATCAAAGTATAACACGCACTTCCACGACCTTAATCGAAGTAAACAATAACTACTGCATTGACACGTCCGCACGCTCCGAACCAATAATTCAAAAGGAAGTTGCATGATGTTGGGTGCAGAAAATATGGGTAGATATAAAAAGAGAAATTTGCTAGTTTGAACCTAACTTAACTTAACCTAACCTAACCTAACCTAACCTAACCTAACCTAAACTTAACTAAACTAAACTAAACTAAACTAAACTAAACTAAACTAAACTAAACTAAACTAAACTAAACTAAACTAAACTAAACTAAACTAAACTAAACTAAACTAAACTAAACTAAACTAAACTAAACTAAACTAAACTAAACTAAACTAAACTAAACTAAACTAAACTAAGCTAAACTAAACTAAACTAAACTAAACTAAACTAAACTAAACTAAACTAAACTAAACTAAACTAAACTAAACTAAACTAAACTAAACTAAACTAAACTAAACTAAACTAAACTAAACTAAACTAAACTAAACTAAACTAAACTAAACTAAACTAAACTAAACTAAACTAAACTAAACTAAACTAAACTAAACTAAACTAAACTAAACTAAACTAAACTAAACTAAACTAAACTAACCTAACCTAACCTAACCTAATCTAACCTAACCTAACCTAACCTAACCTAACCTAACCTAACCTAACTTAACCTAACCTAACCTAACCTAACCTAACCTAACCTAACCTAACCTAACCTAAACTAAACTAAACTAAACTAAACTAAACTAAACTAAACTAAACTAAACTAAACTAAACTAACCTAACCTAACCTAACCTAACCTAACCTAACCTAACCTAACCCTAACCTAACCTAACCTAACCTAACCTAACCTAACCTAACCTAACCTAACCTAACCTAACCTAACCTAACCTAACCTAACCTAACCTAACCTAACCTAACCTAACCTAACCTAACCTAACCTAACCTAACCTAACCTAACCTAACCCAACCTAACCCAACCTAACCCAACCTAACCCAACTCAACCCAACCCAACCCAACCCAACCCAACCCAACCTAACCCAGCCCAGCCCAACCCAACCCAACCTAGAGTTGGTACGCTTTCACAATGGTGCCTTACCTCTGGTACAAAGGTACCAATCGTCAGTCAGCTGATGGTTTCTACAAGCTGACTGATGATCAGCTGCCATTGTATTGCGTCAATTCCGGTGTTTTGTTTATTTACGGTGATGGACGGCGCGTGATTACGACGTTCAGGTTAAGTAAGCGTTGAAAATCCGGGTTTAAGTGGGAGTAGCATTACAGGACCTCACTTAATGGAAAGAGGGCGTCTTGCTGATTCTGAAAATTTATCATTTCTATACAAAATATTTCGGGAAAGTGGACATCTTATTTAAGGTAAGCTGAATAAAATACTAATGCAATAAGCGAAATCCAAAACGTAGATAGGCTAAGGGCACTCGACCTCCCTTCCCTGTACCATCGTCGCCGGATCTTCCAGATCTTAAGGGGATATATCAACCTTGATCCCGAGCAGTTTTTCACCATAGCGACCCACACACGTACCCGAGGTCACTCCTGGAAGCTTGCAAAACCTGTAGCAGTGTCCAGAGTCCGCCGGAATTGCTTCGGTGTTAGAATTGTGACAGACTGGAACTCATTTCCAGCTGCAGTGGTCGAGTCTACGAGGACTAACCAGTTCAAATCACGGCTTGACGCGCACTGGGCACTACAGAAATATGAAATCCCAAACCAGGACTGAGCGAAAACCTCACAAGTAGTTGAGCTCCATTAGAACGGACCCCAAAGGCATTAAGCCTTCACTACTCCGATTATCATATCATCTTATCATATCATATCATATCATATCATATGGGATGGGGGGAGTGTCACAAAAACAAAAATCAAAGTCAAATGTCACAGGATGGAAGGACCTGCTAAGGCACTTCCAAATCATGAAGTTAACCCACCCTAGATGTGAGGCTGGTGATGTAAATTTTTGTGGAAATGAAAACACTTAAAATTTTCCATTCAAAGTGACTAAAAACACTCACTTTTACAAATATTTAGTGAAGTTTTCAAAAAATAAAAACTTTTATGAACTATTACAAACTGTAGGCACCCTCCTGTACAGAAACGATGCATCGTTAGATTCAGCAGATTTCAATCTACTGGTTGCAAAAGAAATCATCTATAAATTCCTTCTACTTCAAAACATTACTGGACACATGCATATCCATGTCTTTTACATGGGCAAACTGGCTTTTACACAGCAGCAGTGTAGGCATTCCCTTTTAGGGTTTTCAATCGTACTAAAGGCTTAAAAGTTTTTCCCAATTTGTATCTAGATGTATGAATTAAATGCCAGGTGAAGGTAGTGTAGGATTAAGTGTAGAAAGTGAAGGGGAAGCCAAATGCTTGCTGCCCCAAGCAGCTTGTCAATAAGCCTGCTACGTTCTACAGACTGGCCAGGGACTTAAAGCGGTATAAAAAACATTTGATGCTTAGATTTCACCCTAATTTGTTTAATGCAGATGTATTACGATTAGTATAACTGACTTTGATGGATATCACCTGCATTTTAACATTTCCATTGAAGTGAACTGGAGTTGTAACAACCACCAAGAGCTACTTGCCTGGCGCTATACCGCAGAGAGCAAGGGCGCAGCCGGGGGGCACAGGGGGCACATGCCCCCATCGGTGCCGGGGTGCCCTTTTGATTGCCAGGTGGTGTACCCTCTTTGGGCCCTGCCGCTCGAAATTTAGTGCCCTACGCCGTTAAGCCTAGATGGAACTAGACTGTATTTAGCGATTTAAACTATTGTTTGACAATTAAGTGCCTTTTTGGTCAGTTGGAGCAGTCTGTCGCCTTTCCAAGCACCCGTGAATAGTATAGGTACGTAATCCGTTTCCAGATAATGCCTGATCGTCGCCAATAATCGTACGGGCAGAGCTAGTCTGGTGCCCCCTGAGCGCTGGTCATGGCCCCTGGAGCTGATCATGTGCCCTCTGAGCTGATCTGATGCCCTCGTGGTCAATCTGGTGCCCCCCCTGAGAAAGTAATTGTGCCTTCTGAGCCTATATAATGCTCTCTGAGTTAGTCTGATGCCTCCGAGCTTGCCTGGTGCCCTATTAGCTGTTTTAGTGCCCCTTGAGCTGATCTGGAGCCCATTAACTTATTTACTGTCTCCCATAGCTTATCTACTATCCAGGACCGCAGCCAGGGGGCACAGGGGGCATGTAACCCCATCGGTGTCGGGTGCCCTTTTGATTGCCAGGTGGTGTACCCCTTTGGGCCGTGCCGCTCGAAATTTAGTGTCCTACGCCGTTGAACCTAGACGGAACTAGACCGCATTTAGCGATTTCAACTATTGTTTGACATTTTAGTGCCTTTTTGGTCAGCTAAAACATTCTGTCGCCTTTCCAAGCACCCGGGAAGAATATAGGCACGTAATCCGTTTCCAGATAATGCCTCATCGTCGCCAATAATCGTACGGGTGGAGCACATCTGGTGCCCCCCGGAGCTGATCATGTGCCTTCTGAGCTGGTCTGATGCCCTCGAAGTCAAACTGGTGCCCCCCCTGAGAAAATAATTGTGACTTCTGAACCTATATAATGCTCTCTAAGTTAGTCTGATGCCTCCGAGCTTGCCAGGTGCCCTATTAGCTGTTTCAGTGCCCCTTGAGCTGATCCGGGCCCCCTGAACTTATTTAATGCCTCCCATAGTTTATCTATTGTCCAGGGGGGCCACAGGGGGCATGTGCCCCATCGGTGCCGGGTGCCCTTTTGATTTCCAGGTGGTGTACCCCTTTGGGCCGTGCCACTCGAAATTTAGTGCCCTACGTCGTTGAACCTAGATGGAACTAGACTGCATTTAGCGATTTCAACTATTGTTTGACAATTAAGTGCGTTTTTGGTAAGCTAGGGCATTCTGTCACATTTCCAAGCACCCGTGAAGAGTATAGGCACGTAATCCGTTTCCAGATAATGTCTCATGGTCACCAATAATCGTGCGGGCGGAGCTCATCTGGTGCCCTCTGGAGCTGATCATGTGACCTCTGAGCTGATCTGGTGCTCTCGTAGTCAATCTGGTGCCCCTCGGAGAATATAGGTGTGCCTTCTGAACCTATATAAACTCTGAGTTAGTTTGATGCCTCCGAGCTTGTCTGGTGTCCTGAACTGTTTTAGTGTCTCTTGAGCTGATTCGGGCCCCTGAGCTTATTTAATGCCTCCCGGAGTTGATCTACTGTCCAGGGGTGCAGCTAGGGGCACAGGAGGCACGTGCCCCCATCACTGCCGGGGTGCCCCTTTGATTGCCAGGTGATGTACCCAATTTGGGCCATGCCGCTCCAAATTTAGTGCCCTACGCCGTTGAACCTAGATGTAACTGGACCGCATGTAGCGATTGAAAATATTGTTGGACAACTTAATACCTTTTTCGGTCAGCTAGGGCATTCTGTCGCCTTTCCATGCACCCGGGAAGAGTATGGGCACCTAGTATGTGTCCACCTAATGCCTCATCGTCGCCAATAATCGTATGGGTGAAGCTAATCTGTTGCTCCTTGAGCTCATCTCGTGGCCTCTCAGCTGGTCTTGGCCCCTTGAGCTGATTACTTGCCCTCCAAGCTGATCTGGTGCCCCTGAGTCAATCGAGTGCCCCACTGAGCAAATAATTGGGCCTCCTGAACGCATATAATGCCCTCTGGGTTAGTCTAATGCCTCCGAGCCTGCTTCGTGCCCTAATAGCTGATTTAGTGCCCCTTGAGCTAATTCGGGCCCCGAGCTGATCTCATGCCTCCCCAAGTTGATTCTGTCTCCTAAGTCAATATGGTGCCTCTTCAGCTGATTAGGTGCCCCCTCAGCTGATTATTGATATATCCTTAGATGGCCTGGTACCCCTAAGCTGGTTTGGCGGGTCCTGAGCCCACCTTGTGTCCCCTGAGCTGTTATGTTGCTCCCTGAGCTGATTTAGGCTCCTGCCATAGTCTGGGGGACTGGGAGCTGATCTGGACCCCGAGCGGATCGATATGGTGCCACCTGAGCTGCACTAATGCCCCTAAGTCGATCTGGTGCCTCCTGAGCCCATCTGATGCCCTCTGAGCTAGTCTGGTGCCCCCTGAGCTAATCTGGTGCCCTTTCAGCTGATCCGGGCCTCCTTACATGATTTAATGAGCAGCTCTAAGGCCCTGAGCTGAGCTGGGGCCACAGAGGCTGATGAGGGCTCCTAAGATGGCATGGTGCCCCTGAGCTGATTATGTGCCTCCTGACTTGATCTGGTATTCCTGAGCTGGTTGGGGACCACTGATCTGATTGTTTGTCCCCGAAACTGATTTGGTGCCCTATGGGCATCTGGTGTCCCCTGAGCAGCTCTGGGGTTTTGAACTGATTGGGCCCCAAGATGGTGAAGGATCCCTGAGCTGATTTAGTGCCCCTGACTTGAACTTCCCCCTGCGCTGATCGATCTGGTGCACCCTGAGCAGATATACTGCCCCCTGAACTTAACTAATGTCCCCTGAGTCGATCTGGTGCCTGCTGAGTCATCAGTGTGTCTCCTGAGCCCATCTTATTCCCTCTGAGCTAGTCTGGTGCCCCATGGCTAATACGGTGCCCTTTAAGCTGACCCGGGCCTCCTGGGTTGATAACATGATTTCCTGAGCAGCTCCCAGGCCCTAAGCTGAGCTGGGCCCACAGGGGTTGGTGAGGGCCCCTGAGATGCTATGGGGCTCCTGAGCAGATTAAGTGCCTCCTGACTTGATCTAGTATTCCCAAGCTGATCTGGCCCCCGAGCTGGTCGAGGACCACTGATCTGATTGTTTGTCCCTGAGGCTGATATGGTGCCCTATGGGCCAATCTGGTGTCCCCTGAGCAGCTCTGGGGCTTTTGAACTGCTTGGGCCCCGAGCTGGTGAGAGATCCCTGAGCTGAATTAGTGCCCCTGACTTGATCTCCACCCCCTTACCTGACTTGAGGCCCCTCAACCAATCTGGGGCCCCAAGAGCTCATCTGTAGCCCAAGAGCGGATCTAGGTTCTGAGGGTACCCTGAGCTGGTCTGGGCGCTGAGCTTGTGAGAGCCCCTTAAGTTGGCTTGAGGCCCCTGAGGTGATTTGGTGCCTTAAACTGTTCTGGGGCTTCTTGAACTGGTTTAAGGCCCTATGAGCATATCTGTGGCCCATTGAGCTAGTCTGATGACCTCATCTCTGGGACCAATGAGCTAGTCTAGTCCCTGGGTGATGCATGAGCTGCTCTGTGGCCCTGATCTACATCAGGGGCCCCTGATGTGGTCTTGAATAGACAGACAATAAGAACACAAGGCCAACTCCTATCATCTCGGGGCAGGGTCACTGAGCTAGTCTAGTCCCTGGAGGCACAACTGGGGGGGATGGGGGAAGTTGCTCTGGAGGCCTCTGATCCACACTTGGGGACGCCAGAGCTCGTCTTGAATAGTGGGGAATAAGAACATAATGGAAACTCCCCTTGTAAAACGGAGCTAACAAGGAATGAGGAATCTCTAAAACAGCTTGTGATACGTAGGCCCCCCAGGTTATATAAATTGCTTATCATACTGGTGGATTCTGGTAAGGCGTGATAAAAGGCTTGTGCCCCTGAGCTCAGAGGACAGTACCCTAAACCCAGTCTGCAGAACGTGGCAGGCGACTCGACGAGGCGCTTGGGGCAGCAAAGCCTGCCCCAATTGGGGCAGAAATTTGGATGCTGGGGCAGACTCCTCCAAAGGGGGTTTTTTACCGACACATGTTTATCTACTCCATTTTAAACGAAACACCCAGAAATGAAAGAAAAGTGTGCATCCAACTCGACGATGACAACGCACTCACGACCCTCCACGCACAGCACTAGCTATCTTGCATTCATAATAGTGCGGAGGGGTGCGGGGTGTGGCCTTCACGCGCCATCTGCCATTTGAACTCCGTTGGTGTTGGTGTTGGCACGGGTGGGAGTGTCTGCGGCGCCGGGTAGGTACCTGCCCCCTTGTGGATAGTTATTTGGTGTCTGGTTGGGGCACATTGAGCGTATTACTTCAACCTGTGGCTCTTCTGTTCCACACAGGGAGGTTTTAGTAGACCTTGTGGTCTTTGAAAGTTGCTTAAATAGGTAGATCTCAGGGCTTAGAAATGTTGTAAAATATCCCGGGGTGGACCAACTATTGTAATTCTGTATTGAGATTGGGGTAGACCATAGAGGCAACCAAAGTCTGGTTTAGTTTGGTATACCTGTGTAGGTAGGTTAGATCTATCAAGAGATGAAACTTACTGTGAAGTATCTTGAAACTTCCATTGAAAAAGTTAGGGAGGAATTTGAAGGTGTAAGGGAGGAGAATGAGAAATTAAGGGCTGAGGTAGGAGAGGTTCGCTCCGAGCTTCTCCAGCTACAACTAGTTGTGTCTAAGAATATGGAGGGAAGGGAGGTTTCTGAGATAAAGCTGGGAGAGCTAACTCAGAAAAGCTCTTCACTTGAAAATGAGCAAAAAGACTCAGCGCGGCGCTAGAGGAGCAGAATCAGTATGGGCGAAAAACTACCCTGCTACTCTCTGGAAAAGTAGTGCCCCCTCCCGCCTTAGGTGAGAATACCCGTGCTATCGCGGTAGAACTTATGGGACGTTACCTTGGAGTCCAGGTGCAGTCTGGGGGCATCATTGCCTGCCACCGGCTCCAGAACAAAAAAGTAATCTTAGTGAGGTTTGCATATTTGGATGAGAAAAATTATGTGTACAGGCAGAGGGTTAGGCCAGCTCAACATGGACTGTCTGTGCATGAGAGCCTCACCCCAGAGCGTCTAAGTGTCATAAAAATTCTACAGCGGCTTCATTCCCCACGAGACAGGTGTCCCTTCCAATCCTTCTATACTAACTCTGGCAGGATCTTCATCCGAGTAGAAGCCCAGGCTAGACCAGTTGAACTCTATGTGGGGACCTCGGAGGAGGAGATACTGACCATCTGCCAGGAGCATAGGGGTTCTCTGAATGCTGGGAGGGGTGATGCTGCTCCCCTGCGGGCCCGAAGTGCTGCCTCTGTGGTGCGGAGTGCTGGTCAGTCGGGAGGTCGGGGTGCTGGTCAGTCGGGGGTCGGGGTGCTGGTCCGTCAGGTGGTCGGGGTGCTGGTTCGTCAGGTGGTCGGGGTGCTGGTCCTTCAGGTGGTCGGGGTGCTGGTCCGTCAGTTGGTCGGGGTGCTGGTCCGTCAGGTGGTCGGGTGCTGGTCCGTCAGGTGGTCGGGGTGCTGGTCCGTCGGGTGATCTGGGTGCTGGTCCGTCGGGTGGTCAGGCGTCTGCCCCGTTGGGTGGTCAGGGGTCTGGTCCGTCGGGTGGTCGGGGTGCTGGTCCATCGGGTGGTCAGGGTGCTGGTCCGTCAATTGGTCAGGGTGCTGTTCCGTCAGGTGGTCGGGGTGCTGGTCCTTCAGATGGTCAGGGTGCTGGTCCCTCGGGTGGTCAGGGTACTGGTCCCTCAGGTGGTCGGGGTGCTGGTCCGTCGGGTGGTCAGGCGTCTGGCCCGTTGGGTGGTCAGGGGTCTGGTCCGTCGGGTGGTCGGGGTGCTGGTCCGTCGGGTGGTCAGGGTGCTGGTCCGTCGGGTGGTCTGGGTGCTGGTCTGTCGGGGGTCAGGGTACTTGTCCGTCAGGTGGTCAGGGTGCTGGTCCGTCGGGAGGTCAGGGTATTTCATACTTTGCCCCTGGTGCTGCTTCACGTGGTGGGGGTGCTTTGTTGGGCGCTGGAGGTTCTGTCTTACCCTGTCCTGGGGGTGCTGGTCTGTCAAGTGCTCAGGGTGCTGCATCGCCTGGTGCCCAGGGTGCTGTATCGTCCGGTGCTGCATCGTCTGGTGCTGCTGGGGTACTCCTCCGTCTGGTGTTTTGGATGATGGTCAGCCTAAGGGATGGGGTGCTTTCCGAGGGGGTGGGATGCTGCTGCCCCGTCCGGGGGTCAAGGTACTGCTCCCCTGGTGACTGGCCTGCTTGTGGTGAGGACACCCCACCCATGATTCGGGGCACCACCGAAACGGTTGCTTCCACTGGTGTGCCGACTGGTGATGCCCCTGCAGCACGGACTGCTGCTACAGTTGGGGTGGGGACTGTGCCGCTTCCTGCTGGGGGCCGACCTGCTGACCATGTGCCTGCTTTGGTGTCTGCACCTGTTGTGACCGGTGGCATCCCGCATCCTTCCCACGCGCCGCCGCCTGCTCTGACTGTTGCTCCTGGGGGTTTCGTCCGTCGTCGCCGTTAACCACCACGGGTGCCACTCACAGTGTTTAACACAAATCAGTCATGTCTAATAATATATTGTAAAAAAAATTGTTAGAAAGTATTACAACATAGGTATATAAATATTGTACCAATAATCAGCTTAAATAGGGCACTAGAGGTCTACTTCATCTTGCACGAGAATTTAAAGTTTTTTAAACTCCAAAAATGGTTGGTCCACCTAAAAACTAAGTAAAACAGTAAAGGTTTGTGACAAATTGTTAAAGCTCTGTTTTCTCCACACTTTTCTCCCAAAGGATATTTGCTAATTGTAACCCCGATTGAAGCTTAGTGGCATTGGAAATACTTCATCCATTTGTTTCCTGTGTAGTCCCTGAAAATTCAGTTCGCTCTTAACCAAAATGTTAACAATAGATTTCTTCCAGTCTTTTCAACACATGTAAATGACCATGATTTAGAATTATCTGGCGTGCAAAACATTCTTGAAACCTGCAAATACTACTCAGTTTCAACTTACAATGAAAGTAGCCTTCAAGGAAGTATCCCAATAATACATATTAACATCCGGTCACTACCCAAACATTTTGATTCTCTTCAAGCATTTATCTTGCAACTCAAATACAAGCCATTAATAATAATGCTCTCAGAACTGTGGTTAACTCCCGAACTAAAAGACTCATATCACATTAAAGACTATAATTTTGAACCTTCTTCACCAACACAATGCAAAGGAAAGGGGACAGGAATTTATATTAGCAAACATCTTTCCTACAGCAGGAGGGGTGACCTAGAGTCCAGTCTGATACAACATCAATCTTGCTTCCTTGATATTCATAACCTATTTCCCTTTCACGTTTTGGTTGGATCACTCTATAGATCACCATCATATCCAACAGCAATCTTTATGGACTATCTTGAAAAAACCCTTGATAAAATTTCATCCGAAAACAAGATCTGCTTACTGGGAGGTGACTTTAATTTTGACCTTATTAAATCCAGCTGCCAAGAGCACACCTCACTTTTCTTGCATTTACTGTCCTCACAGGGGTTTCATCCCTGCATTTCCCTCCCAACAAGAATAACATCTGAATCACAAACCCTCATAGATAATTTTTTCTAAACGATAATTCTATCATTAAGTCATCATCTATTATATTGACTGATCTAAGTGACCATCTCCCGATTACTATTGAGTTGAATTCCACTATAAGATTACCCTCCCAGTGCCCTAAACCCCAACTATCTTTTGACTTTCGGAAAATAGAGATACTCAAACAGAATTTAGCACAAAAGTTCCGAAATTTTTCTTCTATTATTGACCCTGTAACAGCAGCAAAAGTTATCCAGACTACTTTAAATGAAGAGATCACAAAATTATCAATTAAAGAGAAATCTCGCAGAATCACCCCCATTCGGCCTTGGATCTCATTTAGCCTTCTTAAATGCATCAACCATAAATCTGACCTCTACCTAAAATTTATGAAATCTCGAGATAAAGTCGATGAAACTAACTACAAAAACTACAATAATTACCTCACTAGCACGATTCGAACAGCCCGTAAGCTCTACTTTCAGAGAAAATTAAACGAGGAAAAAGACCATCCAAAAAAACTCTGGGACACTCTTCTCACCCTTAGTCGTAAAAATAAAATAAAACGGGATCTTCCAGGACAATTCAAAGTAAATGATGAATACATCACTGAACCCTCTTTGATTGCAGACAAATTCAACAATTACTTTTCCACAATAGCAACAAAACTTGATCAGGCGCTACCACAGTCCACTTCAGATCCTCTTGAATACCTGGGCAACCAAACAACGCCAACGTTTTGAATTTAACCTGGTGAATACGCAATTAGTAGAACAAATCATTTCTTCTCTCAGTAACAAAGGCGCCGGTTACGATGGAGTCAGCTCAAAAATTTTGAAAGCTATTAACCCAGTAATCTCTCCACACTTAACTCATTTTATTTAACATATGTCTCTGCAACGGGTTATTTCCGGATGAATTTAAAACAGCACTCATAGTACCTATATTTAAGTCAGGTAACCGCTTCACTTTTGCTAACTATCGCCCAATTTCAATCTTACCGGTGCTTTCAAAAGTTTTCGAAAAAATTGTATGTGCCCAGCTCACTGAATATTTGACCGAAATTGACATGCTATACAAATACCAGTTCGGTTTTTCGGAAAAAACATAGTACTTTCATGCCCATTGCCCTACTCTACGATGATATTACCTCTGCCCTTGCAACAAAAATGATTTCTGCCACAATTTACCTGGATTTCAGTAAGGCGTTTGATACCGTGAATCACGAAATTCTCCTATCAAAATTACACTTTTGGGGCATCCAAGACAATTCATTAAAATTTTTCAAATCATACCTGTCAAATCGTTCACAAACTCTGAAGTACAACTCGATTATCTCAGCTAATCCCAAAAAAGTATCCCTTGGTGTACCGCAGGGAGGTAGTGTGCTGGGCCCCCTCCTTTTCCTAATCTATATAAATGATATATCAAGAAGCTCAAATGCCCCGAAATTCTATCTCTTCGCAGATGACACTGCACTGCTATATACCGCTAAAAATATTGATGAACTGCAATCCAAAATTGACAACAGTCTATCAGATATAACCACCTGGCTCCAATGTAACCGGCTCACCCTTAACACAAAAAAATCAACTTACCAAATATTCTCCACTCGTAGTGTACCCAATTTGGCTATCAAAATTAATAATGGCGTACTGGACAGAAAATTCACTACAAAATATCTTGGCGTCTACATCAATGAGGATCTGAAGTGGACCAACCATATACAAAGTATAGAAAACACAATATCACGTAATATAGGTCTTATACGTAGGTCACAACATATTCTGGACTCTAGTCATCTTCTCCTGCTCTACAATGCTCTTATTCTCCCTTTCTTGAATTACTGCCTTCCAATTTGGGGGAGCACATTCAAATATCATTTAAATAAGCTGATGATGCTACAGAAAAAATTGTCCGTTTGATAGATCAATCTGAGCCCCTTGCTCACACCAGTCCCTTATTTAAAAAATACAAAATCATGAAAATTGAAGATCTGACGGAAGTAGCCCAATTAAAACTCCTCCATAGCCATCTCAACCAGACTTTACCGTGCCCCCTCAGTGAAAGGATCAATACAACTAACCCAAATCCCCTTCTCCCTGATATAAGACGAACCCAACACTTTCAGGTCCCCTTCGCCTCAACCATGTACAGGAAATTTTCTTTATTCATTGCGGCCCCACGAACCTGGAATAATGTGATTACCCCTAAAATCAGAAGACTGGATGATATCCCACAAAGTAAAGCGTTTTTCAGGACAGTGATTACAAAACTTTACCTAGACAAATATTGAATATCGTAAACCCTCTTATTGGTATCTTTGTATCCCTAATTGTATCATTGTAAACCGTTAAAATAAACATATTATGCACCAGCTTTTGTCACTATTCGTCTCTTTGCATAAGTAAAGTACAAAAAGTAATACAAGCAAGTAAAAATAAGCATGAGTAAAAAAGCGCTGTAATCTTTGATTTGGCAGTAAGGTACCACACAGGCCTGCCTCCGGCACCTGTACACCTATCATTTCCTCGAACTTACCACGCGCCCTCAAATCTCTCCACGACATCTGTAGTGCTATAAAAAAATAATATCCACTCCCTTCCCAAATTCTAACAAATAAAAAACACTATTTCAGGACCTGGCGACGGCTGATTGAGAGTGGCGCCGTGGGTGCGCCGCTGGCCCGTGGTGGGGGTGCGCGCCGGGCGGGTTGCGGCGCATTCTCCGGTCTGCGGCATCCATGGCGGCGTGCTTTTTGCTACCCCGGGGCGGTGAAACCGTGGTGCTCGGTCCCGGGAGTAGAGCGCGCCGCCGGCCCTCCGTGGTCGCCTTGCCGGTGGGCGACATCCTCGCCTCTGGTTCGCCGGGTGAGCGGGGGCGCGACTGGTCGTTGGCGGCGGGCGGCTTCGCCCGTGCGGGGGCTGACTTCTCAGGGGGCGGCGCTGCTCCTGCTACCCCGGGGCGGTGGAACCGTTGTGCTCGGTCCCGGGGAGCTGAGCGTGCCGCCGGACTCTACTGCGGTCACCGTTGCCCGCGGACGACTTCCTCACTGCTGGCTCACCGTGTGACCTGGGGTGGCTGGTCGCTGGTGGCGGACGGCCTCGTCGCTACGGGGCCGACTCTGGACATCACGAAGGGCGGCGCTGCTCCTGTTACCCGCGGGGCGGTGAAACCGTTGTGCTCGGTCCCGTGGAGCGGAGCGCACCGCCTAACCAAGAAGGCGCGCCGAGAGTGGGGCCCTGCGCTTGGCAGCTGGGGCGAGGCTATGCCGCCCCGGTGGGTCGCTGTGGGCTGTCGGTCGGGCGGGCTGAGTCTCCGTCTCGCCCGACCTCGGCCGGCGCCTCCGCTCTTCGGCCGACCTGGGTTGGTGCCGTTCGGCCGCCGGTGCGCGGCGGCGTCGCCCGGTGGCCCGCTGGGGTCCGTTCGACCTACCGGGTTGTGTTCCTGACCTGCGTGGCCTCAGCCAACTGATCTGTATTTGTCTCCGTATGTGCTCTTTACCGCTGCTGCGTGTGTCTTCAATGTATTTGCCTCCATGTTTTATTTTGTGACTCGTAACCACGAGTAGCTGCCTCCCGGCGTAGCTTAGGGGCCCGCGCCGGGGAGCATACAGTTTTTACATGGAAGTAGGAGTGTACGATGAGGTACCATGTTCCAAATATACGTGTATGGATCTAATGCATGACTTCAAGAATACTTTTTATTCAAAGGTATATTTACAAGCGAATTATTTTCCCTTAAAGGCGTCATTTGCCACTACTTTCACGCCGTATAATCAATACTTTAAAAAATATTTCAATTGATAACTAAATTTGATAAAGAATAACTTTTTCCACAGCTAAAGCATTTTTCCCTTCCATTTTCTCACATTTGCATGAAAGCATGACAAAATTTGGAATATTTTCACTCCTGGTTTTCACAAGACCCAAGCGAAGAAAGATTCCCGTACGCTCTTGTGACGTCACATCACTGACTAGAATTTTTTCTTAGGGGAGGGGGCTGGTATTATTTTCTTTTGAGCGGTGGACCCTTTGAACAGTGGACCTTTTGACATAGACCCGATTTGCCGGCCTTTGGCGATCAAAACATAACAAAGGAAATGCAAAAAACTACATACAGGGAAATTTTTATTTCGAGTTCTAAGATTGTTTTTTTGTAACTAAAACTAGGTTTAGATTACAAATTTAGAAAATAAATTTAAATTTAGCTTTAGAAAGGCGCCCGTTGCCTGATTTTTTTATTCACTTCCAGGAACTTTGACTTTAAATCTATTAAAAATTTCCTTTGTTTGGTATCTTTGTAACCATATTTGTCTAGATGACAAATATGACGCTTTGAGACAATTCAGCTTTTACAGCGCAGCTTTAACTAATGTTTGTCGTTTCTTTTCGTCATTTTTCTTCTTCCCTCGGTGATTACCTGTACTGACCGCTGCCCCAAGTACTAGTTCCTGCCCCAAGAGCCCCCATCTGCCCCAAGATTGACCGAAAGCTGCCCCAAATCGGTAGGTCTGCCCCGAGGCTGCCCCAAATCGGTAGGTCTGCCCCGAGGCTGCCCCAACGAGATCTCGTCGAAATCTGCCACGTTCTGCAGACTGGCCCTAAACCAGGATTTCTACTAATTGATTTAAATGAAGAACTAGTTTTCACAATTTTCAGCACTGTCACACCATCCCCATCCAAACAACCGGCCTGTTGACCTTTTATTTACTCTTACCTGGGACCGATCCTCGAGAATATGGAACTTAATAAACGTGTTTAAAAGGTATCTCCCAAATTTTTCCGGCAGCAGAAATGTTTTCTTCCAAAGACACTATGCTACTCCTCATCCCACAGCGATTGTGGGAGGCAAGGAGCTTAATCTGCGTTCAGCCAGGGCTCACTCGTCACGACAAAACCAGTGGGCATAACAAATGAATTTTCGTCTCCAATATGCCTTAACCTGCACATTGTAACAGATAGCACATGCTCCACTGATTTCTCTGATGTTGAGTACTTGCATGAGTTGGTTGATTTGTCCTTAAATCTATCCAAAACAGTCATATTTTGGCTACTTCCATGATATTTTGATTATAATTTTTTCCTTTTTTCGGTTCTTTGTTTGGTTTTAATCGAGATTTCTTTCTCTGTCAATGAAATATTTGCATTTTTATTGAACCAAAGATGCCCAAAAATGATATAAACAAAGATATAGTAAGTTTTATAGGTTACATTAAAAAGTGCCCTTTTTCCCGGGGTGCCCCTCAAAGTTGGTGTGCCCCCCATACCAAAGCTATGGCTGCGCCCCTGGCAGAGAGCAATAGTACTGGGGAAATAGTACTTGATAGGTTCAATAGCTCTACTTTGTATCTTGATCCACAGCCTGATCTGGGTTGCATTTTGGCCATTGAAACTGAGCCAATGACCATTTAGAGGAACATGCATTGGTGTGGATTTGGTGGAGAGTAACTCAAACATAAAACCAATCCTTAGCAGAGCAAAAATTAACCACAAATCCTACCCCATGAGTCTAAAACACACACAATAAGGCTTTCAGGCTTTTTTTCGCCCGACATTGACTCCAAATAGAGTAATTGTGGTATTTCGGAAAAAACGTGGTATCCTTCGCAATACATTAATGGCGCATAACAATGACTGGACGTTTTCATAATATGAACACCTACCATGTATCTCCTGTTTTAAGCGGAGTTTCCAGAAGCTTGCCTATTAAAGTCTTCTGATCCTGAATACAGGGTATCGCAGTACCTCCCTCAGCCATCATGGAACTTCCTGAACACACAACCATTTGTACGACAATTTCGCGAACGCGTCCCTGGTCTTCAATAATAAATGAGAGAATAGTCAAGGATTCGCTAAATGGAAGGGACAAAGAAAATGACAAGTCTGAAAGTAAGTGACGTCAATACTACAAATTAGGCTTTAATTTGCTAATAGTGAAAGTAGTTGCTCCAAAAGTGGAAGAAAATTTGATTTCTTAAAAAATATTAAATAAAGCATAATAGTACCGTTATCGTACTACCACAAGTTGGTGGAATGCACAAATGGAATCCTCTAATACCTTGATTGAAATCTTATGAATTACAGAAATATGATGGAATGTAACCAGACCAAATGAATAGAAATTACGGGTAAATAATGTAATTTTTATTTAATTTTATTGAATCTGACTCTGTATGCATGCAATTTCCTACAGTTCTGCAATATTTTTTTAAAGGGACATTGTCGCAAAAATTTTTATTGGCTAGATCAAAAGGTTACAAAAAGTTGTTTCAGAAGTACTATTCTCATTTTTGCAAATTCAGGCTCAAAATGCCTCAAAATCGGCCTCAAAGTCAACATTTATGGACGACTTCACCGAGTCCTTAAGGTATCAATAAAGTGACGTAGGCCCGGCTATAGCTATCAATTTATATACAAAAGAATGCCAAACATTTCTTTTAGAGCAGTTCAGTAGCTAAAACCTATAACATCAAAAATTATTCTATAAAAACAGACAGTGGCGCAGCCAGGGGGGCACAGGGGGCACGTGCCCCCCATCGGTGCCGGGGTGCCCTTTTGATTGCCAGGTGGTGTGCCCTCTTTGGGCCGTGCCGCTCGAAATTTAGTGCCCTACGTCGTTGAGCCTAGATGGAACTAGACTGCATTTAGCAATTTAAACTATTGTTTGACAATTAAGTGCCTTTTTGGTCAGTTAGGACATTCTGTCGCCTTTCCAAGCAGCCGGGAAGAGTATAGGCACGTAATCCGTTTCCAGATAATGCCTCATCGTCGCCAATAATCGTATGGGTAGAGCTAATCTGGTGCCCCTTGAACTCATCTGGTGCCCTCTGAGCGCTGGTCTTGAGCCCTGGAGCTGATCATGTGCCCTCTGAGCTGATCTGATGCCCTCGTAGTCAATCTGGTGCCCCCCTGAGAAAATAATTGTGCATTCTGAATCTATATAAGGCTCTCTGAGTTAGTCTGATGCCTCCAAGCTTGCCTGGTGCCATATTAGCTGTTTTAGTGCCCGTTGAGCAGATCCGGGCCCCCTGAACTTATCTAATGCTTCCCGTAGTTTATCTACTGTCCAGGGCCGCAGCCAGCGGTCACAGGGGGCACGTGCCCCCATCGGTTCCGCGTGCCCTTTTAATTGCCAGGTGGTGTACCCCCTTTGGGCCGTGCCGCTCGAAATTTTGTGGAGATATTTTGGACGGCGGTCGGGAGCCGCAGTAGCTAACTCCGTCGTCCTGGATTATGTTAGGCGGCGGAGGCGGCGGCGATGGAGCAAGCGACGATGGAGCAAGCGGCGATGGCCCAATCTTCATAACAGCCCGCCGTCCTATTCTCCAATGTTGTAACCCCTCTATCAACTGGTTACTTCCTCAAGCGTCTGGTATAAAAAGAGAGTCCCGGTCCGTCGAAAGGGAGTGAACATCTGTGACACGCCGCCACTCTACTCGCCTGCTCGCCATGTAAGTCCACTGGTACGGCGGCCGGCCTTCTGCGTGCCGGCTGCAGAGTGAAGAAGTGAAGTGGCAAGTGTGTAACGTGAGTGGCGCAATCAAGGTGCAGGGGACTCTGTCCTTTCTCACAACTAACCTTATCTTTGTTTTATTTACTTGTTTATGTGATGTAAATGCATCGTTAGTTATCGGATCTTTTGTGGTGATGGCCAGCAGAGTTTATGAGTCACGAGCAACACGAGCAATAAAAAGGATTTTATTCTCACACTGGCGCAGCCGGCAGGGTCTATGCTCAAAAACGTAAATGTAAATTATAAAAATGGCCGTCCAACTAATGTAAACGTAAGCATTCCATAACGTTTTTGAAGCTGACACCATTCTGATCGAATGGCGAACCTTTTAGTTGCACAGAAAGAAATTTTTACAAGGGCAAACCTTGTCAGACCCTTGTTTACATGGAAAATTACTAGGGTAAAACGCAAAGCTTGTACGTTCAAAATCCGTGCCACGAAAACAAGGGAAATACAAGGAAAACCCATGTAGAACAATGGTAGAACCATAATACAATGGTTGCTAGAAGACGTTGTACAAACCTTGTAACTTAACTATGGTTAACCTACATGGCAAAGACAATGGCTGACAACGTCCCCACAAGCCCTCTACTAGGTCATCATTACCCCATAACAAGGGTAGAACAAAGTCTTGTGTCCGCCTTGTACGCAACGGCAGCCTTCCTACAAGAGCGTGACGAGATTAGAACCTTGCTTACACAACCGCCTTACCAGTGCGTAACGAGGAGGGAACAAGGGTGTTGCCAGGCTTATTACAAGGGTAAAACGAGACTCGGGAGTACGTCTTTACAACAGCGGCAGATCCAGGACTTCATTTCGGGGGAAGCTTGGGCGCTCGCGCCTCCCCGCCATAGTGTCTGGACAGCATCCGAACGCATTTACTTTAGGCACTCTGACATTTCATGATGTGGAAGGGGGCTTGAGCTCTCTTAGCCCCTCCCCTTGTACCTACCTCTGCTTCAAAAGGAACTTTTCAGTCTCTATGCGAAAGCTAAAGCGTTTTCTGGCCCCAAATGCAACCGGAAGACCATCGGTAGAAAAAGGCTAAGCATTGAGCCACCTCTCAAGCAAGAAAATAAACCGCACGTTGTCTTACCCATATCGGTAAAACACAGCATCACTTATCAGGCGCCGATCCATCTGAAGACACCAACAAGATCATATTGGAACCCAACTCACCCTATTTTTCAAACGGGCCCATAAGGCAAACACAATTAGGTTCTACCCACTGCAGGTACCTAAGCCATATGATCAAATAGTCTGTGCTCCTTTGACACGAAAATATGAGCCTTAACCCTCGCCCCACCGGGGGGCCATCGATGGCCCCTAAGGTTTTTCCGGGATAGCAGAAAAACGACGAGGCGCAGCACCGCGGTTGAGGACTCTACCTCTTCTGCATCATTTTCCATCATCTCTGAAATTTTTACCCGGGTCACCCAAGGTCAGGTCACCAGACGAGGTCAACCAAGGTCACCTCACTTCATTTTGGCTCTGTAGAGCTACATTTCAAAGTCGATCGATTTGAACTTCCTACACTTCTGACCCATCCAGGGTCTACAGGTGTTATCCGGGATTTTGATTTCGTGCCTGAGGTCAGGTCACGAGGCGACCTCTCCCATTGGAAAGCATGGGGAAAGCTTTTCTGATATAAAGCCACAAAATGATTGCAAATACTCAGACTGCTCAGAACTACGTTTTTGGACACCCTTTCACGGATCCCAGGGGTCATATTTGCCCTTGACTTTTCCAAGGTCATCCAAGGTCACCGGAGGTCAAAACAGTATTTTGACAATAACTTTTGACCTAATTGGGCTAGGCGGTGAAACAAACACCATCGTGTTTGTCTTGTCACTGGCTTTTTTGATATACGGCAAGGTCTTTTGACCTTTCGTGCCTATGTCATATTAGGTCACGAGGAGACCTTTGGCGGTCAACCACTGGCGGGAGGTCTTTCGTTCCCATAGCGGAAAAGAACTGGCAATTTGCTATCAAATGTCTTTACCAGGCCTCATAGCTCTAATGACATAAGGTTTGCCCAGTTTGCTTAATCATTGCATATTTGAGTGAAAATAGCCGATCTTGACCTAATTTGACCTCTGGAGGTCAAACCATTGCGTGGCACTAAACATGAGTATTTCTTACTGATTCACGCGAGCTTTTTGCACTTGGATTTGTGCTAACGCCCATATTTCGAGTTAGAGGGGGCCATCATGGCCCCCGTGGGCAGGTGGACCGCCCGTTAATACCAATATGGCATACATGCCTGAAGTAACCACATCCCTATTTACCTGGACCTGGATTGACCATTCCAAAATGCCTCACTTTTCAACTATTGGAACAGAGAACAATACTTTCCACTCACAGATCACTCACAAATATTCCAGACAGCTTCCAAAGTTCCACGATTGATTAAAATTAGTCACATTTATTCTAACTTACACGGCATGCGTGCCAGGCCACTGTGTATTGCCACGGGTAAACAGAAAGCAAGATGGCGACCGTAACCCGAGCAGGTATTTGAAACCATAGTCAAACGACAATGGCCGAGCAAGGGTGCAACAACGCTCTAGCTTTACCTACCACCTATTTACAATGCCACTACAACACCTAGTATTCAGTTCTGGTGCGCAAGCAAGGTATGAACCAGGTATGAACGAGGCGCGCACTATTGTGGCACAAGGCAAGGTTGTCATTCCGTAGTAATTGCATTGCTTTATGCTGGTGACGTAACCAGGGTTGTTTTACTTCGGTAATTGAACTACGGTGCAACTATTGTTCTGCAATGGTAAAACTTCTAGAAACACAATTTTTAGCTTGTACCTTGTAATAAATTCTTTCCGTGTGACGTGACAAAGTAAGTAACTGTTTCATAAATTCAAAGATTATGTTTGGGTTAAGTTTAAACTTCTGGCTTCTGCCTTCCGTAAAGACCGTGCGTTCCCACCAGAGGCACACTCTCTCCAGGCTCCGCCCGATTGGATAACCATCAAGGCCGACGCAATGGGATAAGTTCGTAGGGGCTTCCCAACACGCTATAAACTCAACGTACCATTCAACCAAGAAATGGACGCCCGCGTTCCTACAATTTGGTAGAGAGTTCAGATTGCCCATCGAAACGGTGATGAGTGAACCCTTGTCACCATACTCTGGAGAATTGGAGGATTTCGTAAACCTTCTGAGAGAGCGGCAGTTTGATGCAATAGAACATGTAGTGGAGAACCAAAAATTGGCGAGGGAGACCCAAAAGAAAAGGTATGACTTAAAGGCCAAGGAAAAGGGTTTCGAGATAGGTGACGTGGTATACGTATACAGACCTCTGGTTAAGGTGGGAAACTCTGCAAAATTGACTCCAAAGTGGGAACCAGGCTATGTGGTGGAAGGAAAACAAAATAATGACCTGACCTATAAAGTTCGGAAGCCGGGTAGTCAGAAACCGCCAGAACGTGTTCATGTAAACCGCCTCAGACCGTGTCCTCAGTCGCATGCATATGCGGACGCTCAACGAGCAGCTCGAGTCCTGGGAACGGGCAGGGCTGTGCGGGCGCGGCAGAGAGCTCATACTGCGAGGCTCGCTCCAATAGCCCAAGGGGGAGATAGTGACTCCTCCGAATCGGACTGGGGTTACGTTATGCCTCGGGTTAGGCAATCAGATAGAGAACCCAGTCCCAGGGCCGCCGACCGTGACTACCGCAGTGGCATTACCGACGTGCTAGAGGCCGCAGGACCAGCTACCGATGAGTTCAGCGCCTCCAGCAGCCCAGAGACAGACAGTTACAACACCGAGGATACCGATGAAGGGGCCGCACTGCTACCACGCCGGTCCCAGCGTCAACGGATACCACCAACCCGGTATAGTCCGTAAATTCAGCATTTAATGCAATTATCCCTTCTCTTCTAGGATGATGTTGCGTATGCTGCTGGTCGGGCTGTGCGTTGCTGCCGCTACGGAGGAGGAGACTGCAGGCAGTGTTCCCCCACGGGACCTCCGTCTCCACCATTGAGTTTTGTTCCGGCCAAGGGGAGAAATATTTCTCTCGGGATCAGAATGGAACATGTGCACTTCCATACCACTTGGGAAGTATTATCAGTCTCTCGCGCTTATAGAAGGGGAAATTGATGCGCTTGATAAGCACTTGAGACGAGTGGGTGAGACAATTGACCAGATTGCGAATTCGGGCGGATCTCAATGAAAGGGCGTGTTAATATGTTACAAGTGGCCACGCAACAGAGAGTAACAACGACCCTACAAAATACTTGAAATCACATGACAAAAACACTAAAGGAAAAGTTGGGTCACTACTATTCTCAAATAAAAGAAATCCGCGCATCGACTGGCGTAATGTCTACGACTCGTCAGGAAAGAGGCCTTATCAATATAGTGGGAGAAGGAGGCAAATTATTGTTTGGGTTATCAACTCAAGAATATATGGAGGAGCTCTCCGCTCGCATTGATTCTATAGCGGCAGTAGGGGAAAACTTTACTCACACAGCGGAACAACAGTTTTCCTATATAAAGGATGTAGCCACCCAAGTCCACAAACAGGGTGAACACATATCCTCGATGGATCAAAGTTGAGAAAAAATGGCCACCGCTCTGAGAGATCTGTTCTCGCATTCACAAAAGACTGACTTGTTGGACGCCGTACTTGAAACAGGACTGGAGATGATTTCCAGTATTCATATGATCCAAAGCGAGCTAGATCAATGTTATGATACTTTACAGATTGTGCAAAAAATTGTCGCAGAAGCCAGCATGGGCAGGCTTTCTTGGGAGCTGCTCGGTAATGGAACATGGCTCTATGGCGCTGCTACCGGCGAATTATTGGTACAATGCTCCAATCATGGCTCCACAATAGGTACAGATGCCGAGCCTTATGAGTACCAATAATTTGACATAGCAATTCCACTATTAGAGCGCATGCAGTAACTTGGCCAAGCGGCACGTGTCAAACCTGATATTCTTAAAGGCAGGTTTCGTAACATCCATTCCATGTTTTCCTTTTGTCATATATCAGGCATGGTTAGCTACAGGGTCTCATTGATAAATCAGACGTGTTGGAACGCGGCGTTTAACAAGAAAGAGAGTCAATGGTCAATGTTTAGCTCACGTACTTCCCAATCCCCCGTGCACGTACATTCTGACCCCCTTACAGGTCTCGGATCTGACTCATGTCAATGACGACAGGTCATAGACGGGGTCAGGAGGCGGCAACGGCGGTCCGCGACGACGGGGCTAGAAGGCGGCGATGGCGCCCGCCCACGGAACCGGATCAGTAGGCGGCGACGGCGTTCCGCGGCGATGGCGCCCAAACACGGAATCGGGTCAGGAAGTGGCGCCGGCGTTCCGCGGAGACGGGGCCAGGAGGCGGCCACGGCGCTCGCCCACGGAGCCGTGCCAGGCGGCGGCGACAGCATCCCGGGAGACGAGGACACGAACGGAAGGAAGAGTTAGCCAAAGACAGACACTGTGCTAAGAGACACGCATGGCGATGCAAGCGGAGGTGATGTATCACAACAGCAGCGGACCGGGAAGCAGAGATCTAAGACACGACTCTAGTGAAGAGAGAAAGACCTAACCCGCTCCACCAGACGTTTGGACTAACACCCCCAACCTGGGAATCGTTTGCCATCATGATTCGTTGGAGGGGTGTGGAGATATTTTGGACGGCGGTCGGGAGCCGCAGCAGCTAACTCCGTCGTCCTGGATTATGTTGGGCGGCGGAGGCGGCGGCGATGGAGCAAGCGACGATGGAGCAAGCGGCGATGGCCCAATCTTCATAACAGCCCGCCGTCCTATTCTCCAATGTTGTAACCCCTCTATCAACTGGTTACTTCCTCAAGCGTCTGGTATAAAAAGAGAGTCCCGGTCCGTCGAAAGGGAGTGAACATCTGTGACACGCCGCCACTCTACTCGCCTGCTCGCCATGTAAGTCCACTGGTACGGCGGCCGGCCTTCTGCGTGCCGGCTGCAGAGTGAAGAAGTGAAGTGGCAAGTGTGTAACGTGAGTGGCGCAATCAAGGTGCAGGGGACTCTGTCCTTTCTCACAACTAACCTTATCTTTGTTTTATTTACTTGTTTATGCGATGTAAATGCATCGTTAGTTATCGGATCTTTTGTGGTGATGGCCAGCAGAGTTTATGAGTCACGAGCAACACGAGCAATAAAAAGGATTTTATTCTCAACTGGGCAGCGGAGGTCTATGCTCAAAACGTAAATGTAAAATTATAAAATGGCCGTCAATAATGTAAACGTAAGCATTCATAACGTTTTGAAGCTGACACCATTCTGATCGAATGGCGAACCTTTTAGATCAATTGGCGAACCATACATTTTGAGGGAATTTTCCACTACTCGCCATACATTCCGAGCTGAATTTTCCCTCGACACCCTAGCGAAAACCTATTTTGGGTCACTGAGGGGGCGGCACGACCCATCGTGCCGGTGCCCTTGATTGCCATTGTACCTTTGGCCTGCGTCGAAATTTAGTGCCCTACGCCGTTGAACCTAGATGGAACTAGGCCGCATTTAGCGATTTCAACTATTGTTTGACAATCAAGTGCCTTTTTGGTCAGCTAAAGCATTCTGTCGCCTTTCCAAGCACCCGGGAAGAGTATAGGCACGTAATCCGTTTCCAGATAATGCCTCATCGTCGCCAATAATCGTACGGGTGGAGCTCATCTGGTGCCCCCTGGAGGTGATCATGTGCCTTCTGAGCTGATCTGATGCCCTCGTAGTCAATCTGGTGACCCCCCCTCCCCTGAATAAATAATTGTGCCTTCTGAACCTATATAATGCTCTCTAAGTTAGTCTGATGCCTCCAAGCTTGCCTGCTGCCCTATTAGCTGTTTTATTGCCCCTTGAGCTGATCCGGGTCCCCTGAACTTATTTAATGCCTCCCAGAGTTTATCTACCGTCCAGGGGGGGCCAGTGTCCCAAAACCTGGGGTGCTGGGTGCAGAACGACACCTAGTCAAGCAAAATTTTCCACTCACTTTTATATTTTTTTTGCTGAATTTTCCACTCACTTCCAACAGTAACAATACTTACTACAATTGAATTTTACTCAACAATACTTACTACAAAGGCCAGTTCCATTGCCTCCTCTACCAACGTCCACTGGAAAAAGAGAGCAGGAGAATCAACTAGAAGATCGCCAAATTAACTCGGCTCTTAGGCACTTCTTTCGCTTTTCTGAAAGAAAATCTGGCGATTTCTATTTTTCTGGCCAATTATACCTGGCATCCTTATCTCCACCGCTTTCAGTAGAACAACTGAATCGAAATTCTGGCGCGGGCAAGACACTCAGTCCCCCTGCCCCACCGGAGAAAGTTCCAATGGGTGAACACCGAAACTAAATTCCACCACTCACAAAATTGGTGAGTGGAAAATTAGACACCCTAGCCTTTTGTAGCCAAAAAAATGAGCTAACCGCTTTGAAAGATATATTTTTGGAAAGCAGTTTATCTGTACACATGATTTCTAGGCTTACGTCCTTGAAACGTTGTTTTTGTATTTCTGGAACCGAGAATAGTGAAAAACCATTTTTGGTCATCTTGTTGTTAAAGCAATTATCTTGAAATTTGTATTTTAAGCAGCATATTTTTTTGACATTGTATCGTAGAAAATTGACCATTTATTGGGAAGAAAATAATTTTTATCCATATCAGCCCTTCATTGCTGCGTCCACGCCGTGTGACACCCAAATTCACTCACGACACCCTAGACATAAATACTCTGATATTTAAGTTGAACTGAAAGTGTCCGGCACTTGAATACATTGCAACTCTACATTTTCATTAAATGATTTTTTTGGGCAACAAGAATGCATCCAGTTACCCTTCAAACATCGGCACTTCTTTGTATGGCTGGTCTACGGCGTGGACTTACCAAAACGCCGTTTTACATCTGCTAAATAAAAGCGGCATCTTTAGGCTTTTTGAAAGGCAGGTTTCATATTCGTTATTGACAAAACATTGTTAGTATTCCTCTTTGTGTGCTTTTAGTTGTATAATTTTCTAGTCTATAAGGATTTAGAAAATTAATTTAGAGCAATTTTTGAAATGCAAATTATGTAGCTCATGCAACCGGCAAGCGGCAACCGATCAGAAATTTAAAGCAGTAGTCGCTCTGACACTGTCGCAACACGCCGCGCCTGGCTGATTGTAGACGAAAGGAAGAAACAACAACAGCAGCAGAAAGAAAAAGGCTGTAGCTTTGATTAGATTCATAGAAAGCAGCATATTCATATGAAGGTGAGTATATATATGTGCAGAGGAGCAGGGGAATTGACAGGTAAAGAAAAGAACCTTTTAGCAAGAGTCTGGAAGAGTTTATTGCCATGATAGAAAGTTTGTAGTTTTGTCTGGTTAGTTAAGTGTAAACCAAGGCTCTACTGGGCCCTAGCATAGGTGTATGCGAGGTGCAGTGATTGAGGTCAGGAGTGGCCTCCAAAATTCCGATAACTATAGGTATAGCTATAAGAGGGGCGTTGTCCCGGACAAAAAAACTATACAGTGTATGCTTAGATAATTAATTTTGGCCCTAGGTATTGCACGAAGAAAATCCCCTTTCATTTTACATTACCTGCCGGTCTCAGAGGCCCTCTCTGCAAAGTTGGTCTAAGGGGGGCCCCGATATTTCGTCTCAGGGGCCCTTTAGAGCTGGTCGTGTGGGAGAGGAGAGGAGGGGCACAAGAATTGGTCTAGAGAAGCCCCCCCCAAGAGTTGATCTTCATCCCACAAATGGTAGTATTGGTGGCTCCCAGGGTTCTTTCCCCCAAAGGTTGGTCTCAGAGGCCCCCAAAAAGTTTTTATATGTGGCAATTCACCAATTCCTTAAAAAATAATTGGAAACTGCATCAAGGGGTTTCAGTTGGTAAAGATTTACCTGCTTAACCCAAATTTTTCACATGGTAATGGTCAAACAATTCTGCTTGGGGATGATTAAAAAATATTTATTTTGGAAAATTAAAGGAAATATCCATCCCTCAGTTCAAACAAGGGCTTTGAGGGTTTCCCACCTGAGTACCCAAATTGGAAAATTTGTATTCCGCCATACATTTTGAGGGGAATTTTCCACTCACTCGCCATACATTCCGAGCTGAATTTTCCCCTCGACACCCTAGCGCAAAACCTATTTTGGGTCACTGAGGGGGGCACAGGGGGCACGTGCACCCATCGGTGCCGGGTGCCCTTTTGATTGCCAGGTGGTGTACCCCCTTTGGGCCGTGCCGCTCGAAATTTAGTGCCCTACGCCGTTGAACCTAGATGGAACTAGGCCGAATTTAGCGATTTCAACTATTGTTTGACAATTAAGTGCCTTTTTGGTCAGCTAAAACATTCTGTCGCCTTTCCAAGCACCCGGGAAGAGTATAGGCACGTAATCCATTTCCAGATAATGCCTCATCATCGCCAATAATCGTACGGATGGAACTCATCTGGTGCCCCCTGGAGGTGATCATGTGCCTTCTGAGCTGATCTGATGCCCTCGTAATCAATCTGGTGCCCCCCTCCCTGAATAAATAATTGTGCCTTCTGAACCTATATAATGCTCTCTAAGTTAGTCTGATGCCTCAAAGCTTGCCTGCTGCCCCTATTAGCTGTTTTATTGCCCCTTGAGCTGATCCGGCCCCCTGAACTTATTTAATGCCTCCCTGAATTTATCTACCGTCCAGGGGGGCACAGGGGGCACATGCACCCATCGGTGCCGGGTGCCCTTTTGATTGCCAGGTGGTGTACCCTGTTTGATCCGTGCCGCTCGAAATTTAGTGCCCTGCGCCGTTGAACCTAGATGTAACTAAACTGCATTTAGCGATTTCAACTATTGTTTTAAACTAAGTGCCTTTTTGGTCAGCTAGGGCATTCTGTCGCCTTTCCAAGCACCCGGGAAGAGTATGGGCACCTAGTATGTGTCCACCTAATGCCTCATCGTTGTTGTTGTTGTTGTTGTTGAAATTTGTATTCGATAATGCACACACATGTAAACAAAACAAAGAATCACGCGATTGGCGCAAATGCCCTGAGGGCATATAACAAGGCACCTCTCGCAACAAATACAAAATACATGATGATGACGTCATAACCACAGCCGTCCACGCCGACACGCCCCGCCCACCGAACCACAGGATGAAATACCTCACCGGCGCGAGCCGCCTCCAGCCTCCCGACGATGCCTAGGCCACCAGGTTTACCGTTATTTTTGGAAACGTTTTGATTCAAAAATGAATTTCTGAAACGCTAAGGCAATACCAAGGCTCTCTCCGTCACTGATTTCATGCCCATCGAGAAGTATCCTAACTTTCTTTTCCTTGGGTACTTGGGAGAAATCTATTCCGAGAAGTTCTGAGATAGTGCGATATAACTTGTTTCGGATCTCTCCATGCAGGTTACACTGGGTGATATAATGGGTTACCGTTTCAAAGGCGTTGCCGCAGACGCAGCCGGGATGATCAGTTTTTGAATGGCAAACATATGTGCGTTTAAATCTGAGATACCTAACCTAAGCTTTGTGTGTAGTGTGTTGCCGGTTTTGGAGCCATATGAGTAAAATGCTGGCGCAGGTTGAGCGTTCATAAGTTTGCTTAATTCTTTTCTGAATTTTTTAACTGTAGGGGAGGCACGAATTGTCTCTGGTAGTTTGTTCCAAAGTGTGGTAGTTGCTGGAACAAACGATCTTTGGAACAAAGAAGTTCGGTTTTGGGGGAGGGAGAGCGTCAGGGCGCTGCATAGTCTTCGGTCTGTGTCTTGCTGTCGGGTGTGTGGAACCATGTTAACTATAAATTCTGGGAGTCGATCGTTATTGTTAACAAGTCGATGGTATAAATTTAGACGGTATATTTCGCGTCTAGCTGCTAACGTGTTCCATCCTAGATCTGATCGTAATTTTTTCGAAGATGTTCTGAACGGTGTGTCTGTAATGAGTCTCATAGCTCTATTTTGTAATAATTCGAGACGGTTGGCATCATAAAAAGTTAGCTGAGGGCCATAGACAGTGTCACAATAGTCAAAAATCGGTAGCACATAAATAGTATAAAGTTGTGTCAGAATGTGTCGAGGTAAAAACTGGGCCACGGGGTATAGAGGGCTTAGAGTTCGATTCACCCTTAAAGTAATTTCGTTCACGTGGTCGTGGTATCTGAGGTCACTGGATAAAGTTATACCGAGATGCTTATGACTGTCCGTGTGAGTTATCTGTGAGTTATCTCGTGGCCTCTCAGCTGGTCTTGGCCCCTTGAGCTGATTACTTGCCCTCTAAGCTGATCTGGTGCCCCTGAGTCAATCGAGTGCCCCACTGAGCAAATATTTGGGCCTCCTGAACGTATATAATGCCCTCTGAGTTTTTTTCCACAACCATGTATTATACAACACGGTCAAAGTCAAATAGACGAAGAATGCGACCACAGAACATAACACGATGCAGAGCCTGTAATTCGCCACGGGAACCAATCATGCTGCTACTCAGCATAGACCTTGAAATGTATCACACACAAAACATGTCCTGCCCCTCCCCTTCCCCTCCCCCTCCCGCGAAACGCTTTACACGACACCGAAACATAGCCATGTGGATGGAGTCGCCGGTCGGTCAGACCCAGTCCTCGAAGGTAATTGATACCAGCCTAAAGATTGAATTCGGAATTTTGGTTGATGAATGGAGCCCATCTTTCCTCAAACTTATTTATACTCTTGGCTTTTCTAGCAATAACCGCTTCAATACTAAACTGCTTTACAACAAAAGGTATGAAGTGGCTTAAGTGAACTTGTTCATCCTGTGCACGACGATATACGATGAACTGCTTTGCAATCAATATAATGTAATTGACTACTTTTAAAGTTGATAAGTTTCCAAACAGAATGTTTTTGCAATCAGGAGTAAACTGATTCTGTGGGCTCAATTTTTCGTTCACTTTTTTACCTAACTCATCCCAAAACAACCGGACCTCTTCGCACTCAACGAAATAATGTTGTATACTGTCAATCGCACCGATGCCCTCTGAGTTAGTCTAATGCTTCCGAGCTTGTTTGGTGCCCTGATAGCTGATTTAGTGCCCCTTGAGCTGATTCAGGCCCCCGAGCTGATCTCATGCCTCCCCTAGTTGATTCTGTATCCTAAGTCAATATCGTGCCTCTTCAGCTGATTAGGTGCCCCCTCAACTGATTATTGATGTCTCCTTAGATGGTCTGGTACCCCCCCTGAGCTGGTTTGGTGGGCCCTGAGCCCACCTTGTGTCCCCTGAGCTGTTATGTTGCTCCCTGAGCTGATTTATGCTCCTGCCATAGTCTGGGGGCTGGGAGCTGATCTGGACCCCGAGCGGATCGATCTGGTGCCACCTGAGCTGCACTAATGCCCCTTAGTCGATCTGGTGCCTCCTGAGCCCATATGATGCCCCCTGAGTAATCTGGTGCCCTTTCAGCTGATCTGGGCCTCCTTACGTGATTTCATGAGCAGATATAAAACCCTGAGCTGAGCTGGGCCCACAGAGGCTGATGAGGGCCCCCGAGATGGTATGGGGCTCCTGAACTGATTAAGTGCCTCCTGACTTGATCTGGTATTTCCGAGCTGGTCGGGGATCACTGATCTGATTGTTTGTCCCCGGAGCTGATCTGGTGCCCTATGGGCATCTGGTGTCCCCTGAGCCGCTCTGGGGCTTTTGAACTGATTGGGCCCGGAGCTGGTGAAGGATCTCTGAGCTGATTTAGTGTCCCTGACTTGAACATGCCCCCTGTGCTGATCGATCTGGTGCACCCTGAGCAGATATACTGCCTCCTGAACTTAACTAATGCCCCCTGAGTCGATCTGGTGCCTGCTGAGTCATCAGTGTGTCTCCTGAGCCCATCTTATCCCTCTGAGCTAGTCTGCTGCCCCATGGCTAATATGATGCCCTTTAAGCTGACCCGGGCCTCCTGGGTTAATTACGTGATTTCCTGAGCAGCTCCCAGGCCCTGAGCTGAGCTGGGCCCACAGGGGTTGGTGAGGGCCCCTGAGATGGTATGGGGCTCCTGAGCTGATTAAGTGCCTCCTGACTTGATCTGGTATTCCCGAACTGATCTGGGCCCCGAGCTGGTCGGGGACCACTGATCTGATTGTTTGTCCCCTAGGCTGATCTGGTGCCCTATGGGCCGATCTGGTGTCCCCTGAGCAGCTCTGGGGCTTTTTAACTGCTTGGGCCCCGAGCTGGTGAGGGATTCCTGAGCTGAATTAGTGCCCCTGACTTGATCTTGCCCCCTGACCTGACTTGAGGCCCCTGAACTGATCTGGGGCCCCAAGAGCTGATCTAGGTTCTGAGGGTACCCTGAGCTGGTCTGGGCGCTGAGCTTGTGAGAGCCCCTTAAGTTGGCTTAAGGCCCCCTGAAGTGATCTGGCGCCTTAAACTGTTCTGGGGCTTCTTGAACTGGTTTAAGGCCTTATGAGCCTATCTGTGGCCCTTTGAGCTAGTCTGATGACCTCATCTCTGGGACTAATGAGCTAGTCTAGTCCCTGGGTGAAGCATGAGCTGCTCTGTGGCCCTGATCTACATCAGGGGCCCCTGAGGTGATCTTGAATAGATAGATAATAAGAACACAAGGTCAACTCCCATCATCTTGAGGCGGGGTCACTGAGCTAGTCTTTTCCCTGGAGGCACAACTGGGGGGTTGGGGTAAGTTGCTCTGGAGGCCTCTGATCCACACTTGGGGGCCCCAGAGCTGGTCTTGAATAGATGGGGAATAAGAACACAATGGAAACTCCCATTGTAAAACGGAGCTAACGAGAAATGAGGAATCTCTAAAACGGCTTGTGATACCTAGGCACCCCTGGTTATATAAATTGCTTATTATACTGGTGGATTCTGGGAAGGGATGATAAAAAGGCATGTGCCCCTGAGCTCAGAACACAGTCCCATAAACCAGGATTTCTACTAATTAATTTAGATGAAGAAATAGTTTTCACAATTTTCAGCCCTGTCACACCATTCCCATCCAAACCACCGGTCTGTTCACCTTTTATTTACTCTTAACTTGGACCGAGCCTTGCGAATATGGAACTTAATAAACGCGTTCAAAGGGTATCTCCCAAAAAGTTTTCCGGGAGCAAAAATGTGTTCTACCAAAGACACTATGCTACTCCTCATCCCACGGCGATTGTAGGAGGCAAGGAACTTAATCCGCAATCAGCTAGGGCTGACTCGTCACGACAAAACCAGTGGACATAACAAAAGAATGTTCGACTCCAATATGCCTTAACCTGCACATTGTAACAGATATCACATGCTTCGCTGGTTTCTCTGATGTCAGGTCAAGTACTTGCATGAGTTGGCTGCCCTTAAATCTTTCCAAAAAAATAGTGTTTTGGCTACTTCAATGTCATTTTGGTGATATTTTCTTCCTTTTTTCGGTTTTAATCGAGTTTTCCTTCTCCGTCAATAATTTCTTTGCATTTTATTGAACCAAAGATGCCCAAAAAATGATATAAACAAAGATATAGTAAGTTTTTTAGGTTACGTTAAAAAGTGCCCTTTTTCCCGGGGTGCCCCTCAAAGTTGGTGTGCCCCCCATACGAAAGCTCTGGCTGCGCCCCTGAAAACAGATTTCCAAAACGGTTTTGAAATAGAAATATAGGACTTTAAAGAAATACCATCAACCAATCAGAAGCCCAGTCCTTACAGGATCTGGTCACATGGGCTTATCTTACATCAATGCGATGTCACCACGGCTACCGATGAGCTATCGATATTCACCATTTCAAAAGCCGCGGCAAACGCGGAGATATGAATAAAAATTCTATAACACTGATTAGCGCTGCGGTCAGGCCCGAATACCCTGAAGATTATAATTAATAATTGTTCGTTATTGCATGATTGCATTGCAGCTAAAATGATACAATAAAAAGATAGGGTAGTGCGATCCAGAAGAGCCTCCTTTGAGGCATGAAGAAAGCTTTCGGTTGTTTTTTTCGGACGAGGAGATTGTCGCCTCTCCGGTCTCGTGGATCAACATATCGTCGGTAATCTGCACGTAGAATATTTTGAGCCTTTGATGTGGTCAATTGAGATTTTCTTACAGGTAAAAAATCCATGCATGAAAAGTTAATGAAACAATTTGAATTTTTGCCATCCATCTTTGCTGGCCACCAATGCTTATTGAGGTTTTGGGTATTATGGTAGTAGGCAGATCCATAGGCGGATCCAGGATTGCCGATCAGGGGGGCACCTTCCGGGGGGTGCCATCCGGACCGGGGGCGCCATCCGGACCGGGGGGCGCCATCCGGACCGGGGGGCGCCATCCGGACCAGGGGGCGCCACTTATGACTGGCAAAAGCTATCAGGTGGGCGCCAAATCCTATCGGTGGGCGCCGACTTTCGCATCCTGGGGGGCGGGGGGTGGGAAGCGACATTTCAGGGGGGCGCCATCGACCTTTCAGGGGGGCGCCGAGGGTCGATCGGGGGAGGGCACGTGCCCCCCTTGCCCCCTGGATCCGCCTATGGGCAGATCACATCTCACGGTTCAAAAGGATCACATCAGAATGACCAAAGTTCAAAGGGTCTAATGTTCATAGCTTCCATTCTTTGAAAGTTAGACCTTTTGAATAAGAAGTCCAACAATCAAGAGGTCCAAAGAGGCGTGCTCAGATGCATTAGAGCGGGGTGCATGATGCCGCAGAGGCGTGCTAAGGCACATGATAATAGAAGGAAATGAGGGTTAGGTTAGGTTAGGTTAGGTTAGGTTAGGTTAGGCTAGGTTAGGTTAGGTTAGGTTAGGTTAGGTTAGGTTAGGTTAGGTTAGGTTAGGTTAGGTTAGGTTAGGTTAGGTTAGGTCAGGTCAGGTCAGGTCAGGTCAGGTCAGGTCAGGTGTGTATGCCCTTGTTCCCTATTTCCTAGTCTGGGGATATCACCCCTCTTTCCATATTCTGAGTGCGCCTCTGGTCTGAGTACCACTTAATGCTATTCCTCTAACCCTCCCTCCTTCTGTCTGTTTCACCTCTTGGGCTTTTCTTGAAGAATGTGGGGATATTTCTAAAACATTTCCCAAAGTGGTACCCAGACCAGAGGCACACTCAGAATTTGGAAAAAGGGGTGATATCCCCAAATTAGGAAATAGGGACCAATGGCATACACACCTGACCTGACCTGACCTGACCTGACCTGACCTGACCTGACCTAACCTGACCGAACCTGACCTAACCTAACCTAACCTAACCTAACCTAACCTAACCTAACCTAACCTAACCTAACCTAACCTAACCTAACCTAACCTAACCTAACCTAACCTAACCTAACCTAACCTAACCTAACCTAACCTAACCTAACCTAACCTAACCTAACCTAACCTAACCTAACCTAACCTAACCTAACCTAACCTAACCTAACCTAACCTAACCTAACCTAACCTAACCTAACCTAACCTAACCTAACCTAACCGGTTAATTTACAGAATAAGGTGAGCAATCACTGACAACTAAGAAAGTTGTCTCATTCGAATGATTGCAGCACGCCCTACAAAATTTCAAACAACATTTTTTCCCTGAGCTACCGTTTCCAAAATATTCAATAATATTTCTTCCATAAGGCACACCACACAACACTGCGGACCAAGTGCGAATAACTGCTGGAAATGCGTCACAATCGTAGCACGAGCAGGGGCAGGCTGTAGTTATCCAAAAGTCAACCCGATGACACTAGTTAATAAAACCTCTAGAAAACCTTCAAAAAGCTCTGTCACTCGTACAGAAGGAACGGAACAAAACGGAATGAACAAAACAAAGCCGGCACATCCACTCAGACCTAACCTAACCTAACCTAACCTAACCTAACCTAACCTAACCTAACCTAACCTAACCTAACCTAACCTAACCTAACCTAACCTAACCTAACCTAACCTAACCTAACCTAACCTAACCTAACCTAACTAAACCTTACCTAACCTAACCTGCTTGCTCGCATCAGAAATCGCCTGATAATATTTTATTTCGCAACTATTACATCCATCCGCCATTGTACAAATCTGACGAGCGTCGTTGCGTTATGTAGAGGTTTTTTATTTTGGAGTGTTTTATCCCACTTATCCTGGCATGGTATCTGGCATCTTTAATAAACAGTAGCGTTGCTGTGCTGTGTGGTGTTGGTGTCGTGCGACATTTCTGTGGTAGTGTAGTGGTAATATAGGAGGGAAATTCGATGGGAGAAAATTATTTGCGGAAGAAATGGTTGCTAAATTCGTTTTCAGCACATAAGATTGTGTCTTAAATGGCCATTAGAATATGGTACGCAATTGCTCACCTTATTCTGTAATTAAACCACCTAACCTAACCTAACCTAACCTAACCTAACCTAACCTAACCTAACCTAACCTTACCTAACCTAATCCTCATTTCCTCCTATTATCATGTGTCATAGCACGTCTCTGCAGCATCATGCACCCCACTCTCATGCATCTGAGCACGCCTTTTTGTACCTTTTGAACGTTGGACTTATTATTCAAAAGGTCTAACTTTCAAGGTGTAGAGCCATGAACATTATACCCTTTGATCAGTGGACCTTCTGACGTGATCCTTTGAACCACGAGATGTGATCTGCCTACTACCATAATACCAAGGTCAGGACACAAATACCTTCAAGAGCCTTAAGATCAAATCACCAAAGCACAGGAGCAATTTGACGTATCACTTTTACAGTTGCCATGTGACTACAGGACAGTTTTTGGCTGTTTATGAAGAATTATGCGAGTTGATACACTGGATGAAGGAACTGAAAATTAATGTTTTACATACCTAGGTACCTAGTTCTCCAACCCGCCTCTTCCTTCCCAACAACCAACCAACACACACACACAAACTAATGTCCATGTATGGATTTCCAAATATGGAGGCCAAGCATAGGTCTGTTAATAGGCAAAGCTAGTAGCAAAAATGTCATCTTTGATTCGTATTAATACGGCTTTCAATTATTTTAAACAAATCAAATTTTTAAATTATTAATATCAAGAACAATATTTGCTTGTAATAGACAAAAAATTATACAGCAGCCGTAGACGGCGCACTAAAGGCAAATAGTACATTATCATGTTTAGGAACAGAATAAATAAAAAATTTACTGAATTATCACATGGTTTTTAATACCTCTTAGCCTTGAGGCAACTCAAGCTTGTGCTTCTGCTCGATTGCATTTTTCTTCAAAGACAGTAGTGGCGCACACTTGTTTTTTATCTTTATTATTCTTCATGTTGTTGTCTACGACAACGGAGCGTGGTGGTGCGGTAGTTGAATGTTGTTGAAGAAATTGAAGCCATTTACGTTTTATTCACGACATAACGCACAGACGTAGGTAATTTGAAATACTGTTGAGCATTTTTTTTAGAGAGAGAAGGCATTTGGAACAGTGGGGTTGGTAGGGACGGCCATTTCCAATCGCCAATTCCAGAATTCCAGAGTTGTCCTCTGGCCTTCGTCCTGGCAACATCTCTCCGGAGAGCTCATCCAGCCCTGGCCTCGCTGATATCCGTCCTTGTTTCCCGCCAAATATTGGGCGCGCTTTTTCTAAATTCAAACTCAGAAGAAAGGAAGAACATTGTAGAAGGCTTACTCATACACACTATCACACTATCAAGATGTGTGAATAGCGAGAAGACATCTAAGCAAGATTCACTACTTTGAATTTGAAAGCTGTATTTTCAATTTAGTACTGGAGACTTGTTATCGGAGGCGGTTGACGACCACCTAAGACCGCTTTTTCGACACAGGCACACACTCCATACAAGCTTACATCCACATTTTCTCATTAAACCAGACATTTAATTACACATCCAGCAGATTCATCTACGATTCGCTCGAAAATTTAGGGTTAGCTGCAGCTGTAATGAAACTCCACATATTTTCTATTTAGTACTGGCGATTTTCACAAGCCTATTAGATCGCCTAAAGCGCCACCTTACTCACCTTATTCATCACACTCAGCCACGATAGCATACAGGTTGGTACCGTGAGAATAAACACTATTCAATTAAAGGTATATAATGCCTTGCTCTCGGTCACCACCTCCGACATCAAAACAGAAAAACACTTCCGACCGTCCGCAAAACGAAGCTGCTACGGCTTTGAGCGATGCTATCGCTAGTGTCACGGAACCGCATAGCGGCACATCAACATGGTCATAGAGCTAGGGATAGGGATATCGATATGTGTGGAGATGTTGAAAGCGATGCGGGTGGTGATGGAGAGAGCAAGGCGCATGGTGACGGAGCGAGTGTTGAGGTCATGAATGATGATGATGTGGAGGCGGGGCCATGGATTCTGGCAACACGGCGTGGTGGGAAGCGGGGTACTAGCAGGAAATTTTCAAAAATAGGGAATGAGCAATGTGTGATGGGCAAAAGGGTAGGTGTAGGTGAATCTCGCACTGACACAACACTAGCTGTTGAAAAGGGCCCACAGACCTCTCAGGACACTGAAGTCAAGGATAGGGCAAAACTGACCCTTGATTTAACATCTGCTGGCAGAATCACCAGTGAGGGTATGTCCCCAAACCCTGACTCACCTCTCACTCCAGTAGGTCTGGTGTCTCGGGAAATCAGAAAGTTTGATGGTGGCATTTCTGCATCAGGTGTTTCTGCTGACACTGGGACATCCTCTGTCACTTGCAAAGGAGGACCAAATAAGGAGTGTGGTGAAGTTGTCGAGCAGGATGTGGATGCAGTGCAGTGTGATAAGTGTCAGATGTGGTGCCATGCTACTTGCCAAGGTGTATCAAAGACAGCACTGAAAGCTATCGACAGATTTCATCCTGTAGTCACTTGGTTGTGCCATGAGTGCAAAGTATGGCTGAAAAGACAGGATCAGACATCAAACACCGATCTTGTCACTAAAACCAACGACAGGTTGAAGGCACTAGAGGAAAAGATGGACAGCTCTCAATCTTTCCAACACATGCACACTATTGGGGAAATGTTCGTTGACTTTCAGTCCAATGTAGTGGCAAAAATAGACGGCATGGTACAAACCATCAAAGAACAGCACAAGGTCATGCTTGACAACACAGGGCTCATGACAAAATGGTCTGAGGAGCATAAGGAACAAAAAAACTCATATGCAGAGATTGTTCAGGGTAACTGTGAGAAAGTCATCAAGACCATCAACAAACAGGTTGAATCAGCATCACTGGCCAATAGCGCATCTGCGAACAAGGACACACATACAATGTCCAGGGTTTTTGATGACTTCCTTGACCGTGACAAACGAAAGTGTAATCTTGTTGTTCACAACTTCCCAGAGCAGTCTAGTGAATCACACGGTTCAAGATCCCAGGCAGACTGTGCTGCCTTTGTGGACATGGTCCGGGGAGACCTTCAGCCTGAATGTCAGCGTTTCAAAGTCTTTCCGCCCAGGTGCGGTCTCTGTTAGCAAGCCTCGCCTCCTCATTGTCACTCTGGACTCTGAACAATGCAAGTATGAGCTTCTTAGGCTGGCTCCACAGCTTAAGAAGAACACTAAGTGGTCAAACATCTACCTAAGCCCTGATCTCACATTTAGGGAGAGGGAGGAGCGTCGTAAGTTGTGCGCAGAATTAACTAGTAGAAGGGCTGCTGGAGAGACTGACCTGACCATCGTGCGTGGGAAGATTGTAGCTAGGAAAGTAATGGAACGGGGACCTGTGCAGCCTCCAAGGACACACATCCGGGGGCAGGGAACAGAGTCCAGTGATTCTTCACGACCCCAAAACAGCTCAGAGCTGCCTGTAGACAATTCCAGTTGTGGTGTCCAGGCTCAACCGGGTACTGAGAGGGATCGTGCTGGATCAGCTGTTCAAAATTCCCGGCCCAACAGCAGCACGCCCGAAGTAGAACGACAAAATCCGCCAGCTTCAGAGGCTACACACCCACTGCCTATGGAGGTACCCAACTCTGTGGCGATGGAGGGCGCTTCTGCCTCTAGAAATTCACCTTCCTCTGCTGAGGTATCCGTGCCCAGTCATCCTCACCAACATTCAAATTGACTACACCCAACAGGTGATCACAAGTTAAACATCATGTACACCAACACAGATCAGTTTCTGAATAAACGTGATGAGTTGTGTGTAGCTATTGCTGGTAGCGAGCCAGATATAATTCTTCTCACTGAGATCATTCCCAAGGCGCAAACTCTTCCTATTTCGCTCGCTCTTATATCAGTTTCAGGATACGTATCCTTCATTAATTTTGATCCCTCACAGTCTCGCTTAGGTGCCTCAGGTACACGGGGAGTGTGCATTTTTGTCAGAGAGCATTTGGCTAGTTCCGAATTCAAAGTAGAGGGTTTTCCTCATGTCGAACATGTCTGGGTGACACTGAGGTTAAAGAATGGTGACAGTGTTATGATTGGTTGTGTCTATCGGAGTCCATCGGTGTCTGCACCACAATCCCTTGACTCTCTCTGTGGCCTGTTTAGATCTGTGTGCTCAGGTAACCATACTCACCTCTTGATCGCCGGGGACTTTAACCTGCCCCAAATTGATTGGAATTTGTGTATGTCAACTGCCCCACACTCTCATATCTCTCATAACTTCATTCAACTTTTGCAAGACAGCTTTCTCTTTCAACATGTCCAGCACCCCACTAGATACAGGGTTGGTGAATCTCCGAATCTACTAGATCTCGTGATCAGCAATGAACCACATTCAGTCACAAATATGGATTACTTGCCAGGGCTTGGCAAAAGCGACCATTTGACGCTGCGCTTCAGTCTATGGTGCTACACTCCATTGCCAGTGGTCAAATCAAGTAAACCAAATTTCCTGCGAGCTGATTTTGAGAGTCTCAGGCTTATGTTATCGTCCACTGACTGGCACAGTATTCAAACCTTGCCTATCGATGAAGCCTTCTCCTACTTTACTCATGCTATAGAGACTGCCGCTTTCACGTGCATCCCCAATCGTACAGCGGGAAGGCAACAGAAAAACATTTATGTAACACGTGAGGTTCTCAAGCTGAGGAAAAAGAAACAATCTGCCTGGAATATATACCGACACACACAGGATGAGATGCAGCGCATGCTGAACCACGCTCGTTATGCCATGCTTAGCAATCGACTTCGTGCCCTAACGAGGAGACTGCTGCTAGAGCACGAAAATAAGATAATAGGCAGTATTAAGCAGTCAATCAAACCATTTTGGAGACATGTCAACTCTCGAGTGAAGGCTAGGTCCCGAGTCAGCGATTTGAAGGACGAAAACGGAGTCGTTCAGTGCAGTGCTCCCGTGAAAGCAACATTGTTAAACAAGTTTTTTGCTTCTGTTTTTACCAGAGAGGACACTGCAACTGTTCCAGATTTCGCAAATCGCTGTGTAGGCGAACATCTGGTGGACTTTGTCATCACTCCCGAACACATTCACCAGAAACTCCGTTGTCTCAAAACCACCAGCAACCAAGGTCCTGACAACTTACATCCTCGAGTCCTGTACGAGGCTGCTGATGTCCTTGCTGCACCACTGTCAACTCTGTATAGGAGAACCCTTGATGAAGGACTGCTTCCCGCACACTTGGAAAAGAGGGTCGGTGGTGCCGATTTTTAAGAAAGGTGACCGCCAGAGCGCTAGCAATTACCGGCCCATTAGCATAACTTGCATCCCCTGTAGAGTACTGGAGGGTCTCATCCGTGACCAGGTGATGCAGCATCTGTTACGGAATCACCTGCTTTCTGCTGCTCAACATGGCTTTCGCCCCCGCCGCTCATGCGACTCCCAACTTTTAGAGGCTGTTGACGATTGGAGTAGGAGTATCGAGGCAGGGCAGCCAGTTGATGCAGTATATTTAGATTTTCAGAAAGCCTTTGACTCTGTGCCTCATGAAAGACTGCTCTGCAAACTGCAAGGTTATGGCATCTCAGGGAAAATACTTGCCTGGATAAGGGACTTCTTGAGAGATAGAGAGCAGCGAGTAGTGGTGGATGGATGTGAATCAAATTGGGTTCCTGTGGTGAGCGGTGTACCTCAGGGATCCGTGCTGGGGCCCCTACTGTTTGTGGTGTATGTGAACGATCTGCCTGATGTGTTCCATACGACTCCAAAGGTGTTCGCGGACGATACAAAGGTGTACGCTCCACTTAGCTCGACCAGTTCTTCACTGATTCTTCAGGCAGACCTGGATCGTGCTGTTGCATGGTCTGACACCTGGCAGTTGTCTTTTAACAAGGGAAAGTGCACTGTACTCCATCTCGGAACAACCAATGAGCAGCACACATACACAATGAGAGATAGTCTGCTCGCCCATTCTGCCCAGGAAAGAGACCTAGGAGTCATTATCGACGCAGACATGAAGTTTCGTGCTCAGGCGGCATCTGCGGTGGCAAAGAGTTCCCAAATCCTAGCATTGATTCGTAGATCATTTCGTGCAATCAACCTGGTGTCGCTTCCGATTCTCTTCAAAACTCTTGTGAGACCACATCTTGAATATGGGAACTTGCTCTGGGGGCCCTTCAACCGAGAAGACCAGAAAAAGGTCGAGAGAGTGCAACGGCGTGCCACCCGAATGATCCCTGAAATACGACATAAGCCGTACAGTGAGAGGCTGCAAGATCTTCGACTTCCCTCTCTATACTACAGAAGGCGACGGGGGACATGATCCGCGTATTCCAGATATTTCATGGCGACATCGATCTCGACCCTGAACGCTTCTTCCAGCGAGACGCTAACTCTCGGACGAGGGGACACGAATACAAACTGGTTAAACCTCGTGCCGAGTCTCGTATCCGGCGCAATGCATTCGGCATTAGGGGTTGTTAACGACTGGAATGGTCTCCCCAGTCATGTTGTCACTGCACCTACTGTCAACACATTCAAGACCGGGCTTGACAAACACTGGGAGGACTATTGGTATACCATACCTGACACGGATTAGGTAGTGAAACCACACTTACACGAGCTCACTAAGACCGGACACCTACAGGCCTAGAGCCTCATTAAGTCCGTATCCTTCAAGTTCAAGTTCAAGTTAATTCTCTTTTCAATCAAGCTTTTGTTTTTATGCCTTCCAGTATCTTTTTTTCATCATCATCATATTTTTATTGATTTTCTCAAGATAAAGACAAGAAACGAGGGAAAAAGAGCAGGCATAAGAACACAAACTTCATCAAAGAGAAATAATGGCAGTTGAGAGCAAATAAAAGCAAAAAACAACAACAAAAACAAAACCAAGCGCAGCAACGTAAGAGATAACACACAATACAATGCAAATAATGTGATACAAAACAAAAAGAAAGAATAGTGCATACTGCTTGAAACAAGTTATGCAGCTAGATGATCATAATAATGCAAGTACATGGACGAGGCAAAAATAATAGAAATAACAAATCCAATTTAGAACAAAACAAGCTCTGCAGAGCAAGAACTTTCCTAGAAGGCAAAAACAGACAAACAAAGTAAGGCAAAAACAAAAGCAGGTTTAGAAAACAAAACAAAACATGCACAGATTGCCAAAACTCAGATTGCCACAGAGCGAGAACCTAACAAGAGGCAAATAGACAAAACAAAAATATGATCAAATAAAAGTAATGAAAGAGACATGAGAGTGGTTGCTGAGAAAATATCCTAGTTGAGAGTCTGTGTCTTAAGTTTATGTTTTAAAGTTTAAGGCCCACATATGCGGCAGAACAAAGACAACAAAAAGTATACCGAAATCATGGACAAAAACGTTATATGAAGCAAACAATGAGACAAATGTTCGCCAAAAAAACGAACACACAAACCGCGAACACAAAAAGGAAAAGTCGTAGCTTTGAGGAGAAAATATGCCAGGCCCTATGACATGGGACGGCCGGGTGTGCGGCAGCCGCGTCGGCTGCACTCGAGAGTACTGCCCTGTAAGCCGGGCCGCAAGACACAGGTGACAAAAAATTGCAAAAACGAAAACTTACGAGTGAAAGTGAATGCCAGGATCGGAGGCAGTTGACGGACAGCAGGAGCACTTTCTCACCATCACTTCAGAATTAAGTCCGGGCTGATTGAAGAGGTGACATGGCAGACTGAGACACCGCCAAGGACGGATTCTCTGGAAGTAGCTACACAGCCAGCAGAGGGCCCACCTCCCACCAGTGATCAGTGAGCAGGCGCACCGTCACCAGCGGCTCCAGTCCGAGTCCGGGGCCTCCGACCTCGGGCACACGCCAGCCGCCGTGTAGTTACACGTAGCGGACCACCAGCCAGTTGCCATCCTCCACGCCGAAGAAGCGCAGGTCCCTCTCCAGGTCCAGTTCAATCTCCCAGTCCGGCCTCTCCGGACTGACGTAGCTAAGGATGAGCTTCTTGATGTTTCCCCGGTACAGTCTGTTGACCAGCACCTTCAGCTTGGAGGTGCGCATGGTCAGTGGCAGCTTGCGCTGGAAGACGGCGTTGTCGGGCGACGCCTGGTCGGAGGCGCGCCGGATCTCCAGCGACACCATGTGGGCTTATCTATATGCAAAAAACGTCTTTTTCTTCAATTCAAAGTGATTTTGACCCCAGTACCCACCGTTTTTGGGTTGTATTTTTGGTTTTGTCACTGAGTTGCTTTATAATTAAGTGAATGAATGGGAATTACATCTGAGAATGTTGTTCCCAAAGAATGAAACTTAGTGAGAGCTGTGTTCTGTGCTCTGTGTGTGCAATATTATTTGTTCTCTTTCATCTTGAATTGATACTTTTCTCATCTTATAAAGTTGGAATATTGCATCAAGGGAGGCAATGATGTGCTGGAAAGCCACAGTTATATTTTATCTCTCATCTTAGTTTTAGATGAAATGTGGAAACCATTATCATGAATTTTTCTTTATCCAGACCGGCTCTGGTCCCGGCACGGTCCCGGTGTCTAGCCTTTGGTCCCGGCTTTAGTTCTGCCGGGACCAAACCTGGTCCCGGCGCCGGGACCGCGGGACCAAAAAGTCCCACCTCTAATTCAAATGGAATTTAACATTCTGTTCTGAAGTGGCGCAACCTAGTGTCTCTACTAACCGTGCATGGACATTAGTTTGTGTGTGTGTGTGTTGGTTGGTTGTTGGGAAGGAAGAGGTGGGTTGGAGAACTACATAGGTATGTAAAACATTAATTGTCAGTTCTTTCATCCAGTGTATCAACTCGCATAATTCTTCATAAACAGCCAAAAACAGTCCTGTAGTCACATGGCAACTGTAAAAGTGATATGTCAAATTGGTCCTGTGCTTTGGTGATTTGATCTTAAGGCTCTTGAAGGTATTTGTGTCCTGACCTTTCCTGATAAAACTTAGGTAAGCTTATTGATTGAATGCTTATGGATGGACTGAAGGGATGTGTGATACAGCTTGAATTTGGATTGATTTATAATTTCTTCGGCACCTTTTAAGGGTGTAACATGCAAACGTTTCTTCAGAGAGCATTGCCAGATAATTGTGGCCATTTTTCATGATAGTAGGCAAGGATTTCCTGAAGCTATAGTTCATACTTTATGTTGATTTGTTTATGTAATGATGACATAGATATGTTCAATATGTTTTGCTCTTAATCCACAAGAATTAGTATGTTTAAAAGCCAAAAAGTGGGAAAAAGGATGCCAGGACCAGACCGGGACCACATCTTTCTTGCTGGGACTAGGCCAGGACCAAGAAATGTTGGCCGGGACCACGACCGGGACCAGCTTTTTCCAAAAAGTCCCACCTCTAATCGGCAACTAAGATTCTTAGCTAAGACAGAGCATGCGCAGTACGTCTCACGCCACCCAGCTAGCCACCTAGCGGCATGACTGGCATTAGCTTGTACATGATGTCACAAAAGTATGACATCAGCGCTAAGACTGTCTTACTTTCAGCTTAGTGACATCACTGACACCGATGACATCACTGTTCATGACGTTGATTATGATGAGTCTAAGCCTAAGAATATTCTTAGATGCCGATCAGGGCCCTGGTTCACCAAGCTTCTCTTGGATTCAATTCCATAAAAGACAGTCATCGTGCACGCTAGCACATTGTGAAAACCTAATTTATAGGGTAGAAAGGGGACTAGTACAGTTTCTAGCAGGCAAGGGGACAGAGATAGATAATATATATATATATATATATATATATATATAAATTATGCCATAGCTAATGATTCTTATTGTTAGTCGGTATTGGCTGATAAATATATTCTTGACAACAGTCTTAAACATTAATTTTGATCTAGGGATGCCCTCAATCATAGGTATTCTCTGGGCTATGATATGATTCCAAGTTTTAGTGCAGGTAATGGAGGAAACAAATGATCTATATATGGTAGTAGCTAGCGGTTCATTGAAGTGCATTACTTCCCTAGAGTTTCTTATTGATTGGTGTAAATGGAAGTACCTTGCATAGCTTGTGGGAAGTTGATTGTTAAGGAAGTTATGCAATATTAATAATTTCCGCTGTTTGATAATGTCATGAAATTTCAGAAGTCTGTACTCGGCAAAAAGAGGAGATGATGTTGCCCTGTGATGAACTCTAGAAATTATTCTAATTATTATTTTTTGAAGGTTCACAAGTTTAATGAGGTTACTATTGAAGTTTGAGGCCCATATAAACCCACAGTACCCAAGGTAGGGGCAAATAAGGGAGTTATATAACATCAGCGTTGTTTTTTCGTCGAGCATATATTTTGCTCGGGCAATAACTCCTATGTTCCTGCGGACTGTGTTGGTTACTCCAGAGATATGTTTTTTAAACTTAAGGTTTTCTTCTAAAATCACTCCTAGATATTTAACGGCATTGGACCTTTGAACAGGCTGCGAGTTTAGCTGGATATCTATGTCAGGCTTTTTATTGGTCATTGAGTAAATCTGGTAGAATGTTTTACTTACATTTAGAGTGAGTCTGTTCGTACATAGCCAATTATATATGTCAGTTGTTGCTTGGTTTATTTTGCCTTGTGCAATGTCAGGGAGACAGTCAAAGAAAATGGCAGTATCATCTGCAAAGAGATAGTAAGTAGGAATATTAGAATATTTGTAGATATCGTTGATATAAATTGTAAATAATATAGGTCCAAGTATTGATCCCTGAGGGACCCCTATTGAGACTGTTCGAGGATTCGATTTCATATTTCCGATTTTGGTGACTTGCACTCTATCAGAGAGGTAAGATTCAAATATTTTCAAGGCATTTCCTCTTATGCCATATACTTTCATTTTATTTATCAGGAACAGTATCAAAGGCCTTTTTGAGGTCCACAAAAATTCCAACTGATAGTTTCTTTTTTGTTAGGGTATTAGGTGATATGCTCATGAATCATCGAAACTGGCATGTAAGTTGAATGACATTTTCGAAAACCGAACTGGTGGTCATAAATGACATTATTTTCATTCAGAAAATCAACTAGTTGGTTGCATAGGATACGTTCCAGTGCTTTAGACAGTACAGGTAGCATTGAGATTGGCCTGTAATTTGTGAACAATATTTTGCATCCAGATTTGAAAACTGGTGCTATCTGTGCAATCTTAAAGCATGCAGGAAATGTATGTTTCTGTAAGCAAATGTTAACACGTGCATTGACGGGGGCGGGTACCCACCCCCCTCCCTCGGGTTTTTCGGAGACAGTAGAAAAACGGCGGCGCTGCGCGCCGCCGTACTTGGTATACCTTTCCCCTCATCATTTTTGCAACTTCTGTGAAAATTTTAAGGATAGGTCATCTCAGGTCAGGTCACCAGTACAGGTCAAGTGACCCGACCTCAAAAAAAGTTTAAGATAGCATAAGTCGGAGCAGAGTGAACTTATCCAATTGAAACTCATATCACATAATGGGCTCACCGAGTTCTCTAAAATATGTTCCGGTATTTTTGATATCGATGACCTAAGGTCAGATACGAAGCATGACCTCTCCATTAGTAATACATGGGAAATGTGGTTTTTACTGAATAACTCAGTAACAGATGGTGATAGAGCGTTTATTTTAGCTTCATTAGACTCGTCTTGGCTTTGCGGTTCTATTCATATGCATTTTATATAATTTGACCCTGACCTGACCTCAGGTCAGGTCAAATCTTTGATTTGACCTAGCAAGGTCAAATCATATATCATTCGATTTGGCTTGCTGCGAGGATTCATAGAGTTCAAGTCGTTTTGCTCTATCTTTACTTGTTCAGATGTAATGGCCGAAAAACTTAATTTACATGTTATCCCTATGACAGCATGTGACGGCATGTTTTGACCTCTGGTGACCTTAAATGTGACCTGACAAAAAATGGTTAAGATATTTTCGATGGAGAAGCGGATGGGCTACCCAACGCCGTTTACCGCTTTTTTGCTACCTACCGTGGTTCTCGAGATCTTAGGGGGGCGGGTACCCGCCCCCCTCGTCAATCCGAAGGTGGCTCAGACCCCCGTCAATGCGCGTGTTAAAGAGGTGAGTAATTTCATTTATAATGAAAGGAGTAATTTTTTCAGAACTCTTTCATTGATATTGTCATGGCCAGCTCCAGTATTGTTCATCTCTTCGATAATCCTGTCGACATACGCTGTGCTGATTGCTGGAAGCTGCATCAGATTATCAACGTGTAGATCGTTAAGGTAATGTAGTGGATCGATGTTTGATGCGGGTAGTACTTGCTCTAATTCGGTTCCTATAGTGGAGAAAAATTCATTAAATTTATTTGCAATATCATCGGTGTCGTTTGTTTCGTTGGCACCGAGTTGAAACGATCCAGGAAACGATGCCGCATTTTTACTGTTTCTATGTGTTATTTCATTAATAGTTTTCCAAAGTTTTCTCGGGTTATCTTTATGCTCCTGTATCAGATTTCTGTAATATCTAGTCCGTGCTTGTTTTAGGACAGAATTTAGACGATTTCTATACATAGTATATGTAACTCTATTTGAGGGCGTTCGGTTTTTAAGTACTTCTTTTGGAGTTTCTTCTTCTTATTAATACAACGGACCATCGCTTGGGTCCCCCAGGGTTGAACTGGCTCGGTTTTCCTTTTTCTGCCAGTTCTCGAGAAGTTATTCATTTCTGTTTGAATTGTAGATACAATTATTTCCGCGTAGGTATCCGGGTCATTATTATCTGGGAAAGTATCTAGATTATTTTTAATATTTTGACCAAGTTCTTCTACCCGATTCATGTCAAAATAAGCCCTTGGGGTTTCAGATGAATGAACACGTTTCCGAGTACTGAAGGGCAAGGAGAGGAAGACGGGTAAATGGTCACTTGTATCATCAATAATTATTCCGGAATGCATTGGCGGTTGAAAAAATTCGTATATATGTTGTCGATAAGGGTGGCAGAATTTGCCGTAAAACGGGTGGGGAGACTTACTGTGGAGAGGAGACCACCTGAGGCCATGCATGCCAGAAGTTTATGTGGAGCCTCTTGATGGTTAATGTGCAGCAGATCGATATTAAGGTCGCCAGAAATTATACATCTTTTGTTTTGATGAGAAATCTTGGACACAGTATCGTCCAAATATTCAAAAAGTATGTTTGAGTCAAAGGATGGAGATCTGTATATTGTGCCGACAATGATATTAGCTTTGTTTTTGGGGGTTATCTCAATGAAGACAGATTGCAGTTCGGGTGTTTTCTTAGAAAGATCTGGTCTGGGTTTGAATATTATGTTATTTATCACGTAGACTGCTGCACCCTTGCCCCTGATATGAGATTCAAGACAGTGCTTAATAAAACTATAACCTGGAATTTCGTAGCCAGAGTTGAGGTGTTCATCCAACCACGTTTCAGAGATACAGATGATGTCATATTTAGTTTTTGATCTATCTAACAAGGACCTGACATCTTCGAAGTGCTTTGGTAAAGATCTTATGTTCATATGCAAAATTTTAAGAGAGTTATGGTCATTCGATATAAGTTTTGAAGCTGCATTATAGTATTTGCAGTTATTTAATATGTCGTGTGAATCTTCGGGCGAAGCATCCTCATTCAGGTTTAAGCTATTAGAATCCAAGTTAAGTCTTAGCTGAGAATAATCATGATTAAACATGGATGTATCCCAACTACTCTGGGCTGTCATTCACGCCAGTATTCCCACACCTGTTTGAAATAAAAAAGAATAAAAGAAAAGGAAAACTGAGTTTTCCTTCTACAGATGGAACTAATCTGATGAACTCTCACAATTGGAAACCCATGTCTAAGGCTGGAGATATCAACAAAGAAAACAGAATGCGTTTATAGGGGGGTAAATATAAGAAGTTTAAAAAAGCAGGGACTATTCGGTATGGGGCATCGGGGCACATTTGTACTTATCAAATTCGTTTAGGGATAGTTTCCTCTGCAGGGCTGGTAGGGACTTTGGGCTCAACCCTAGTTTCATCTCCACTCACGGAGCTGGATTCAGAGCTGGCCTCGAAAAGTCTGGTTTCTCTTGCCAGGACTCCACCAGGGTCATTGGTTCTATATCCTAAGTGTCCAGTCCGATGCCCAGATTGTATTGAACCCAGGCTTGGAGACCCCCCTGCAGACACAACAGGGCCCGTGACACAAAATGGACACAAAATGACACAAAATGGCCTAAACATCCGATATTTCAGGTATGGTAAGGTTAAAATAGTATTGTTTAATTGACAGGGCTAGCAAACTTACTATCACCGGTCCGATTAGACCACCTGCACATTTTAGTCTCCTTAACTTTGACTGGATAAAGTAACTGCTTGTGCTCTAAGAAATGTTGACTTGTTCAGTTATTATTGTTATTATTATTTGGGCTGCTTGTCTATGGGAGTCTCTCTCTCACCTCATACTCTCCTTACAATAATATAATGTTGTGTCTGTAGTACCCAATTTTCTTATGGCTGCATCATTTTTACCGTCTAAAATCTCATATATTAAATTGTGTAAACTGATGAGACATGCGGGCTCGACCGAAAAGTGACGCCATGAATTGGGGAGGGGGTCTTCCCCAAACTGACGCCATGACGTGGGGAAGAGAGGGGGTTTAGGAACCCTTTCAAAAAGTGACGCCGCTTATGAACAGCCCTTAATTTTAATCGATGTTATACGCCAATTAAGCCTAAGATGGTCATTGTATTCTTTCTTGCAGAAACATCGGAGCCCCGGCCGCTGTTATTAACGAACAGTATAAATGGAGTATCTGTTTATTCTCCACTACCCTATCTTGACTCCAGGGCTGGTAAATATTTCCTGAACACAGGCTGCGAAAATGTGGAATGGTTTCATCGCAGGACGCATTTTTTACGTTTTGTTACGTTTCAGGCACAACAATGGAAGATGCTTTGGGCGTTGAGTTTTCTACAGACGAATTAAAATCCCTAGTTTGGGGTTCACATGAAATTGATGAAGCTGTATTCAACAGGTGGAATCAAGGTAAACCGATTCTTGCGAACATTGGTATTTGCCTTAAGTGGAGAAGATGGAATGAAATAATGTTTTACTAGTAAAATGATTCTCCTTTTTGTATTCAGAAAGTGTAACTTTCATAATAGGCAATCAAATTTAAGACAGTGCGTGAATGCCTCTCTTATCTGAAATCCCCCTTGCAATCCAGTTTTATTCCATCAGTTAGAAGCAGCGGAGCCGTTTATTTGCGATAGAACCTATATTTAGTGTCCAGTCCGACGTTAGTATGACGCGGGCAGAGCTCAGGTGGGACGTGGTTCTGTGCTGCAGGCTTCGTGCTCAGCCCGGACGAGCCCTCGGCGCTGATTCAGTACGAGGGAGGCCCCTGCAGCGTCATTGCCCCTGTGCAGGCGCACATCTTCAAAAACATGTGTCTACTGCATAAGGACTCGTGGCTCAAGGTAGACAACGGTCCCTGTGACAACATGCAAATGAGAAACAGATGAGGCTGGTTGGTTCACTGGCACAGGGAGCCTGCTTGCTTAGTCACGTGCCCTAGGTTTAGGCCCCAGCAGGGTTCGTTAGTAAGGTTTGGTTTTGTCCTCTCAATCCCACCAGTAGGTCGCAAGTTGCTGACATATGACCCGAGCAGTTGTTTTGTCTTTATACAAAAATGATAGCCAGCAATGATCTGCCTCTTACTTTGGGCTGCTCAGAAAAGAGAAGTTTATTGTGGGTCCGATTTGTGCCGTTTCTCGATTAAAGCTCTCCACAGCGAACTTTGCCAGGCTGAGGATTAGTAATGGTCCTCCTCTTTCCGTTGGACAATGTTATTTCTCTTCCCTTCACAATTATATCTTACCTCCAATATATGACGTCCGTACGTTCAGTACTATCCGAGCCGACCGCGTCAGATGCGGGCCTGCCTTAGCCCTCAGTCTTCGTTGTCGTGTCTCTGCAGTTGACGCCGCAGCAGGCGGACCAGCTGCTGGCCGCCTCCCTGGCCGAGGTGCTGCGACGCTGCGCCGCCTCCGAGACGGCCGCCGCCCGTCTGCTGGTGCCGCCCCCGCCGCCGCCCGCCCAGCAGGAGTCGGACTCCGGCGCCGAACTGCCCGCACCCAAACGGCGCCGGGTGTTGCCCGAGGGGTTCCACTCCAACCTCAGGTACCGCAGTGGAGCTCCAGACTGCACTGCGGAGTGGCCGTTGTGATGGTTGATCCGCTCATTCCGAGCGTTTTGGCCAGCTCTCTTCGCCCGGCCTTTGCGCTGTAGCTTAGTCAGGGCCGCGCTGCGTTGTTCTAATGCATGTGTAACTGATAAGCTGGGCAGTGTTGTTATATCTCCTGGAAGACTAATGGGATAAACTTATTCGATGTTTTTTTTCACAAGTTCATTGTTGACCTCTGTTGTGTGCCATTTTTGTTTAGTGTTTTGATGTGACTTGGGCATAAATCCGAGGCAAATCAACTAATTTGCGTTTGAATTGATGTTTCGGGCTGTTGGCCTTGTATTTCCTTCAGTTATAAGACAAGTGACCACTTTTCTCTATCATCCTCGCATCGTTCGGGTAATCGATGTAATAGCTCTCGGCACAATTTCTCGACCGAAGAAGCGAAACTATTCCTTCGATCAGTGACACTTGTGTTGCTGCTGTATCGGTCACCGGCTGGACCAGTTTTTTCTATTAGGCTGAACCAGTATTCAGTGGTTTAAAATGTCATCCAACATTTGGGTAGCGGTCTGTTCTTGGTCTTCCTTAATGTTGCTACTTCTCCCTCTTTCTATTCGATTATCCAGTCATTTGTGTATTCGTTGGGTTTCAGTGTCCACGGTCACCTTGCATGCTGCTGCTTCCTTCGTTCAGATGATTTTCTGTATGGCAGGCTGGTCGAAGTTCCATCGAGCTTAGATCTTGAGGACTATTTCCTAAAGAACATGGCCGTCTACCGGGGCGATGGAGGCGTGCTGGCCTTCATGTACTCTGCCATCGAAACTAAGGTGGGTGCCTTAACTGGCTTCAGAAGAGATTCGTAACTTCAGCGGTGCTTATTGAACCACTGTGAACGTTATGATTCGAGGCGTGGTGTTGTTTCAGCTGAAATGGCAGAGAATTACTCTATTTTGAAGCACCCAACAGTGACATCTGCTGCGCGTGAATAGAAACGTCAGATATTTTGGGGTGCATTGGGACCTGGCCGGATGTTTGTACGTCCGTAATAATAGCCTTGAAATAGCGCCCCAGTACAGCTGAGTTCACGTCCCTCCCTCAGACGCCCGCACAGTTTCATTCATTGCTTCGTGAGATGCGGGTGTGGTGTTGCGACTGCTCACAGCTCTTCTTAACCAGTACATATCGGCATGGGTGGAGAGCCCGGGGATTTGGGGGGGGGGTCAGAACTCCCTGAATTTGTGGTCTCCCATAGGCTTTATATAGGGCTTGTATTACCGTACCAGAGTTAACCATCCAGGGCCCGCCTTTATCGAGAACAGATCTCCAGCCCTGCGTCCCGGACATTCCCGCCTGTCGTACATACACGCCGTCCCTGCCCTAGGGCGTGGCTGTGACCCGGTCGGAGATAAGCGACTCGGAGGAGCCCCTGACCTGACTGCTCCCTGCCCCAGGGCGTGGCCGTGACCCGGTCGGAGATGGGCTACTTGGAGGAGCCCCTGACCTGACTGCGCCCTGCCCCAGGGGGTGGCCGTGACCCGGTCGGAGATGGGCGACTGGGAGGAGCCCCTGACCTGACTGCGCCCTGCCCCAGGGGTGGCCGTGACCGGTCGGAGATGGGCGACTCGGAGGATCCCCTGACCTGACTGGCCCTGCCCCGGGGTGGCCGTGACCCGGTCGGAGATGGGCTACTGGAGGGCCCCTGACCTGACTGCGCCCGCCCCGGGGGTGGCTGTGACCCGGTCGGAGATGGGCGACTCGGAGGGCCCCTGACCTGACTGGCCCTGCCCCGGGGGTGGCCGTGCCGGTCGGGTGGGCGACGGGGGCCCCTGCCTGACTGCGCCCTGCCCCGGGGGTGGCCGTGACCCGGTGGGTGGGCGACTGGGGTCCCCTGACCTGACTGCGCCCTGCCCCAGGGGGTGGCCGTGACCCGGTCGGAGATGGGCTACTTGGAGGAGCCCCCTGACCTGACTGCGCCCTGCCCCAGGGGGTGGCTGTGACCCGGTCGGAGATGGGCGACTCGGAGGAGCCCCTGACCTGACTGCGCCCTGCCCCAGGGGGTGGCCGTGACCCGGTCGGAGATGGGCGACTCGGAGGAGCCCCCTGACCTGACTGCGCCCTGCCCCAGGGGATGGCCGTGACCCGGTCGGAGATGGGCTACTTGGAGGAGCCCCTGACCTGACTGCGCCCTGCCCCAGGGGGTGGCCGTGACCCGGTCGGAGATGGGCGACTCGGAGGAGCCGCTGATTGACGCCGTGCACGGCCACGGTAGCCAGAGCCTGACCTGCCTCTTCATCACCGGCCGCGCCTCCGCCCACGTCTGGGACAACGTCCGACACGTCGCCGGCATCGGTGGGTGCCGCGCTGCTCACTCCGGTATTGTGTGTGTTGGTGCTGCCTTTCTAGGTGCGGGGCACGTGTGCCGCTGTCGGTTACCGCGCAATACTCTGTGATGTCACGGAGTGTCGCGAGTTCGGGCCTTCTTCGAGGCTGTTTGACCCAGGCCAGGCCTGTCCTTACCCAGGCCTGTCTTGCTGTCATCCCCTCTGATGCCATAGAACCCTGCAGTTTGGTGCACTATAAGCCCCTAATAAAAGTATAAGTATAAATCCTTCAAAGCTTAGGATTTGCTGTTCTGGGTTTTTTTCTTAAAATATACGTAAGGACTACAGCTGCCCCCCGAGTGACGCGGCCCGCTTCAGTGGAGCAGGTGCAGTGACGTGCCTGTGCTCACTGGGGGCCGCCTCTGACTGTGGCGACCCCGCAGCGCTGGAGGGCGTACTGCGGCAGCCCTGCGTCGGCTTCCTGACGGTGCTGGAGAGGCTGCGGTACTGTACCGTCGGCTGGAACCTCAAGAACCCGCGACACCCCGTCTGGGTACTGGCCTCGGAGACGCACCTGTCTGGTAAGCCGCACGGCTGCGCTGGTGGTGCGGTGAACCACCGTACACCGGGGTGGTATGGGCCCTCAGTGGAAGGTTGAATGGTGATTTGTATAGATTATGTGGGTTTAACGCTTATTTGACCCTTGCTAAGTTTTGAGAGCATACCAGACCCCGGAAAGTCTCTTCGTAAACAGGTCCAAACCGGTAGTTTTCTCATTTGTGTGTTCCTTTGTACTAGTTGGGCACCAGCATCAGTTGTTACTACAGCTTTGTAAATATGGGGCATTTTTGCATATTTTACCAGATACCCGCAAGTTGAAAAATTCCCCCGCCGTTGTGACGTCACCCCATTGAAGGTCAATTTGACCCATGGTAGTTGACTAGCAATGATCTGATAGTAGCCGAGCTTATCGTGTATAGATTTCATGGCATCGAGCTGCCCTTTTCCCGATAAAACTCGTGCCGTGTTGCCTTGGCAAACCTCCGCAGACGAGTACCGCACTAACGCCCCGCTGTGACAATGTCCGGCAGTGTTGTTTGCGTCAGATGTCCGCCTGGCGGCGCCGCCGTCGCCGCGGCAGATGGCGCAGCGAGCGTTCGACACGCTGGACCGGGAGCAAGCCGGTTTCATTCCCGCCGCACAGTTGTCCGAGCTGATGGACGCCTGTCAACTCGTCACCGTCGCCGAATAGTGAGTCCTTCGAAACACCAGCTCCCGATCAATGCTTACGTCCGTCTTTGTTACCGACGTGAAGATGCGATCTGGGGAGACCGCCCTGGTATGTCCTTCAAAGTTTATCCCTGAAATATGAATTGGGTCGTTTCCAGCAGTTCTGTCACTTTTTGCAATCAGTGCGGCCGCAAAGTTGATATTCACGAGCCTGTTGAAGACTGCGGGCAGCCATCCGCCGATCAGGCCGTCATCCGCGTCTCCCCTGCAGTGTGGAGCTGATGCGGGTCACGCTGGACCCCGACCAGCTGGGCATCGTGCTGAGGACGCCCTTCTTGGACGAGTTCTTCCCGGAGACGGCCGACGGTCGGCCTCCGGACGCCTTCACCGTCTACCACTGCAACGCCCTCCTCAGGAGCAACTCCAACGGCAAGGTCGGTAGAAACTTCAAGGGCCTCGGTAGCAAGTCCAACGGCAAGGTCAGTAGAAGCTTTAACCCGCGCCCCACTGGGGGTCCGGCGCCACCTTCGCCCCACCGGGGGCCATCGATGGCCCCCCCTCTAACTCCGAAAATATGGGCGTTAGCGCAAATCTACAAAGTGCAATAGAAAGCTCGCGTGAATTCAGTAAGAAATTACTTCGCATGTTTTAGTGCTCAGGTCAATGGTTTGACCTCCAGAGGTCAAATTAGGTCAAGATCGGCTATTTTCACTCAAATATGCAATGATTAAGCAAACTGGTCATAACTCTTATGTCATTAGAGCTATTGAGGCCTGGTAAAGTTCATTTGATAGGAAATTGCCAGTACTTTTTCCGCTATGTGGAACGTAAAGACCTCCCGCCAGTGGTTTGACCTCCAGAGGTCACCTCGTGACCTAATATGATCTGAGGTCACGAAAGGTCACAAAGTGACCTTGCCGTATATCAAATGAAAGCCAGTGACAAGACGAACACGATGGTGTTTGTTTCACCGCTCTAGCTTAATTAGGTCAAAAGTTATTGTTAAAATACTGTTTTTAACCTCTGGTGACCTTGGATGACCTTGGAAAAATCAAAGGGTAAATATGGCCCCTGGGATCCGTGAAAGGGTGTCCAAAAACGCCGTTCTGAGCAGTCTGAGTATTTGCAATCATTTTTGTGGCTTTTATATCATGAAACAGGTTTTCCCCATGCTTTTCCAATGGGAGAGGTCGCCTCGTGACCTGACCTCAGGGCACGAAATCGAAAAATCCCGGATATACACCTTGTAGACCCTGGAGGGGTCATGAAGTGTAGGAAGTTTCAAATTGATCGACTTTGAAATGTAGCTCTTACAGAGCTCTAAAGTTGAAGTGAGGTGACCTTGGTTGACCTTGTCTGGTGACCTGACCTTGGGTGACCCGGTGTAAAAAATTTCAGGGATGATGGGAAAATGATGCAGTGAGAGGTAGAGCCCTCAACCGCGGTGCTGCGCCTGGTCGTTTTTCTGCTATCTCGGAAAAACCTTAGGGGGGCCATCGATGCCCCCTCGGTGGGGCGAGGGTTAAGGGCCTTGGTAACAACTCCAATGGTAAGGTAGAATCTTCAAGGGCCTCGGTAGCAACTCCAATGGTAAGGTAGAAGCGTCAAGGGCCTCGGTAGCAACTCCAAGTATAAGGTCGGTAGACGCTACAAGGGCTTCGGTAGTAACTCCTACGGCAAGGTCGGTTAACACTTCAAGGGCCTCGGTAGCAACTCCAATGGTAATGTCGGTAGACGCTACAAGGGCTTCGGTAGTAACTCCTACGGCAAGGCCGGTAAACACTTCAAGGGCCTCGGTAGCATTTCCAACGTCAAGTTCGGTAGACGCTTCAAGGGCCTCGGTAGCAACTCCTATGGCAAGGTCGGTAGAAGCTTCAAGGGCCTCGGTAGCAAGTCCAACGGCAAGGTCGGTAGAAGCTTCAAGAGCCTCGGTAGCAACTCCTACGGCAAAGTCGGCAGAAGCTACAAGGGCTTTGGTAGCAACTCCAACGCCAAATGCAGGAGACATTGCAAAGACCTGGGAGCAACTCCAACTTAAGCGGTTTATGATAGAAAGTATGCGGTAACGGAGAAGAGTCTTCGCAAATATAAAGATAAGCGCCAGCAGTGTTTGTCTCCACTAGCCAAAGGTAGAGTAAGTAGCAGTAGCGATTTCTAGACCTAGTAGGGGCGCACACCTCAAAAACCCCAGTGACTAGGTCACTGATTACCCGTAGGACATCCCAGTGACCAGGTCACCGCTTTCTGGGACGATCTACCTGCATTTGCGCCCTTTGCGCATGTTTCCGTTCATTGGTGAGCAGAACCGCAGATCAGCCCGTGATCTGGTGCGTGTCTGATGAGGTATGTATACCTGATTGCTTACGCCCAATGACGTCACCATCAAGGCCCTTAAACCACCCGGAATTTCGTTATTTACCTGTAATACATATCTTTGGATTGATGGAAATGCTTCTTTGGTGGTATTTTTAGTGTTATTTATTTCGAAAACATCGTCTTTTTTGCCGAAAACTGATAAATATTTGTAATTTCTAGTATAAAGTTAATTAATGTATCAAATGTCCATTTTTTAAAGTCCTTGGTTGCCGTCCCTGGGCGCAGTACGGCAGTCTGTGTACGGGAGCCGGGCGCGGGGCTGCAGAGTAACGCCTGCGGCGGCCGGCAGGTGCGTCTGGTGAAGGGCGACGCCTGCCTGCTGGAGACCACTGTCCAGAGCTGCACCACCACCAACACCATCCTCACCTGCCTGCAGAGCAAGTGGCCCCGCATCGATGTCCGGTGGCACGGCGACACGCCCTCCATCAACTGAGGCCCGGCGGCAGCGGCACCCTCACCCCTGAGGCCCGGCACTCACCCCTGAGGCCCGGCTGCAGCGCACCTCACCCCTGAGGCCCGGCTGCAGCGGCACCCTCACCCCCTGAGGCCCGGCTGCAGCGGCACCCTCACCCCCTGAGGCCCGGCTGCAGCGGCACCCTCACCCCCTGAGGCCCGGCTGCAGCGGCACCCTCACCCCCTGAGGCCCGGCGGCAGCGTCACCCTCAACCCCTGAGGCCCGGCGGCATCGTCACCCTCACCCCCTGAGGCCCGGCTGCAGCGGCACCCTCACCCCCTGAGGCCCGGCTGCAGCGGCACCCTAACGCCCTGAGGCCCGGCGGCAGCGTCACCCTCACCCCCTGATGCAGCGGCACCCTAACGCCCTGAGGCCCCGGTGCGAACAGTTCCTGATCAGCCGCCCTGCGAGTGTCAGCTACGGCTCCGATTCCAACAGCTTCTTGCATCAACTTTGGGGCCGAATTCCAACGTATGTCCGCGTCAGCGCTGGCCTGAGTTACGATGACTGCCGGAGTCAATTGTGACCACAAATGTGGTGACTGTCTGTATCGCTTCAGCTCCCGCCTTCAACAAAGTGAACGCGAAGCGCGTGGAAGTTAGCTCCTTATTACAGGTGACTGTTGCAAGCTGTGTCCCAGGGTCAAGGGTCTCGCAAAAATCCTCATTCACATGAGCCTGATGCGATACACTGTTTAAAATCGTCTTTGACTCTCTTTTTGGCAAAGCTCCAAATGTGTTGGTACCTCTTGGCGTGTTGCTGTCTTGCAATGATAATTTGTTTGCAATTTTTGACGAGGCTATGCATTCTAAGATCTTCTTATGTTAAAGTAGTGCGGGAGCCGGTCGCACCGAGGGGTGAAACTGACTGTGAAACACTTGTCCCCCGCTGTAAATCGGTGTGCACAGCCGGCCACTCCAGCCGTTTTTCTTCCACCTCGAGAAAATCATTTTGGATGGGGGTGTATCGAAGCTGCTTGTGCTTTATTTCCGTATATTCCCCAAGCATTTTCATCCATCTAGTTTGCCTAAATTTGTGACGAAACCAAGGTTTCAAAATGGCTAGATGAACACCTTAGCCAAACCTGCGCCAATAATGCTGCCGTGAACTGGAAAAAGTCCGATTATCCTAGGGGAAATATCAAGCTAGTTTGAACCTTCAGCTCATTCGGTAGAGTCTTCTTGGTATGTAAAATGACGGAAGTGGGATTTATGTAGGAAAACTAGGATGTATGTGATCCTGGCAAAACGTCTGGATTCGTGCGAAAAATGTGTCATGTGAAAACATTATCTTCGGTTAATGTTTTTATCAGTTATCAGACTACTGAAAAATTCAGGTATCGGTTTAATTGGTTCCACTCTGAAAACATGTGAGAAGTCTATTGGGTCTGTTTTTATGTATGATCGGGACCAGTTTCAGGGTGAATCTTTTGTAGGAACAATCGGATAATGTACTGTGAGTGACAGACATTTGTGTTAGTTTTTAATGAATTTATCTTTTTTGTTATTAACGAAATACACTTTAATAATTTGCTTTAGAAAATCGTTCTTATGTTATTTAAGAAACATACTACAGACACACCCTCCCTCTGCCCAGTGTTTCGTCATGGAAAAATGGTGAGGATAAGAAAGTAAAAATTAATAATCGCCTTCGTGCATGAGCCAGACTGTTGTTTTTACCTAGCAAGCAGCCAACAGTGGCGGCATGCTATCCCTCCACTTCAGTTGTTAGTTCAGGACTTTTGGGCAGCCAGCCGAAGTCCCTGTCCTTCGTCTCTGCCGCAGCATCGTTTCTCACCGCGCCGCTCTGGGAATTCGGAATTTGTTGGCACAAAGTGCGCTATCAGTTCCAGCATTTGCCTGATGTGCTCCGGTGTGCGTTTCTTGTCAGCAGCCAACGACGCTGATTACGGCCAGTTCACGCACCGGAGCTTTGGTGTTACCAATTACACCAGTTCGTGGCCGAATGACCAGCAGTGTGTTGTTGTGTGTCAGGGCCTTGGAGGGCGGGCGTTGATGCCTTTGCTACCGCTCCAGGGTCGACAGTATCTCCTTATTGTCATTGTTGTCACAGTAACAGTACCTCTGGTATGCACCATTGTTAGTTGATTAGTCAATGTGATCTTGCGTTTCGGCGTGAACCAGCATACCGCGATACTTTGTTGGATGTTGGACTGGCACTGAACAGAAAATCGCACATTCAGTGTGAAATGCGAGTGATGTCTGCTGCATTACTCTCGATGGTTTCATCGATGTTTGAGTGTGAATGCTGCATTGCTGCCGATTTGTTGGTCGCTGATGTGTCGATAGGGGCTGAACAGACCGGAGTATTTAACGCGGGGCGGCACCAACTTGTCTGGTGGACGGGCTGGTGCCCTACCGTCTCCAGCCAGCCAGTGATGTGTGTGATGCTATTTATCGCCGGCGGTTCGATACACCTGTTTGAAACTATGGTTTTACAGTCTTTGATGCCTCATGATGGAGTTGGGAGCTATCTAAGAGACCGGGAGGCATTGTTACTAGACAAAATTGTAGGTGACGATATCCATGTTGACAACATTGTCCCAAAATTGTTTTGAAAACATTGTTTCAATGTTGCTCTGACACTATTTGTTAACCTTTTATTTGATGTCGATTGCATATTTTGAGCACGATCAAAAACTGATCTTCCAACTTGAATTGCAGTGTTTAATTCAGAAATGTCGTTTAGTCGTATCAGCAACATTGATGCAACATGCATACAACGTTGTTGTCCCGACGTTAATTTGGGGTATTTGGTCACCTTGTTTGGTTACATCCACAATGTCAGTTAAATACTGCAACAATATTGGATTCACAACATTTTACGCCCAATATTGTGGTAATGCTGCAGCAATGTTGTCATGACAATATTGTTTCGACATCATATGTACGATCATCGTCACAATGTTGTGTGCTACTAGGGTGAAGATATTCCCCAACTATGTTGGCACTTCCGGACTTTTTCGGACCTCTGCGTGCGACGGGGTAACGTCCCCCTCCCCAAAAAAATTAAACCTCGAATGAGTCTTTCTCTGCATTTTTCTCTGTTGCCTGCATTAATCTGCACAAATGTGTTGGAGACGTGCATCGTTGTTACTGTTTCATATGCAGCCAAATGTTCAGAGCTTGCCCCCCCCTCCCCCGGTCATCACCAGTCCGGGGTTTGTCCCCCAATAAACATTCCGTGGCAACGCCACTGAACCAAGATACCATGTGGGCATGGCCTCACCCCTCACTCATCCATATGCTGCACCACCCCTCCCCTGATAAAATATACTGGTATTGCCTCCGGCAGCAAGTCTGAAAAAATTAAATGTGCAGAATCCACTGGTGGGTGAATATAGCACTTCCCCCGATCTAATATCCTAAGGCCGCCTGTGCCAGCCATTGTACTGAGACAGGGAAGAATTTGGAGAAGGCCTGCAAATTTTGGAGGTTTAATGATTGACGTTAAATGTTATTTGCCGTTCTGGGCTTTTTGTGGACACGTCCTGTGCTGACACATCATCATCAACAATCATCACGAGCATTTATTAAAGGCCTTGATCACGAGTTGGATTATTATGTACTAAAAACAAAAGAGACGGGAGTACGCTCGCTGCTTTGCCCCTCTGTGTTGTTTGGCTGTCGGGCCTCTCAAGGAGATCAGGTAAATATGTAGATATTTGTATATTTTTCTTAATATGCTGGGTGCAATTTTACCAAGTGCTTGTCAAAATGTTAATTTTACCAAGTGTTGTACACAAAGGATATCCCAGTTTTGTTATCATCCTAGTTCGTAGCTTTTGGGAATACCTGGAAATATTATGTTAGTGTCATACCATCTTTTTTTCCTTGCTTGCTCTATGGGTGAGGAATTTTATACAAAGTAATTTTGTTTAAACATGCCTCAAATCAGGCTTACTAGAAATTGTGGTTTACCACTGTGAACTGTATATGTTGTGTGCCGGACTGAGAGAAGAAGTTTGCTGAACCCTTGTTTATTAGACATGCACTCTATCTTTATATACGCTCACACACAGCAACAGATGCGAAGTCACTCACACAAAAACTACACAAAAACCATAATGTGCCATCGAGAGGCGTACCGCTCGGTGCGGCGGTGTCAGCACACCACACCTCCCCCTTTTACAAAAGTTAGAGTTATACATTCGCACAATTCATATATTTACATTGGTTCAGGTTTTTTTAAAGTCTGCTAAATCAATCTACATACTTTCACAGAATACCATTGTGGAAATTATTTATCATCATTGAACACTTGTCTCTTTTCACTTTCTCATCATAGATCGTATTGAAATATTTATCATGTACCTAACACATCATCATTTGTCACACTAAAACACACTTACTCCTTCCCTCTCTGCAAAATTGCACGTCTGCATGAATGGGCTGACTGAGCTGACGATCGGTAATAAAGGTGGAACAAGAAATTGGTCAAATCTGAGCAAGGGAGAATGGTCTGGCATGAGAGGTCCCGTTGGCGTTGTAGCAGGTGGTTATCCGCTGGTGTAAACGGCTTCCAGGGCAAGGCGTCTGTTGAAATCGCAAGCTTGTGTCCGAGCGAAATCAGTTGCAATAACTTCCAGATGCGACGGTGAGTGCTGATTTCCAGCCGCTAGCAGAGACGGGCGGCAGTTAAGATGACTAATGAGAGGCCAGAAACCGAGGGCCGTTTGAAGGTGGTCATCCGAAGTCAGCGAAGTGGAAAGGCTGTATACGTGTGCGGTTGTCCTGGTAATGATTGCTGAAAACGCGAGGAGGTTTCAGTGTCCGGGTGACGTTGTCTATCCGACGGGGATCAAGCGCCCGGTAGAGAACGTGATGCAGACAGAGTCACAGTTGTTTGCGATTGCAGGCCACCACTGCCACCGCGGTGTCCATATGTAGCTGGACACCGTTAGGGGAACTCTCAGGCACCGCCAGTGTCTCTGCTCAGAGATGGTGGGGAAAGTTTCAGTTCACTCGATCAGCTCAGTCAGTTGCAGAGAGGTCTGGAAGTGAAGCCATTGGTCAGTAAGGAATAACCTGTACAATATAAACAGGGGAACACGGGACTGTCAGGGCAGCCCAGTCGGGGAGTAAACAATGTCGTCGGTCAGATTCGTCAAGTTACAAGCGATAACAATGATTAAAACACATGGTAAGGGCGAACAAAGAATAAAATAAACAATACCGACATGAACGCAGATATGTATATACATTAGTGCGAAATGAACAGAATGGCCTGTGTCGGGCGGCTTAAAAACAGGCCACAAAAACGATTTGAAGCCTCTTCTGTAAACCGAGAGGCCGTGGCTGGCAGTTGAGGCGGGCCGTGTTTTTGCACACAGCAGCAGCAGTATTGGTGGCAAAAACGACGGCGGCGTGCGAAGGTGGTCCTGAGCTTTTCTGGGGTCCTCACATCCGACGCCGTCTCAGCACGTATGCAGTTGCCAGGACGTGCGAATTCAAGCCGACCGTGATAAGACCTTCAGGGCGGCGGCAGTACGGGGTGAGCCGGCTGATGTTGATGACGGGAGCGCCAGTAGAGATCAGGAACCGTAGATGTAGTAACATGGAGTAACAGACCTAGTTGACACTAAATAAGAAAGGCAAGAAAAGGGAACATATTATTTACTTTGAATTGCCATAAGTCCATAAGGGAGTACATGGAGGCGCCAGCAAAGCAAGGGGATGATTCACCTAATTTAAACAATACAGCAAGACCTGGGCCAAAAGGTCAGGTGAATCGGGGGAGAGGGGTTGGGCCAGTGTAATGGTAAAAGTAGCAGGTGGTGAAAAAACAGAGCATTACCGTTACTCGAATCCTGCTGTAAAAGCATAAGAGGGGGAATTGGAGGGAGGGAGCAGGGCTGGTGAACAGGGAGACTGTCACGGAGATAACAAAAAGCCAGCAGACAGTCAGCCGTTGTTTATCCCAATACTGCTGAGATGCAGCAGGAGGGGTAAACTCTGGGTTTTGTCGTTTTTTGTGACGGTGCCGCGGCGCGCGATGTATACACATCGGGTGTCTCAGTTGCCGGGTAGGTGCGCCGAGGCAGGGGGCACAGTGTGCTGAGCGTTATACCCGTTTTTGTGGGCTCATTTAGCGTTTGAGGAGAGTTAGGAGCAGTGACATAGCAAACAGAGCAACCAAGCCGATTCCAAAGTAATAGAAAAGAGTTTTGACAGAGGAAAAGGCTCCAAACGTGGTGGATTTCAAGTTTTCCCAGAAGTTTGGAGAAGAAGCAATTCCGCCGGCAGTAGCAATAGATACATTTCGATCGATAAGATCGATGTTGGGATTGTCCAAGCAGAAATTCACGGATTCACAGCTACGAAGCTCATGGAATACTAAGCAAAGCGTCTCCTGATGACAATCCTGGGAGGTTTTGAATTCTACTGTGATGTCTGTGTCAGCAGTTAATAAAAACACTGACCTCGTGCTTAACGGGATTGAAGTCAAAGAAACATCGACAAGACCATCGGAACAGGTGGAGCGGGCCTTAAATTTGAACGTCGCCGGAACAGCACAAGAATGACAGCCTTGAACTGTGACTGAGCTAGAAATTTTAGGGAAGACGGAAATTTTTCTTACAGTGACCTCAAGATCCTTTATCGTGGGATGGGCGATTGCGGGGCTAGACAATATGAGCTGAGATTTAAGTGTGCCAGCCTGGTCAGCGTAAAACTTATGGTTGGCGTATGCGCGGGGCAGAATGTGGTGGTGGCAGTCGAGAGCTGGACTGCATAGGCTAGATGCTAGGTCATCACGAGGCTGCGTGCTGCGTGAGGTCAATGTCGTCTCGGTCAGACGTGCTGGTTGACATGCACAATGGCACGGACGTCTGACGGCGTGTTATATTTGAAAATCACGTTGAAACGTCTGCTGACGATGCAGACGCAGGCGCTGAGCTTCATATGTGGTTCATAGTCTTCAGTTCTCATTTCAGAGCATTCCTCTTGTGCTCGTTATATAATAGCCGATTACGCGCTTTTCTGACTTTGTTGCCTTATAATCTCTTTTTCTCATGCTTCACCCCCATATCTCGGGGCTGGACAGGCTTATTCCTTGCCTTGTCTTTAATATCTCTCTGTGGGCATTTCCCACTGCGCTCCTAGAACGCTCGTATTTTCTTATTTGGGCATGAGTTATTTATTTTCTTTGCGCTCATGAATCGGACTCGTGGGGCAATACCCTATATATCTTCAATATACTTCTAATTCTAGAAGCCTGTTTCAAGCTCAGGTGTTTATGCTGGTTCAAGATAACGTTAATGTGCTACTTGGTCGCTACTTGATTGTTATTCGTTGTCATGACGATTAGGAAACTCCTTACCTCCAATGCCAGGGCAAGAACAGACACGGAGATGACACAGGTTTCTGTGTTGTTGGTCTGTGACGATAGTCAGCAGCCGATGTTGCGACACACAGGTCAAAGCTTGGCGTAACCAGAAGTGCCGGCGGAGGCTGCGTCAGGACGTGTGGACTCTCAGCAGATCGGAAGCAATTTTGCACGTTGTTCAGCAAAAGCCCGATGGCGAGCCGGCGGCCGAAGCCACCGGCTGCCTCCACCCCTGCTACCAATGTTGTGTGCCGGACTGAGAGAAGAAGTTTGCTGAACCCTTGTTTATTAGACATGCACTCTTTCTTTATATACGCTCACACACAGCAACAGAAGCGAAGTCACTCACACAAAAACTACACAAAAACCATAATGCGCCATCGAGGGGCGTACCGCTCGGTGCGGCCGTGTCACCACACCATATATATATATATATATATATATATATATATATATATATATATATATATATATATATATATATATATATATATATATATATATATATATATATATATATATATATATATATATATATATATATATATATATATATATATATATATATACAATATATATATATATATATATATATATATATATATATATATACAATATATATATATACAATATATATATATACTATATATATATATATATATATACACAATATATATATATATATATATATATATATATATATATATATATATACACAATATATATATACTAGATACATGGTTTTAAAGACACAGGAGCGGGATGAGAGAGGAAGTTTTGCATGTTTTAGGTAGAAATGGGTGCATTTTTTTCAGCCTGGTATTTTATGGGTTGGTGCTCATTTTAGATGGCTGGTAATGAGTGAATTTGTGCGAGAATTCTAGATGGCTGGTGGAACTCGTCTGGGCTGTTGTCATACTTTGCAGACAAGTAAATTATTGTGTGGACAGCTAAACAGTGTGGCGCACCTACATATAACCGTCCAACTGCAATAAATGTGTAAAATCACAAAAAGGTGGTTCATACTTAACTGTAGAGTGTTCCTTCATGTCAGTCCATACATGTATTCATGACGAAAAAGGTAAAATGGATCACACACAATGTGTATAGGTGACTGGTAAAACGCTAGCAGGGTATGAGATGAACAGACGCGATAACTCCACTCACCTTATTCACTCACCTTATGAGGTTCCTTGCTTGGCTAGGGCTGTCAGAAAGGCTCTCAGGATCAGAGAGGAAACCCGGATAACATAAGACGCTCCATGTCATGAGCAACATGCTCTGACTGGAATTTTGCTCCCGCACATTGACAGACAACAGATTGACAGATAGGGCTAGTACACATGCTTCGTGTCTCTCGGATGTGTAGCATCCATATCATGGAGGAAGTTATAGAGTGGCTCGCCCAGTGCAGACGCCAGCTTGGCCTTGAAATATTTTTTTATCGTTTTCGGATACTACATGATCCGGAAGGCTATTCCATACAGTAGCACAATGGATACCAAATGAACGCTTTCTCAAGTCTGTGTGCACGCGGGAGTGTTGAATTTTGTATCTGTGCCCTCTTAAGCCTGTGCAATCAGGCAGCTCAAATATATCGGCAGGTTCGATAGCACACTTCCCGTGAAATATCCTCCAACACTGGATCAGATCTGCATGTAGCAGCCTTCCCTGGACAGAGTACTGGTTTAGGGCCTTCAGTCGAGATGTATAATCAAGGTTGGCTAATCCGACCACCCTTTTAGTCCAAAGACGCTGTACAGATTCCAGGACTCGCAGGTCCCCAGAGTACCCTGTGTGCCACACACAAAAACAATATTCCATAATTGGCCGGATATGAGCGCTAAAGAGAGGCATCATGAAGTCAGGGATCTACACACCGTGGTTTTTAATATGTTTTGAGCCAAGGCAGAGGCTTTGCGGGCTGTGTTTGAGATATGCACATGGAACTTCAGGGAGGAGTCAATCGTGACTCCCAAGTCAGAGTGGGAGTTCACAGCTTGGATCGGAATTTGGTCAATATGGTAATGTGGAACAGGTAATGAGAGTATATTTTTCTTTAATCTAATAATAGCGCACTTTTTCTGATTCATAAATAAGCCCCAAGAGCGAGAGGTGGCATGTAGCGTGTTAATGTCTCTTTGAACAGTTGTCTGGCCGTGAATAGTGTTCTCTTTGTCCCGGTCTATTTTCATGCATATCTTGAGGTCATTAGCAAATACTTTGTAACAGCAAGATAGGTTGGCAGCAATATTATTCACAAAAATCAAAAAGAGGACGGGTCCTAGCACTGATCCTTGGGGGACCCCACTCCCCACTGGGCGGGGAGCACTCAGTGTTCCATCCACGGAGACCGAGAATGTGTGGCCGACGAGTAAGTCTTCAATCCATCTAACAAGCTGTGTGTCCACACCGAGATAACAGAGTTTGGTGAGAAGGATTGGGTGAGAGACCACGTCAAATGCCTTCGAAAAATCAAAGAGGATCAAGTCTACTGCACTTCCCTCATCCATCCACATCGATACTTCATGATAGACCAGGAGGAGTTGGTCCATCGTGGATCTGCCTCTGCGAAATCCGAACTGGTGGGCAGAGAGAATGTTGTTTTCCTCCAGATAGCTATACAGGTGCTGAGTGATAATCTGCTCGAGACACTTACAGGTAACAGAAGTCAGACTGATAGGTCTGTAATTCAATGGGTCATATCGGGATCCTTTCTTGTAGATGGGACTGACAATTGATGTTTTCCATATTTTAGGAAGATGGCCCTCAATAAGTGACCTTCGAAATATCAGTAGCAAAGGATACGCCAGGCTGTGGCAGCAAGATTTTAACAGCATGGTATGGAGATCGTCGGGACCTGAGGCACTGCTGGTGTCAAGAGACTGCAACACATGCAGCACAGATTGGGTGCAGAGATCCAGAGGTGCCATCCGTGTTGCAACTATCTGGTGAGGAGCAGGACTTACATCGGGGGGCATCAGTGACAAAGACACTTTCAAATGCTGACGCAAAGGCCTCAGCCATAGCTGTAGCGTTATCAGTAAGGTTTCCGTCAGTCCACCTAAGTGGGCCCACTGTAGGTCATCCCACTTTCTTACGGCGGAGATAAGCGTGGAACGCTTTCGGATTGTATCTCAATTCATCCGCTAGCTGTTTCTCGTATCTGGCTTGGGAGGTAGCTGCAAAATTTTTGACCTCAGAATTGACCTCAAAGAAGGCAGTGAATGTGATGCAAGAGACCTGCGGCCAAACCTATGCCTCAAAGCCTTGGCATGTTCCCATGCTCGTTTTCTCCTGTTGTGAAGACTAGTAGGAGCGTTGATTTTCCAGGGTAGACGGGCTCTCCCAGCGCGATTTTCGTACAAGGGGACATACCGGTTGATCATAGGGGTGTACCAGATCCAAAAAAAACGGGAGAAGGCTCTGTTGGAGTCTTGATAACGGAACTCAAAACCCCAATCAATCTCATCTACAGGGTGTTTCATAATGAATGATATTTTTGAATTGGTCATAATGCGGCTATAAATAGGTTGTTGTGGTATGATTTACATATCAATCGAAAGCCAATTTTGGGACATTTACGATTATTTGTATTTTGATAGCTGTTTTGATATCTTAGCTACTTCAAATTAGTCTTAAAAAGGAGTAGAAAATACTGTCTATTTTCCTTCATCAAAAATTTGAGTAGAAATCACGCGCGTATCACGTGACAAGTATCACGCCAATGACACTGCAAACATTAAATCGTCACTGTGGTACATCACAGTCTACACGCGCATTGCCTCTGGAAATTAATTAGAAAAAAACTTACCTCTTAAGCTTAGGAAAGCTTGGGTCCAAGCAAGCAATCCCCAATTGGTTCATGTCCCTTGTTCTGCGGTGAACAGTGAGATCTTTAGCGCTGTATCCGCCGCATCCAGTCATTCATATGGAAGGTAAGTCAATGAGACATATGGAGCTTGAGCCAAAAGCTTTAAACTTGTAATATTACTGAAACTTGTGCCTTTGATGTGCATGCTCACGTGCCATCTTTGCGTGCTAACGCCTTTTTAGAGTGCTGTCAGTTCCGTGTTCTCAAATATAATCGGGCATATATCATGTTTTTTGCATCATTTTCCGAGTACATTTAAGACGGGGGAAAATATTCGATTCAAATGGAACATGTTTATAGAAAAATGTCCTACAATTCATCATTAGAACGAACGTTTTGTGGACAGATTTGAAGAATTTTTGTACTTTACTGAACATTTAAAAATATCATTCTTTCTGAAACACCCTGTAGATGCCGTGAGATCAGATCATATCTACCTTTGTGCCATTTACGAGAAGGCTTGGGCACAGAGTTTAGTGGATCGGGTGCAAAACTGAACAGATACTCACAAGTGACCAAACAGTGATCGCAACCAGGAAGTGGTGGCTCTACAACCACAGTACCAATTCTGTCAGCTTCACTAGTCAGAACCAGGTCAAGGATGTTACCAGAACGCGGGAAAGTTGGCTTGACAACCCACTGAGTTAATTCAAGCCCATCAAAGGGTTCTTGGAAGAGCCTATCTCTGCAGGAAATTGGGCATATCTGTTCACATGGATGCCATGATATTGAGGGCAAGTTGAAGTCCCCCAGGAGGAGAACCTCCCTCCCACTACACACTGTGGATAAGTATTCAATCAATACTTTATTCTCCTCCTACAAGTAGGAAGGGGGCCTATAAACAATAATAACATATATGTTAAACTCAGGGAGTCTGGCAACTATACAGTTGGGACATGAAACATCAACACTATCAAACTTGATGCTCTTGGCCAGATACATACAAACGCCATGCTTTGCAAAGTTGGCAGAAGTATCATTCCGTATAATTGAATATGAGGGCATGTTCACAAATGAGCTAGGCACTGAATTTACCAAGTGAGACTCTGTGATTCCTAGGATATGTGTTTGTGATTGTTGCATAAGATTATGGACTTGTGGGACCTTACTGATACGGGAGTTTACATTGCATAAACCTATTCTCAATGTAAAAGTCTCACTTCTACAAACATGGCTGGTAGCCACATCTATTGGTTTGAAGCAAGTGCTTGTCCAGGGAACACAGATTTTGGGACCGTCTCCTCCGCTGCAGTGGGATGGAGAGGTGAGGCTGTGTTGCTCTCAGTGTGAGCTGCAGTCGTATTGTCAGTGGGAGAGGTCGTGCTCAGGGCTGTAACCAGTTCAGATGGGTTTCTACGAGAGTAGGTCCGGGAAGGTCTAGGAGGGCCAGATACAGGGTCTCGGGCTACAGCTTGTCTGGCCTTTAGCAACTGTCTCTGATTGTATGTGAGGTCGCGACGGATGAAGATAGTATGAAACTGCTCTGAGTTTTTCAGCTACTTTGCTTTGTCGAGCACAGACTTCCGGACTTCATCATCATTGATCTTACTGCGAAAGAGATCTGACTCACCCTGGATTTTTACTACATCTGTCAGTCGTACCCTGCGGCCAGTCAAATACTCGGAGATAACCTCAAATCTGTGGGCCGCTTCCTCAGCATTGCTCGCAGCAAGACCTCGGACTACTAAGGAGTTACGCCTTTTGCGTTGCTCATCTAGCTCTCTGAGCTCCTCTCTGACTATTTGCCGGTACGAATCTGAGGTCTGTGTATGCGGTGACACCATAGGGGCCACCAGAGAAGTGTTTGCTGGTGCCGCTTGGGGTGACAGATGAATATTGGTAGTGGTGTTGGCCAGCTCAGGGTTGACAACTCTGGGAGGATCCAGGGGAACAGAAGGTCTTTATTTGGACAGCTCAAGGAGGCACTGGACGGAACCGCAAAGCCCCCTCAGCTGCTGGAACAGCTGGGCTACCAGTTCAACAACTTGGGAATCAGATCTTCCAGATTGAGAACTCGGCCTGGTGGAGGAGCTCTTGATTCTGCATTTTGTACAGAAAAACTTGATTCCCTCTCCATTATGCCTAGCACTAGCATCAATCATATCCTGTGGCAGGCCACTACACATCTCTGAGTCATGGACCCATGTCTCACACTCATCACAACCAATGGCACTGTCACCAACATCTGTGTCACAAGTCCCACAAAGCTGAGCAGTTGGTATGTTCGGCTTGGTGGCACCTGTATCATTTCGACCCCTGCGTGGGGCACCATTGGCATTAAGGGGCCTCGGCATTTTTAATTTGGGAGTATTAGTGCCTCAACAAGCGAGTTATGTGTGTGTCATTTAATATGCAAATACATGCAGCAATGCGCTCAGACACATCGCATGCGGAGAAGCCAAACAAGGTGTTACACAAGCAACACTATGCACGATAGGTAACTAGCAGAACAAGCGCCTTAGAAATGCAGCAAACTCAATTACAGGTAAACATTTTCAGGGCAGACAAGGGACAACATGTACATGCAAGACAAGGACAAAGCTGGGATCGTGCAAGGAAAGCCAGTTGTGCCGGTGCGCTGCACCGGCACAATTGGCGCTGTGCGCTGCACCACCTCAACCAACCAGTGGTTTTACGCTTGGCCAATCTTCCTTCCTGACAGCACTGAGATGAAAACTGAATGCTGTTGAGGGGCCAACAAAATACCTTCTAGGGCCTTGAATGTATATAGACAGCACCCCCCGCCTATTTATTTTGGTGACAAAATACCAATAGCAGCTCTGTTGAATCGTTTTTCGAGAGAAGTGCAAGTCCAACGCGGCTAAGCTCAGCTCTCTATACTTGTATTTATGTATACTTGTATACTTGTACTTTATACTCAGCTTTACTTTATACTTGTAGTTGTACTTTCAAGATGAGTGATGCAGAAAAGCATCTGCGCATGGAAACCCTTGTAAAAAAGAAAAAAAATGGGGCCAGGGAAAAATTAAGAAAAAAAGCTGATAACCTCAACCAGCTGATAATGGAAGTCAACTGGGACTCATTGGAATCACTGTTTACTGAAGAGTCATACCGTTTTTTTCATGAACACATTGAACTCCTTGGTGGAACACTGTATCTCCATTGTACGTACCAGGAACAACTGTAAAAACATCTACATGACTAGTTCAGCGCTGAAGCCTAATCAATCAATCAATCAATTTTTATTTCATTTTTCATATAGACAGGTGAAGAGAAGCAAAGGAGAAGAATAGCAGATAAGAAACAAGAGAAAGGCAGTAATAGTCATACAGTAACGTAAAAGTGAGGTCGGTGAGTATGTTATGAGATCCCGACAAATAAACACAATGCTGGTTAGCAGAAATAACACAAAAAACACCACAGAAAAGCAAAAAAGAAGAAGAAACAGTACAAAACAAAGTGAGCGACCAGATAATCCAAAACACGCGTAACAAAAAGAACAAAATGACAAAAACTGAACAAAATGACAAACACTAACAAATTATAATTCTAAGTTAGTTTGAAGTCGTGGGCCCACAACTTCCTGCCCCATAAGGACTTCCTGCCCCCAAAGCCTCTTCTTCCATCCCCATAAGGACAGGAAGAACAGACTTTGGAGGCAATACAAGCTGTCTGGGGATGTCATCGATTATGGGAGATACACTCTGTGCGCTAAACAGCTGAGGAGCCTGACCCGTCGTCTCCAGCGGCAGCACGAGCATAACCTGGCAAGAAATTCAAACACATTCCCAAGCCATTCGGGAAGTATGTTAACAGCAGGCTAAAATCCAAGGGTAAAATCGAGGACCTGGCGGACGCATCGGGTGTTTTGGCTTCCAGCGACGAAGAGAAGGCTAGGGTTCTCAACTCCTTTGCCAGCAAGTTCACCAAGGAAAACCTGCTGACCATCCCCGAGTTTGAGCAGCGCTACCACGGACCCTTTCTGGAGAGCTTTGTATTCACAGAACAAGACGTTGCAGTAAAGTTTCATAACCTGAAGTCCAACAGTTCCCCTGGGCCTGACCTGCTTCACTCACGGATTCTTTCTGAATCCTGCAACACCTTATGCATTCCGCTCGCTAACCTTTTTCCAGAAATCGTTGGACTCCGGACTCCTGCCTGAGGCCTGGAAGCTAGGGACAGTGGTTCCCATATTCAAGAAAGGGAATCGGCAAGACCCTGGCAACTACAGACCAGTGAGCCTCACATCTGTCCCATGCAAGATCATGGAATCGTTGATACGAGACCGGCTTCTACTTCACCTCACTGAACACAATCTACTCTCCCGTCACCAACACGGATTCCGACCAAAACGCTCCTGTGAGTCGCAACTGTTGGAGGTCTTGGAGGACTGGAGTCAGCTCATCGAGGACCACAAACCAGTGGATGTAGTCTATTTGGATTTTTCAAAAGCATTCGACTCTGTGCCAAACAAGAGACTCTTAAAGAAGCTATATGGATGCGGGGTGAGGGGACGTCTTCTTACATGGATCAGGGCCTTTCTTTTGCATCGACAGCAGAGAGTGGTGATAGGCACAGCTGCGTCCGATTGGCTGAGGGTGTCTAGTGGAGTCTCCCAGGGGTCAGTTCTGGGTCCAATCCTGTTCTTGATATACATCAATGACTTGCCCGATGTTGTGGAGTGTTGTATCAAGATCTTTGCGGATGATACCAAGGTGTACACCTCTGTGCAGGACCTTGTATCCAGAGCCTCTCTCCAACGAGACATAAACAGCTTGCTTAAATGGTCTTCGGTCTGGCAGCTTCCTTTCAATCTAGACAAGTGTTCAGTCCTGCACCTTGGCCCTGCCAACGCCCACCACAGTTACTCCATGACGGGGACTCAGATCCGCGAGTCATCTGGGGAAAGAGACCTGGGCATCATGATTGACGGGAAGTCAAGTTTCGACAGCAAGATTGTACAGCCGTTGCCAGAGCAAATAGGGTACTCACAGTCATTCGTAGGTCTTTCGCTAATATCGACAGTTTCACGCTCCCCCGGCTTTACAAGAAACTTGTGCGCCCACTTCTGGAATATGGCAACAGTGTGTGGGGCCCATTCAACTGAGCCGATCAGAAGCTAGTGGAAAGAGTCCAGAGACGTGCAACCCGCTTGGTGCAGTCCCTTCGTCACTTACCCTACCCAGATAGACTGCAAGCACTAGATCTTCCATCCCTATACTACCGCAGACGTAGGGGGGACATGATCAAGCTGTACCAGCAGATGAACGGCAACATCGATCAGGATTTCGCGCAGGTTGTTGCTCTGGACCCCCACACTCGCACTCGAGGTCATTCTAAGAAGTTGGCTAAACCATCAGCTCAAACAAGGACTCGTCGTTACGCCCTTGGGGTCCGATCTATATCTGATTGGAACTCTCTCCCTGACTCTGTCGTTACAGCACAAACCATTTCCCAATTCAAAAGTGGCCTAGATGAACACTGGGCCCATCTCAGGTACTTTTCTCCTGAGAACGAGTGAGTCAAGCACGATCGAAATTGAGCTCGTGGAGAACGGAGCCTGCAGGCCTTGTGCCTCGAAATTCCGAAAATCCGTAAGGTAAGGTAAGTAAAATAAATTCATGGGTTAGTGATCAACACCACATACCAGCATCATCAAGCCTGGACAGCTTCGATCGGTTGCACCACTCCAGCAGAGCCAACTCGCGCGCAGGCACCAGTGCCGCCCCGCGGCCATGCACCAGCGCGGCAACCATAGCCGCCAGTCGATCAGGCTGCGCCCGGCCAGCGCAGCCCCCAGAACCAGTCAGTGCACCACCATCTCCGCATCGCCTAGCGCACAGCACCGAAGCAGCAAAGGTCGTGGCAGCCGCGCAAGGAACGCGCCCGCCCGCGGGAGACTCAAAGCAGCTGTCGGAAGCATTTTGATTAGATGAGGCAGAAGGATAGGTTAAAGCGAGTAGAAAAGTGCCCGCAGGCGAGCATGTCGTGAGGAGAGAGAGAGAGAGAGAGAGAGAGAGAGAGAGAGAGAGAGAGAGAGAGAGAGAGAGAGAGAGAGAGAGAGAGAGAGAGACAGAGACAGAGACAGAGACAGAGACAGAGACAGAGACAGAGACAGAGACAGAGACAGAGACAGAGACAGAGACAGAGACAGAGACAGAGACAGAGACAGAGACAGAGACAGAGACAGAGACAGAGACAGAGACAGAGACAGAGACAGAGACAGAGACAGAGACAGAGACAGAGACAGAGACAGAGACAGAGACAGAGACAGAGACAGAGACAGAGACAGAGACAGAGACAGAGACAGAGACAGAGACAGAGACAGAGACAGAGACAGAGACAGAGACAGAGACAGAGACAGAGACAGAGACAGAGACAGAGAGAGAGAGAGAGAGAGAGAGAGAGAGAGAGAGAGAGAGAGAGAGAGAGAGAGAGAGAGAGAGAGAGAGAGAGAGAGAGAGAGAGAGAGAGAGAGAGAGAGAGAGAGAGAGAGAGAGAGAGAGAGAGAGAGAGAGAGAGAGAGAGAGAGAGAGAGAGAGAGAGAGAGAGAGAGACAGGCAGACAGCCGGACAGTCGGACAGGCAGACAGGCAGACAGTCGGACATTCAGACAGTCAGACATTCAGACAGTCAGACAGTCAGACAGTCAGACAGAGTGAGAGAGAGAGAGGAGCTGGGGTGAGTTGATGGTTGCGTGATTGGGGGGATGACTTAGGATTGACAGAAGGGTGCCAAAGGCGTGCCTGTTTGTCTCCCAGGGCTGTCCAGTTGTAGATAAAGTACCTTGGTCCAGTTAAATTATTCCGCAATTACTCAAATGAAAGGTCAGCTTTTGCTACATTGTGCTTTGTTTACGCTTATATGGAAGACACCTTAGCTGACGAGTATGTACAGGAGTAATTAGCGAACTAAGGCTTTACATTTTTCAATGCAGATATTACAATTTTACCTACGCAATGCTGGGAATGGAGTTTTAGTTTTTGTACCAGTATTTGTCTAAGTAAAGTTTTCTTTGCTACCTTTTTGAAGAATATTTTAGATTTTGGTATGTCTTGTAAGTTTCTAATTTTGGGGGCGATCACACAGTTCGATGTTCTAGGAGCAGCTACAAACATTGACAATTTACGGTACATTGTTGAGGCGAAAGAAACTTCAATGTGTTGAATTTGTCTTGTGTTTCTTTGTGTTCTGTTGTTGACGAAGAGTGTGAGAGAGTCAGATACTGCTGGTGGAAGGTGGTCGCAAAGGAAGTCATGCATGCGATTTAGGTGGGTGAACTCTACCAAATTTTTTAGCTTCAGGATACCATATTTTTTAAAGATTATATTTGTATGTGCAAGTTTATCTGCTCCGTCAATGATTCTAACTATCCCTTTTTCAGTGTAATGAGCTTGTTTAATTTGTAGTCAAAGTTACTACCCCAGAGCTGATTACAATATGTCAGGTACGGCAATACAAGAGCATTATATAAGAGCAAAAGATGAGAGGAATTTAGCATGTGACTACACCTTTTTATGATGCCAATATTTCTGGAGACTAAATTTTCGACAGCTTTAACCCTCGCCCCACCGGAAGGCCATCGATGGCCCCCCTAAGATTTTTCCGGGATAGCAGAAAAACGACGAGGCGCAGCACCGCGGTTGAGGGCTCTACCTCTCACTGCATCATTTTCCCATCATCGCTGAAATTTTTTACCCCGGGTCACCCAAGGTCAGGTCACCAGACGAGGTCAACCAAGGTCACCTCACTTCACCTTTAGAGCTCTGTAAGAGCTACATTTCAAAGTCGATCGATTTGAAACTTCCTACACTTCATGACCCCTCCAGGGTCTACAAGGTGTATATCCGGGATTTTTCGATTTCGTGCCCTGAGGTCAGGTCACGAGGCGACCTCTCCCATTGGAAAAGCATGGGGAAAAGCTATTTCATGATATAAAAGCCACAAAAATGATTGCAAATACTCAGACTGCTCAGAACAACGTTTTTGGACACCCTTTCACGGATCCCAGGGGTCATATTTGCCCTTTGACTTTTCCAAGGTCATCCAAGGTCACCAGAGGTCAAAAACAGTATTTTGACAATAACTTTTGACCTAATTGAGCTAGAGCGGTGAAACAAACACCATCGTGTTTGTTTTGTCACTGGCTTTCATTTGATATACGGCAAGGTCACTTTTTGACCTTTCGTGACCTCAGGTCATATTAGGTCACGAGGTGACCTCTGGCGGTCAAACCACTGGCGGGAGGTCTTTACGTTCCACATAGCGGAAAAAGTACTGGCAATTTGCTATCAAATGTACTTTACCAGGCCTCAATAGCTCTAATGACATAAGAGTTATGCCCAGTTTGGCTTAATCATTGCATATTTGAGTGAAAATAGCCGATCTTGACATAATTTGACCTCTGGAGGTCAAACCATTGACCTGAGCACTAAAACATGCGAAGTAATTTCTTACTGAATTCACGCGAGCTTTCTATTGCACTTTGCAGATTTGCGCTAACGCCCATATTTTCGGAGTTAGAGGGGGGCCATCGATGGCCCCCCGGTGGGGCGAAGGTGGCGCCGGACCCCCGGTGGGGCGCGGGTTAACCCTTGCTCTGCCGGCATCCTGGGAGTTATGCGCCCTGCCGGCATGGCTGAAAAACCTCCTCTGGTTTACCGATAGGGAACTTGAATTGTTGGCGGTCGTATGTGCCTTACAGGGTCTTAAAACAAACCTCAATCATTCTTCACTTTGTTCGTATATGTTTCATACATGAATTCCCATCAAGTGTGCCTACGTTAGTCATTTTAAACAAACCGTGCAGTATCATCCCCACCACAGCGGCCGCCACGCGCGGCGCGCTGCCGCTCCCCCGTGTCTCGGGTTCAGCCTCAGACAGGCGATCCCGGCACCTGGTGCCGCGCCGGTGCCTGCGCGCTGAGTGTGGCGGCCGTGCCAGCGAGCACGTGCATTCTCTTTGGGATGACGCCCCAGCGACGAAACATCTCTCCTCGGTTTGGCTAAACCTAGCCGTACTGACATGCGCTCTACCTGGCTGTAGATGAATGAGTATGGTATCCGTAGGGGGGATGTTTTCGGGGAATTCTGATGGTGTTTTCAGATGTCGTATGTGACGTGGTGTCAGAAATAGCTAAAAAGAAATGTCATAATTTAGGCATGTATGGAGAAAAGGTGTGTGTTTTTCGTCATTCAATTTTTGTTAAGCACATGAGTATTCAAAAAAATGTACAGGAAAAATCAAAGAAACTAAAAGGGTAGGGCCACTAATTGCTCCATTATTACCAGCGTATCTTTTTACATCCCCATCCGAGGCCTACCCTTTTACACGACAAATTGTCCCTTTGCCATCCAGCTGTGAACCTGACACAATGTCAAGTTTGGCGTGGAAATTTCCCCTGGGTAACCATGATACAAGGAGGGTGGCCTGAGACCACCCCCTCTCACCCCATTAGCCCCTGCTGATGTTATCGAGCCTGGCGTTGCCACCATGCCGTCTGGGGACGTTTTCCAGGAAGCAAGCGTTAGAGATGCTGTCTGGGCCATTGTTCCGTGTTTCACGAGTGTCCTTATTGTCCCGTTGATCGCTATCAGCTGACCAAACCGCAAAAATCGTCACCCTTCTGCCCACCGCCTGCGTTGACGAGCCTGGTCTGTGTCAGAGGCTGTCGCGGACCCCAGCGGGCCACGGGACGGGCCGCCACTGCCAGGCGTGAGTAGAAGAGCGCGAACATCATCCCAATAACTTTCGCTTTACGCAAAATGTTGAAAAGGTATCTCTTTTCTGTTTGTCGGGAATGATGCAGAATTGACATCGGAACAGCTACCCCGAGCATTATCATCGGGACGGTTAGTTGGCTGTAGATATTCGCATTAAAACGACGATAGCAGAAAAAACAGCACTGCCGGCAGGGCGCGGGTTAATTTGGGTTGTCCACCTTAGGTCCTCGTCAATTTGGACACCGAGGTATTTAGTTGAAAATTTTCTTGTGAGCGGTACATTATCTATTTTGATTTGGAGTTGGTTTTCTAAATTATGGGAAAATAACTGAAAAGTTGATTTTTAGCGCTCAGCGTCAGTCTATTGCAGTTCAACCATTGGCAGATATCTAAAATACTAGAGTCAATGTCATTTTGGAGGGTTTGTAGAGAGTCTGAGACAAAGAAAAGAGCTGTGTCGTCCGCGAAGAGGTAGAAAGTAGGAGTTGGAGAGCTTCTATGTAGGTTGTTGATGTATATAAGGAAAGAAGGGGCCCCAGGACAGAGCCTTGGGGCACACCAAGTGATGTTGATCTAGGAATATCTGATCTGATAGAGTTGAATTTCACTATATGTTTTCTGTTAGAAAGGTAGGATTCAAAAAATTTCAGGCTGACGTCATTAATTCCATATTTTGATAATTTTGCTAGGAGAATTTTGTGGTTCACAGTGTCAAAATTTTTACAGAAATCCAAATACACTGTAGCACTTACCTTTTTCGAGACAAGGGCTGAGGTTAGTTTATCATACAAAAGAGCTATGGGCATATATGTACTATGATTTTTACGGATTCCGATCTGGTTTTTAAATATAATGTTGTTGCCGGCTAAAAATTGAAAAACGTACGTTATGGTATGTTTTAGCTATGAAATTTGGTCTGTGACTCATCTTGGTCATATGCACAATTGGTGGCAGCGCCGCGCTCCTTCACACGCTTTCACACGTTCTGGTCTGAGCCTCACTCTTGCGTTGTGATCACCTACACTATTTATGTTAGCATCACGCTCCTTCACCAGTCTGCCCACTCACATACACACGCTCGGGTCCGCGTCCGTGCCCTCCTGGGCGTAACTGTTCAAGAGGCCTCGCGCTGAACGGGCGGTCACGGAGGTGGCCCATCTCCACTAGCTAAATCGCACATCACCTTGCCCACTCCTATAACATGCCGCTTTTCTTCTGTTGTCAGCGACCGCACGCGTGTTTGGGTTCTGTCCCGGGGTGCTCTCTCTGCTGGCTGGGTGTGCGGCGCAGTAAAAAATTGAAAAACTCTGTAGGTTTCGGACGTACGTTTTTCCGCTGAATCATGTTTGCACTCGATTAGCCGAAGCTCCACCCGACCGGCGTCGTACACGTTCCGCCTCCCATGAACGTGGGGCTCTCCCTCACTTACGTTCCGAATTGTGCTGTCGATTGCAATGTGTGTACAATAAACGTATACCAAATAAGACAGAAATCAGAGTATAACACGCACTTCCACGACCTCAATCAAAATGTAAACAATAAGTACCGCATTGACACGTTTGCACGCTCCGAACCAATAATTCAAAAGGAAGTTGTGTGATGTTAGGTGTAGAAAATATGGTTAGAAATTAAAAAGAGAAATTCACTGGTTTCAACCACATCTAACCTAACCTAACTTACCTAACCTAACCTAACCTGACCTGACCTGACCTGACCTAACTTAACCTAACCTAACCATGTCTTGATTTAGCGAGCCGGCTTGTGGCACACCGAGCCAAGATTTGGTACACTTTCACAACCTCTGGTACAAAGGTACCAATCGTCAGTCAGCTGATGGTTTCCATAAGCTGACTGATGATCAGCTGCCATTGTCTCGGCAATTCCGGTGTTTTGTTTATTTACGGTGCTGGACGGCGCGTGATTACGATGTTCAGATTAAGTAAGTGTTGAAAATCGGGGTTTTAAGTTGGAGTGGTGCTACGGGAGCTCACTTAATGGAAAAAGGGTGTCCTGCTGATTCTGAAAATGTATCATTTCTATCGAAAATATTTCGGGAAAGTGGACGTCTTATTTAAGATTAGCCAACAGTGCTTATCCATCAAGATGTTCTGACCCCTGGCTGGCTCAACTCCAGAGCTGACAGTTACTTCTCATCTTGATAACTGTCTGTTGCCCTCCTGTTGTTGTGTTTGCTTTTTTGCTGCTACACATCTGTGGAAATGTTTGGGCTGTAGGACTGCTATGAAATTTTAGACATGCTTAGATGTCTAACACACCAGAGTTGTTTTATTTTTTTAAACAAGTTTTAAATGTTAAACTAAAGAAATTAATGAAAATGATTGGCCTGGTGGTCAGAAAAATTCAATTTAGGTCAAAAGACCTTGAGGGTTCCTTGCATTCAAAGTTTATCAATGACACCATTATAATTCTATCCTCCAGATACATAAGAAATGATGCCATTGCTTGTTTGTTCTTCAGAAAATTTACCAGGAGCATGGAATTGGACATAAGAGGCAGGGGGCTATGCCCTCTTCCAATATTTCAGATATTAAACCAAAAACCCTAATTTATTGAGTCTGGCCACCTTCACCATAGACAAAGGCCTTGTTCCAGCGCCTCCTCTAACTTCCTTCAAACTGATCCAGAAGAGGTAGAAGAGTCTACTAAACTCTACTATGCAATAGAAAACTAGATCAGGGTATTGTACTCTTCTGGGAGGAGGTTGGAGGAAGTTGGAGGAGGCGCTGGAACACGCCCAAAGTGTGACAACTCAGGGTACTTGAAATACTGGTACAACCAAGTTTCCTTCTAAATCTAGTCCTCCCCTGATGGTGGCATAAGCATTTCCTACCAAGTTCTTGGAGAATCTACCAAGTTTTGGGAGGATCAGCAGAAATATACCAAGTTTGGACGTAATTTGGCGGGAATCTGGTATAAATCAAAATGAATCTCCACCTATTTATTATTTTCTTCGATGTAAACAGTGGGCAGTGTATTTTACATGCATATGTTGAGAAAGTCAAAAGACTTCAACTAATTTGTTGAGGGGTAAAGGAGCTATTTGATTCATGCAGGCCCAGTTGCATTTATACAGCAATGAACTGTGATTTTGATAAACATACAAACACACATAAATCAGTAATAAAATACAAATAGAAGTCATTTCTCGCTTCTCGATCGCATTTTTAGATACCTACTATCATTTAAATTCAAATTATCGGCACCCACGCACTGGAAAATGGATTGCTTACTGAAAAAAATGGAAAAGAAGCGTCGAGTGGGGTGAAGTTGTACCAGTGCGCGACCAGTGGATTCAAATACCCACCTGAAACGTGCCTGTTTCGAAAACTCATGGGAATTTCTAATCATGCACACCAACATAGATTAACCCTTGTCCCGGTGGGGGTGTTTTAATATCCCCTGGGGTTTTTCCGGTGGCATGAAAAAACTGTGGCTTGAAGCTCCGCCGTACGTGGCACACCTTATCACTAATCAATTCCGCAAATTTATCCAAAATACTAAGGTTGGATCATCTCAGGTCAGGTCACGATTGCAGGTCAAAGTGACCCCACCTCCAAAAATGTTTAAGGTGGCATAAGTAAGAAATGGGTTCTATCGAATTGAAACTTAAACCACATAATGGGCCCACCGAGTGCTACAACATATACACAATTTCGGCAAAATGTGCGGTTTCTTGTTAAAACCACGCTACTAATAAAAACATGCCATTCCTGTTCCTAGCTGTTGTAACGTGCATCTCTCCAGGTGGAGGTGAGCCATGGCTGAGACACTGGGGGAGCAGCTGGCTGCGTCGGGTGCCGAGGCGGCTGACCCTCCTGCTGCTGCGGCTGCTGCTGCGGGGACGGAGGAGGCGGCGCTGGCGCTGCTGCTGGAGCTTGTGACGGCCGGAGCCGCCGCTGCCATGGTGGTGGGCGGCGCCGTGCCCTACCTGCCGCAGTACCTGGAGATCCGGCGCACACAGAACACAGACGGCTTCTCGCTCTTTGTCTGTCTGGCGCTGCTCGTCGCCAACACGCTGCGTATACTCTTCTGGTTAGTGGCCGTGGTGGCATGTTCGGCTGCTTGGCTGGATGCAGAGATTTCACGCGTAACGTCAATTGCCAATGCTCCGAAGATACTTTAGAAGAAAGTATGAGGCATGTGATTGTTTTCTTCGGATAGTGATGCCAAGTGAATTATTTGAATAATGTTTTTCACGTTTAGGTATACAGGAACTGGTGGTACTTCTGCTTTGTATGTAAATGTTAACCAATTTTTGGGTCAAAGCGCTGAGAAACCCCTCACGATTTTCGGGAATTTTTCTTAGCCACCCATAATATTTGCTTGAGACACGTCTCGGACCCCATTCATCGTATATTAAGGAGAATCTCACTCGTTTATAATTGTATTTAAACCTAGGTTGCCGTTTTAGGGCATACCAAAAGACCTGGGTTCACACCGTGTTCGTACTAAAACACACTGTTTGCGCATGAATGCGTGTTTTCAGTGATGTGTTCCACTCCACTGGGCTTCAATGCCGGGCTAGTCGGCGCGCCGAATCACACAACACAACGGAGGGGTCAGCACGCGCTGTAGGCTAAGTGGTTCGCTCAGGAGAGCACATTTGTTAGCAAACCATGAGTCTCGGAACGGACGAAAGAGCAAGCTAGGAATTTCTTTCGGTACATAAACGCTACACGACTAATGTAGCAGTGGAAACCATTTATAAATATCAGAATCAGAATCAGATATTTTTAGGCAGCGATCCACACATGCTGTGGTTTTTCACACGGACACGTCAGAATATGCCCCATTTCGTACACGATGAATGGACTAAGCAATGCTGTACTTAGGATATTGTGGTGCACCAAAGCTGCAAAACGTTTTGACGGCTGGTGCTCTGTCCTACCATTAGGGGGAGGGGGGGGGTAACAACGCACCAACTCTCATGTGTATACCGCTCATCATTGCTACTATGACGGCTACTGTCGTGTTGTGCGCCCTCTCAGGATGGGACACCCGTTCGAGCTACCGCTGCTGGCCCAGAGTGTGGTCATGAACGTGGTGATGATGGCTCTGGTGAAGGTCTGCATCACGGTGAAGTCGCGCCAGCACATCGTTCAGCGCAAGGAGCGCACATTCACCGGTGAGCCGGGTGGCAGTGTAACGATTGCACTCAGTCTGCCGCTGCAGCAGCGAAGGTGGCAGGCGAGGGGTGATCTTTGAGCAGTCTTTCGGAGGATCTGTGCTTGGTGTGAGGATGGGACGTGGACAATTGAGTTGTTGTCCTGATCACATCCAGCGTGTACGGGGAAGAGAAGACAGAGAAGGTCTTGACGGGAATGGATGCTTCTTTGGCTTAACACTGCTATGTGGTGATGAAATTTAAACACTGAAAACTGTAGGGTATCAGGGCACAATGTTGCTCAGCTTTACAATGTTGCCCGTCATTACTTAAACCTGGAGCACGCGGCTCAGCGAGCGGGCGCACAAAATGACTGCACTACCCCTCTAACATTTTTTAGTTCAATCTTCCCTGGTGTGCCGACAGACTTTGAAATTCGACGCTTTGGCGCCCCGGAAATCCGTCCAGCAGGGTGCGATGCCTGATGACCATGGCAGTTAGTGCGCGTCGATAAGTCCCCCGAAGTGATTATTTGACCTGCGCTGGTGTGCCGTCAGATTTCGACATGCGCTACTTCTGGGAGTGGACCGACTTCGAGAGCTACGTGGAGTGCATGCTGACCTTCTCGCTGGTCGGCTCCGTTCTCATGTACTTCCTCATTGGTGAGCCCCCCTACACCGTGGGGACGCTTCAAAGTGGCACCCCGTGACTGCGATGAATGGTGTTCTTTTCACTCTGCAGGTCGTTATTTTTCAAGTTATCCGCCTGACTGTACTGATGCCTTAAGTCGGAGTCAAAATAAGCCATGGACCACTGGCCGATTCGCTTGAATCAGGATAGATTCAATTTCGAATTGATGGTAAATCTGAATTGGTTCACTGGACTCAAAGTGCCGAGTCCAGCTGGTCAGGTCCAAAGCCACGAGTGGAAGCTTAGTGCTAAGCAGATTTCGGGAGTCAGTGAGTCTGGTCGCTGCGCGTGTTTAACTACGGCTGCCTCTCGGCTGACTCCGGCCCCGCTCTCAGGAAATGCATGGTTTGTGGAGACGGTGGGGTTTCTGGCTGTCTTTACCGAGGCGATGCTGGGCGCCCCCCAGTTCTACAAGAACTTCGAGCAAAAGTCTACGTATGGAATGAGGTAAGCTTGAAGTGGTGGCCTCCGTTCAGAAGAAATGTGTCGTTTAATGGTTCACCTGGCAATATTTACTCGTGCGCTGCGATATTTAAAACGTATCAATACATCCTTGTTGTTTTGGTCTAATGCATGATCCCAAAGTCAGAAATATAAATGAATCCTGCAACTTGAATAAAGAAAAAACTCGTGAGGTATGGTGTAGTTGGTAGTTTCGTTCTACCAATGTCGACATCTCACTGGGTTCTCGATTTCATGCCGTTTTTTGTCGTGTTTGGCTGGATCAGGGAGCAAGAACATGCACCAATACCGTGCTCCCGCTGTGTTCCATGTTGACGTCACCTCCCTGCGAGCAGTGTGAAGATGGTGATGATGTGGATGTGTGGAGACACCTTCAAGACGGTGTACTTTATCCTGCGCGAGGCGCCGCCTCAGTTCTGGCTCTGCGGCTTCCTGCAGATGTCCATCGACGTGGCGATCCTGTGCCAGGTAATGGCCATCCTGTGCCAGGTAGCGGGGTCACGGCCAACGCGCGCTACCGACACTGTTATCTGTCCTCCCCACGTTCTGTTCTCTGTCCTCCCCACGTTCTGTTCCCTGTCCTCTTCACGTTCTCTTCTCTGTCGTCCCTACCCCCTGTTCTTGTCCTCCCCATCTTCTGTTGTCTGTCCCCCCGCGTTCTGTGTTCTGTCCTCCCCACCTTCTGTTCTCTGTCCCCCCGCGTTCTGTGTTCTGTCCTCCCCACCTTCTCTTCTCTGTCCCCCCACGTTCTGTTCTCTGTCCTCCCCACGTTCTGTGCTCTGACCTCTTCACGTTCTCTTCTCTGTCTTCCCCACCACCTTCTGTTCTCTGTCCGCCCCACATTGAATTGTGTAGTCACGTCTATGTAGTCTTTGTGTGTCTATTCTATTTACGGGGTGTTTCAGAAACAATCATGTTTGAAACGTGGAGGAAATGGCTAGAAATATCTTGAATTTGTCCAAAAGTTGTTATTTTAAGTGGAAACTGAGTGATATTTTTGGATAAATATAGTTTATTAAGCTGATGTTATTTGTATCATCTTAAAAGGGCACGAAAAAATGAGGCAAGAAAATATGATAGATTTTAGCTTACATTCGGGAAAGTGGAACTGTTAGCACTCTAACAGGGGTTTAACACGAAAATAAAGCACGCAAGCAAGCACATCGAGAACATGATTTTCGGTACAAGTAACGGTATATGATTTTTGGCACGAGTCGGAGTTGTGTTCCATCGTTCCATATGTATGTCTCGGTACAGTGACCACTGCTCAAAAACTCACTATTCGCTACTGAAAAAAGGCATGCATCATTTTTTGGGATTGTGACTGCTTGCTTGGGTCCGAGTTTGCTTGATGTGTGTGTGTGTGTGTTTTTATTGACAGTTGAAACGCCCGTGATTTTCTACTGAAATATTGGATGAAGATGGAATAAACATTTTTCAACTAAATTTTCTGAGTCCGTTTTAAGGTGGTAAAAATATCAAAAAATGCAAAATACCTTTCAAAATGTGCATATTCGCAGATATCACAAAGTTTGCTTTCGAATGACGTATGGTTCGTAACAAAATACCTAACCCTGGCCATATTATGTTTCATTCAAAAACATCATCCTGTCTGAAACACCCTGCATCCCTATCACCCTATAATCTATCTTTCTAGTTATATTTCTTTCTACTCGTCTACTGACATTTCTCCATATATCTAGCTGTACGTATTTATATCTGATCTATCTGTCTATATATATATATATATATATATATATATATATATATATATATAATATTATAAACGGCAGCGCTTACTGTGCAAGACTCAGAAAGTAACAGGTAATAACTTTTTCCAGGTGATATACTACCGCCACAGCACGGCGCACCGGCGCAAGAGCGATCTCGGACGATGACCGATGTAGGGGGCGCGAGTTTATAACGGTGCACAATGTGTCGAATCAAGACGGGATGGCGCCGTAAGGTGGACGGGGTCCGACGGGGCTGTCTGCGGCGAGGTCAGACGGCGGCGGGCGGGGTCGCTGCGCGGGTGTGCGCCTCTTCAGGGAGCTGAGAGACGAGCTGAGCCAACCTGCTGTGATACTAGACACCGGTGCCTTGCCATCGTTGTAGTCGCGGGTAATGTACGGATTGTGAGTGATTAAGTTATTGCAGCGGATATTTGCTTAGTCTCGCTTCTTGGAATATGCAGCATGCAGAAATGATTCTATGTGTGTGTGTGTGTGGGTGTGGGTGTATGGAGAGAGAGAGAGAGAGAGAGAGAGAGAGAGAGAGAGAGAGAGAGAGAGAGAGAGAGAGAGAGAGAGAGAGAGAGAGAGAGAGAGAGAGAGAGAGAGAGAGAGAGAGAGAGAGAGAGAGAGAGAGAGAGAGAGAGAGAGAGAGAGAGAGAGAGAGAGAGAGAGAGAGAGAGAGAGAGAGAGAGAGAGAGAGAGAGAGAGAGAGAGAGAGAGAGAGAGAGAGAGAGAGAGAGAGAGAGAGAGAGAGAGAGAGAGAGAGAGAGAGAGAGAGAGAGAGAGAGAGAGAGAGAGAGAGAGAGAGAGAGAGAGAGAGAGAGAGAGAGAGAGAGAGAGAGAGAGAGAGAGAGAGAGAGAGAGAGAGAGAGAGAAATCAAGTTCAAAGTTCTAAGTTTCAGTTGCCGACGTCATAGATAAGCCTTCGGTTCCATCCCGGTACGCCAGCAGTGTTTGTCTTGTAATAACTGAGTGCCTTCTAAGAAACCAAGAGCTCTGACATGGAGAGCTCTCTGCTCTGAACGTGCAGTCGCAACGTGTGCGCTTGTGATGCAGAATTGATGCACGCTTCTGTCTAGTCGGGTCTGTTGCCGCCCTGAAGCCAAACTGATTTCACGCAATAATCAAATATATGTTAATCTTGTTTTAGATGGTGCGTATATTGTTGTAGCTTTCTTCGTTTTGCCACGATGAGGAAAGATGCAAGTTGCCGTGCTGGTTAGCGATATGATTGCCGTTGGCGCTTGTATAGTGTTGAATAGTGGTGAAATTTTGCATGTTAGCGGGGTACTTACGCTGATTTCAAGAAGTCGTATATTGAGTTGCCAAATCCGAACGTGTCTTTTGATTGGGGTGTAACCAGTTTTCACTGCGGTGCCTCGAAGCTTTGTTTTATAAATATTTATACGCACGCTATGGTGTGTGATTGCTCCCATCAACTAATTGAGTAATATTTTGATTATATATTGATTATATGTCTTGTATCATAGGTTAAGCCAATCTGCTAAGAAGGTGGCTTGCTACGTCACGAATGCCTGCTTTTCATTCATGCTCACTAGTATGCAAGCTTAATCACATCTTCTAGTGCAATTTTATTAACATTAGTGGGTCGCCTGGGAAATTTGGGGTTCACCTTTGTATTTTTATTTTTTGTTCTCATTTTTCGGACGCATGTTTTCATTTCCTGGCGATGGTAAGCAGTTTCAGCTATTCTCACAGCAGCGTGTGATCCTTTTATTTTTACGTCTAATGTGTGTACATTTTCCTCACGAGTTGGTACATACATTTGATAATGAGGTCTGGCATTGTGTTCATTTGGCTGTTGGAGGAGTTTAGAAGTGCCGCGTCGACTACTGTGAAGTGGCACACGCCAGTTCAGACCTATCTGCGGAGTGTGGGACAGGGTATTGCTTCACTGGTCTTGGTGCCTCGTACGATATGAACGAATCCAGTTAGCTGTGAGTGCCACCTTAGATCAACTGGCTCTAGATTTAACTAGTGAAGATGATATCCAAAAAAGTTAATATTTTGATATATTTTGCTTATTTTTCCCAAGAGCGTGGTCCTAAGGCCCCAAGAGTTGGTATCGGGGGGAGGGCTACAAATTGAGGCCCCATGGTTGGTCCTGGGGTTCCCCCAAGCGCTAATCTCTTGAGGGCCCAAAAAGTTGTGTTGATGCTCTAAGAGTTTGTCTCGGGGGGGGGTGGGGACAAGTGTTTGGCTCGTGGAGCCCCAAGAATTGATGGGGGGCGGGCAAAAGTTGATTTAGGGAACCTCCAAGTCTTTGCTCTTGGGAGCCCCAAGACTTGGTCGTGAGAAACCTCCAAGTTTTGATCTCGGGTGGGGAGGGGGCAGAATGTCTCGAGAAGCCCCACAGAACTGGTATCGGTGTACCCGTAATCGTGGAAAATATTACTATTGTTAAGCACGCCAAAAAGATGGCAGCTCAAATTATTCAGCTTGAAAATATATTCACGGATCATGGACATACATGGACCACTCCGTGCTCGAAATCACCGCTGTACAGCTGTGTCGGTGACCTTGCTGTCTGCGCATGTCTGGCGGGCTGTTTCTGTTCGGCCCCACCCTCGGGGTCGTGGCAGCGGGTCTGATCCCACCCCTCGGCTTGACTCCTACCGTCGGGCACGGAGCCGTCCCGCGCAACGCCGCGGCCATCGACCCCAGCCGACCTTCGCGCAGAGAGAGAGAGAGAGAGAGAGAGAGAGAGAGAGAGAGAGAGAGAGAGAGAGAGAGAGAGAGAGAGAGAGAGAGAGAGAGAGAGAGAGAGAGAGAGAGAGAGAGAGAGAGAGAGAGAGAGAGAGAGAGAGAGAGAAGAGAAAAAAAAAAGAAGAGACAGAGAGAGAGCAGCTTTGTGGAAGAAAACGCCCAATAAAGGCTGTTACACTGGAACTGCTCCTACGTGATCGGTGTATTGTTCCAAACGCCATCGGAGAAGGGTGGGCCCAGACTACCTAGGGCTGCCCACTTTACTGGCAGCCCCCAGGTTTGAAAAAATGTCCACCAGATTCCAATTATTTGGTCAAAATGCTACTCAGAACTGGTTTTGGTTTCCTCGAGACTAACAAACTGACCATGCGCAGCAGGTGTGAAAGTAGCCCCTATATCGTACCAATACACGGTGATGCAGGGACCAGAACGAAACGGGTTGGAGCCTCTAGCTCAACAGCTGTTTACGATGGTACGATAATTTTTGCTTCAAATGAATGCTTTCTATTGGGTCGTTCAAACAATCACGCGCAATGATGATTTTCGATATTGGGCTTTCGACCAAAGACCAGTTAGTGATATCAGTAAAATATCATAATTGTGTACTGGTAATAACCACTTTTAATTAAGAACTTATGGCGATAAAATGATGGTTTTTACTTCAATTCAAAGCTGGTGGTCAGATGGTTCGGATAAAAACACAAAATATCAGATTCCGATTCCAGACTTGGACAAATTATAATATAGTGATCCCATAAAAATATTTGTTGATAACTAAAAAAATACATCTTGGTAATGCCATAGGCGGATCCAGGCGCAGTTGCCATCCATCCAGGGGCAGGCAGAGGGGCAGGTGCCCTCCCCGACCGACCCTCCGCGCCCCCTAAAATGGTTACGGCGCTCCAGTAAAGGGTCAATGGCGCCCCCTTGAAATATGTCGCTTCAAAACCCGCCGTGTGAAAACCGGCGCCCCGCGATAGGATTTCACGCCCATCTGATAAGATTTTCCGGCCAAAATGGTGCCCCATTGGTCTGGATGGCAGCCCCCACCTCAACAAGGTACCCCCACCCCGATCAGCAATCCTGGATCCGCCTATGGGCAATGGTCCTTTTCGGGGCGCCGCCCCCCTGAGTGAAATCCTGGCTACAACCCTGTTTAGATGCCTCCAAAGCCGGCAAATCTGACCAAAAGCAATAAGCTGAGTAAGCCTTGCGATGTATACGGAAACGTGTTTGATTTGGAGCATATCGACAACTGCAGCTAATGCCATGTTGGTAGGTTCTATTTATCCCTGTGCCATACATGATTGACACTCAGGTGGGACACATGAGCAAACAGATATTCAGGTGGGACACAGGGACTAACAGACATTCAGGTGGGACACAGGGATAAACAGACACTCAGGTTGGACACAGGGGCGAGCAGACACTCGGGTGGGACACCGGAACAATTAGACACTCAGGTGGGACACAGGGATAAACAGACACTCAGGTGGGACACGGGGGGCAAACATATCCCACCCAAGGTTCTGTTTATCACTGTGTCCCACCTGAATGTCTGTTTATCCCGGTCTCCCACCTAAGTGTCTGTTTAAACCTCTGTCCCACCTGAGTGTCTGTTTGCCCCTGTGTCCCACCTGAATTTCTCTTTGCCCGTCTCCCACCTGAGTATCTGTTTGTACCTGTGTCCTACCTGAGTGTCTGTCTGCCGCTGTGTCCCACCTGAATTTTTGTTTGCCGCTGTGTCCCACATGAGTGTCTGTTTGTCCCTGTTTCCCACTCGAGGTTCTTTTATCCCTGTGTCCCACCTGATTGTTTGTCCGTGTGTCCAACCTGAGTGTCTGTTTAACGCTGAGTCCCACCAGTGTTTGTTTGCCTCTGTGTCCCACCTGAGTGTCTGTTTAACGCTGTGTCCCACCAATGTTTGCTTGCCCCTGTGTCCCACCTGAGTGTCTGTTTTCCCTATGTCCCACCTGAGTGTCTGTTTGCCCCTGTGTCCCACCTGAGTTTCCCACCTGAGTATTTTTTGTCCCTGTGTCCCACCTGAGTGTCTGTTTGTCCCTGTGTCCCACCTGAGTGTCTGTTTGCCCCTGTGTCCCACCTGAGTGTCTGTTTGTCCCTATGTCCCACCTGAGTGTCTGTTTGCCCCTGTGTCCCACCTGAGTGTCCCACCTGAGTATTTTTTTGTCCCTGTGTCCCACCTGAGTGTCTGTTTGTCCCTGTGTCCCACCTGAGTGTCTGTTTGCCCCTGTGTCCCACCTGATTGTCTGTTTGTCCCGGTGTCCCACATGAGTGTCCATTTGTCCCGATATCCCATATGAATGTCTGTTTGCCTCTGTGTTTCACATGGACGTGTGTTTAACCCTGTGTCCCACCTGGGTGTCTGCCCCGGTGTCCCAGCTGAGTGTCTGTTTATTCCTGTGTTCCACCTGAGTGTCTGTTTATCCATGTAACCCACCTGAGTGTCAGGTGTCCTACCTGAGTGTCTGTTTGTTTGGGTGTCCCACCTAAGTGTCTGTTTGTTCCGATGTCCCACAGGAGTGTCTGTTTGTCCTGGTGTCCCACATGAATGTCTGTGTGCCTCTGTGTCCCACATAAAGGTCTGCCTGCCCCTCTGTCCCACCTGAGTGTCTTTTTCCCGGTGTCCGAGATGAGTGAGTTTGTCCCGTTATCCCACATGAATGTCTGTTTGCCTCTGTGTCCCACATCAATGTCAGTTTGTCCTGGTGTTCTACATGAGTGTCTGTTTGTCCCAGTGTCCAATATGAATGCCTGTTTGCCTCTGTGGTGCACATAAATGCCTGCTTGCCTCTGTATCGCACCTGGGTCTCTGTTTGTCCCAGTGTCCCAGCTGAGTGTCTGGTAATCCTTGTGTCCCACCTGCGTATCTTTTTGTCCCTATTTCCCACCTGAGTGTGTGTTTATCCCTGTGTCCTACCTGAGTGTCAGTCACTGTGTCCCACCCGAGTGTCTGTTTGTCCATATATCCCACCCGAGGTTCTGTTTATCCCTGTGTGCCACATGATTGACACTCAGGTGGGACATATGAGCAAACAGACACTCATATGGGACACAGGGACTAACCGACATTCAGTTGGAACACAGGAATAAAAAGACACTCAGGTTGGACACAGGGGCAAGCAGACACTCGGGTGGGACACAGGGACAATTAGACACTTAGGTGGGCCACAGGGATAAACAAACACTCAAGTGGGACACAGGGTCAAACATGTCCCACCCGAGGTTCTGTTTATCACTGTGTCCCGCCTGAGTGTCTTTTTATCCCGGTGTCACACCTGAGTGTCTATTTATGTCTATGTTCCACCTGAGTGTCTTTTTATCCCGGTGTCACACCTGAGTGTCTGTTTATGTCTATGTCCCACATGAGTATCTGTTTCTCCCTGTGTCTCACCTGAGTGTTTGTTTCCGCTGTGTCCCACCTGAGTGCCTGTTTGTCCCAGTGTCCCACCTGAGTGTCTGGTGTCCCACCTGAGTGTCTGTTTGTCCCTGTGTCCCACCGGAGGTTGTGTTTATCCCTGTGTCCCACCTGAAAGTCTGTTTGTCCCTGTGTCCCACCCGAGGTTATTTTTATCCCTATGTCGCACCTGATTGTCTGTCCCTGTGTCCCACCTGAGTGTCTTTTTGCTCCTGTGTCCCACTTGAGCATTTTTGTCCCTGTGTCCCACCTGAGTGTCGGTTTGCCCCTGTCCATGTCCCACAGGAGTGTCTGTTTATCCCTGTATCCCACATGACTGTCTGTTTGTCCCTTTTTTCCCACCCGAGTGTCTGCTTGCCTCTGTGTCCCACCTGAGTGTCTGTTTATCCCTGTGTCTCATCTTAGTGTCTGTTTGTCCCTGTGTCCCACCAGCGTGTCTGTTTGCTCCTGCGTCCCACATGAATGTCTGTTGCCCCTGTGTCCCACCTGAGTGACGTTTTGTCCCGGTCTCCACATAAGTTTCCATTTGTCCCAGTGTCCCATATGAATGTTATTTTGCCTCTGTGTTGCAAATGAACGTTTCCGCGAACGACCGCAGTTTCCCCCAATGACATGCATTTCCCTTTTTGAAGAAGTTTCCATTTTTGGAAGGAGTGTTTCCAATTATGGTACTTTTCCCCATGATTAAATGTAGCAATTATCACGAAAATAGTCATTATTGGGAACATACATATCTATTAATGGGAGCGTACATGTACACACAATTGGGAACCCTAACGACAGCTTCCCCCCCACTAAACTTCTATATCATATATCAACAAAAGGGGAAAAAGTCAATGTCAACATAGTATTTGGATCTACCTAAAATGTGTTGGTAAGGCGGACCTTAGATAGCATTTTTATAAACACATCAAATGCTTAAAATTTGCATCCCACTCATGATCATCACCTGCCTGGTCATTCCTTCTTGCAGTAAAAACTCTGAGGCAACTAGCCTGCATAGATGTAAAATTATGTCTATTGGCCTCATAGGTACAGAGGTATTGGAATTCACATACCAAAGAAAGATCCAATGTAGTCAAAATCTTGCTTTAACTCCATGCAGTTCAGGTCCTGTGCGTTGCTTACCACCACTGGTAGTAAGCAACACACCCCCAACTAGCGTTTTTCGAAGTCGGGGAAGCGGGGGTAACACCGCCATGTGGGGAACACCGCCATACCCCTAGCGGTGTGGTTACTAGCTGTACACAACGTTTGACACTATTTCGCAGTCGGAATTTAGCGTTGAATGAGTGTGAGCCCGTTGCAACACGAATTTTGATATGTTTCAGATAATTAGAGGCATATTTTGAAAAAAGGATTGTCTTTTCTAAAAATTTCCCTGTCATTGAACAATGCCGAAAGTTATTCAGTGATCTAACCTAAGTAATTTTTTTCAGAGCGTTATACAGGGTGTTTCATAAAGAATGATATTTTTGAATTGATCATAATGCGGTTATAAATAGGTTGATGTGGTATGATTTACATATCAATCGAAAGATGATTTTGGGACATTTACGATTATTCGTATTTTGATAGCTGTTTTAATATTTTTGCTAGTAAAAAGTAGCCTTAAAAATGACTTGAAAAATACTGTCCATCTTGCCTTCATCGAAAATGTTCGTAGAAATCACGTGTGTATCACGTGACAAGTATCACGCCAATGGCACTGCTAACATGATATCGTCACTATGGTACGTCTCAGTCCACATGCACATTGCCTCTGGAAATTAATTCTAAAAAATACCTCTCAAGCTTAGGAAAGCTCGGGTCCAAGCAAGCAATCCCCAATTGGTCCATGTCCCTTGTTCTGCGGTGAACAGTGGGGTCTTTTGCCCTGTGTCCGCCGCATCCAGTCATTCATATGGAAGGTAAACCAATGAGCCATACGGGGCTTGAACCAAAAACTTTTAACTTGTAATATTACTGAGACTTTTGCTTTTGATGTGCATGCTCTCGTGCCATTTGTGTGTGCTAAAGCCTTTTTAGAGTGCTGCAAGTTCCGTTTTCTCAAATATAAGCGGACATATATTATGTTTCTTGCACCATTTTCCGAGTACATTTAAGACGAGAGAAAACATGTGATGCAAATGAAACCTATTTATATAAAAATGTCCTACAATTTACCATTAAAATGAGTGTTTTTTGGACGGATTTGAAGGATTTTTAGTACTTTACTGACCATTTAAAAAATATCATTCTTTCTGAAACACCCTGTAGCTTCTGATCTGACTTCGTCGCACCAGGTCGCCATAACAGTCCTACTTTTCCAGCGGTAGCGGTGATTGTCGTTCACTGTAGATGCGAGTAACACCGCCATGCCATGGCGGTGTTACCCCAAGGGGTGGTGGTGCTACCTCATTGGATTTCGGGGGCTCATTTGCTTTTTATAAACATTTGAATGGTTCCAGCTATCATAAAAGCAACCTAAAGCGGGGGGTAGTGTTTGCCGTGCGCAAAAATGAAGTGCAGTTCCAATTAGGGTTCTGGATGGGCTGCGCTGTTCTTGACATTACCATCTGCGTTTGGGTGTATGCTGGAAGTAAAACTTGGTTTTAATTTTTTGTCGTTTATTTTTATCGAGAAAGCGTCTTCTGTTTCAGACCATCCAATCACCATGTAAGATCATAATGCCTCTGAAGTAAGCATATAAAAACTGCACGACGTGCGCATGGAGCTCGGAATGTGTGACAAACGCTATAAAAGCAGTTGGCGAAAGGGGATGTCCATAGAGATATAATATCACCATATAGTGATATACTATAGTTACAGTAAAGACCTACTATAGCTTTAGTAGATCTCTATAAGGAGGTCAGTAAAAAAACAGCATACGGTATCAGATGCCGAGAGCCACACTGCTAGATCGACTGAAAAACATCGAATGAAGGCAAATGGAAAACATTGCTCCTCGTAGATCAGGTCCTGGGACAGTCATCCCAGAAAAATTCGAGCAGGACCTAGCAGAAAGGCTGGTCCGCTTTCAAAACTTTTCAATGGCATTCTTACCGTAAAGCTCGCGTCTCTGTTGCGTACGACTTTGCGGAAAGGCAGCAGATCAGTCATCCATTCAATCGTGAAACTCGCAGATGCCTGGATGGGGATGCGCCTACAGTAGGATCTCAGATATCTATACCCAGGACTTTGGGAAAGGGCCCAAATGTCTGTTGTCCACGCTTAGAGCCCCATTGCACCAAAATCTCCCATCGACGATGTACTCCCGATCACACAAATTCAACGAAAAAATAGAAATCATCTCGCCGCAGAAAATTATGCTCAATAATGCTGACGAGCTCTCCTGCGAAAAGGGTTACCGAAGAGCCTGAAAAAGAAAGGAAGCCGCGCATACATAAGACCAAGAAAAAACTGGGCGGATTTTTGCATGTATTGTGAAGAAGGTGTTACCGGCCGGAACGAACTCCGGTTGCAGTGTGAATCGTGCGGTCACAGGACACATGAGGCTTGCAGCGATGGGTCAAGTTCAAAGGGGTTTGTGTGGGTTCCTATATGAAGAGAAAACATTTCGGAACTATATTTCAGAATTTGAGTCTGTGTATTTCAGCACTCTCAACGATCTGCAGTTTTGGTTTTAATTTCTAGTTCGCTAGTGCATGCACATGAATGCTCATTTCCTTAGTTGCCATTATATCACTGGCCTAGGAACTTGCGGGAGAGGGGGCACTAGTGCACGGTACACCCCCTTTAAACATAAATTTTAACACTAAGTCTATGGCGTTGACTGGAGGGAAATGGGTTGAAAAGGTGGTGGCCCCTTAAATTCGGACGTTCCGTCGTCACTGATTATCATACTGTGCTCATGCTTTAGGGATATGTGTGATTTGTGACTTGATTTGTGATATACCTGGAAGTTCAATGGATATGAGCTTAGATGTTAAGCCAGTAACATACGTTATGCGAGCTTTCAAATACGAGCTTTTTCCCCTTTTTTAGTGATAGAAATTTGTATCGCACGAATACAGAAATTCGCGTTTTTAAATATGATTGATAATCGTTCTTGGAACCGTTATCACTGCTGTAGACATAAGTGTCGCCACCGGCAAAAAAGTGGGGGGGGCCAGCCAAACTTCAACCCGATGCTGACAGAAAACTTTCAACGTCAGGACCAAAAACTGTTCGAATTTGGGCTCTTTGTTGCCTCCCGCAGCGGCTGGATATAAGAATGTCCGGTTTTCTCTCATTTTGACTGAGATCAGGAAATTTTTGGCCAAAAGTGGAGGGGCCAGGCCCCCCTGCCCCCCTTTCCCGACGCGTATGGCTGTAGAGACTAGAAACTTCAAGATAAACACAAATGTATAGATACTTGCATTCACAAACAGCAACACGAACAAATTTAAAACGCCATAGAAGTGATATGTCAGGTGTTAACGGCGACATAATGGTGGGTAACAGTAACACCGCCACCCATGGCGGTGTTGCCCTCACTTTTTTAAGACACTAAGAAACGCACTACTCGCTTTGAAGTCATTTATTTCTTAGTTTAAAGATATAAGTCAAATCAGGAAGGCATTCCTTGGTGCCAAATTAATCTTAAAATGGATCAAAAGTGAAGAAATTGTCATTCAACACAAAATATGCTTTTGGGAACAGCAAATCCTTAGGGTGGCGGGTTTACCCCCACTTCCCCTCTATTTCTTTCTGAGATTTGCTGTGATTTTCTGAGATAAGAAGGGGGTCTTCTCGGCCCCCTCCAGTGCACGTTAGTGCCAGGCCCCTCTCCAGTGTGGGTGTTAACACTTTGTGGAGGACTGCATTAGCACACATTTGCTATCTGTACTATATTGATATGATAATTTGATCATGAAAACTCGCCTGAATCACTGCTGTTGCCATCCTGTTGCTGGCGCCAACTCTCCCAACTTCCTCCAGCTCCAAAAATATCTAACCAATCTAGGTCACAAATAAGCTAAGGCACAAGCAGGCCAAGGAATGAAAACCAAAGTTTGATATGGGAAAGTGCATCAGTCTTGCAATAGCCTACATTCATCTTAGATAAGCCATGGGCATCAATATTTATTCTAGCTAGTTTTAGCCTGCACTTATCTCAAATATACCTAATAAGTATGCCCTAAAAATAAGTGGCTCCCGGCCTGTTTAAATTTTTGGCAGGCTCTGCATCACATAAACATTTCTAACTTGTCGCTGTTGCGCAGTTTAACCCTCGCCCCACGGGCCATCGATGCCCCCTAAGGTTTTTCCGGGATAGCAGAAAAACGACGAGGCGCAGCACCGCGGTTGACGGCTCTACCTCTCACTGCATGATTTCCCCATCATCCCTGAAATTTTTTACCCCGGGTCACTCAAGGTCAGGTCACCAGACGAGGTCAACCAAGGTCACCTCACTTCAACTTTAGAGCTCTGTAAGAGCTACATTTCAAAGTCGATCGATTTGAAACTTCCTACACTTCATGACCCCTCCAGGGTCTACAAGGTTTATATCCGGGATTTTTCGATTTCGTGCCCTGAGGTCAGGTCACGAGGCGACCTCTCCCGTTGCAAAAGCATTGGGAAAAGCTGTTTCATGATATAAAAGCCACAAAAATAATTGCAAATACTCAGAATGCTCAGAACAGCGTTTTTGGACACCCTTTCACGGATCCCAGGGGTCATATTTGCCCTTTGACTTTTCCAAGGTCATCCAAGGTCACCAGAGGTCAAAAACAGTATTTTGACAATAACTTTTGACCTAATTAACACGCGCATTGACGGGGGTCTGAGCCACCTTCGCATTGACGGGGGGGCGGGTACCCGCCCCCCTAAGATCTCGAGAACCACGGTAGGTAGCGAAAAACGGCAAACGGCGTTGGGCTGCCCATCCACTTCTCCATCAAAAACATTTGAACCATTTTTTTGTCAGGTCACTTTTAAGGTCACGAGAGGTCAAAACATGCCCGTCATAGGGATAACATGTAAATTCAGTTTTTCGGCCATTACATCTGAACAAGTAAAGATAGAGCAAAACGATTTAAACTGTATGAATCCTCTTAGCGAGCCGAATCGAATGATATATAATTTGACCTTGCTAGGTCAAATCAAGGATTTGACCTGACCTGAGGTCAGGTCAGGTTCAAACTATATAAAATGCATATCATTAGAACTGTAAAGCCCAGGCGAGTCTAATGCAGCTAAAATAAATGCTCTATCACCATCCGTTACTGAGTTATTCCGTAAAAACCATTTTTCCCATGTATTTCCAATGGAGAGGTCATGCCTTGTACCTGACCTTAGGTCATCGATATCAAAAATACCGGAACATATTTTAGAGAACTCGGTAGGGCCATTATGTGATATGAGTTTCAATCGGATAAGTTCACTCTGCTCCGACTTATGCTATCTTAAACTTTTTTTGAGGTCGGGTCACTTGACCTGTACTGGTGACCTGACCTGAGATGACCTAACCTTAAAATTTTCACAGAAGTTGTAAAAATGATGAGGGAAAAGGTATACCAAGTACGGCGGCGCTACGCGCCGCCGTTTTTCTACTGTCTCCGAACAACCCGAGGGGGGACGGGTACCCGCCCCCCGTCAATGCGCGTGTTAAGCTAGAGCAATGCAACAAAAACCATCGTGTTTGTCTTCTCACTGGCTTTCATTTGACATACGGCAAGGTCACTTTTTGACCTTTCGTGACCTCAGGTCATATTAGGTCACGAGGTGACCTCTGGAGGTCAAACCACTGGCGGGAGGTCTTTACGTTCCACATAGCAAGAAAATTACTGGCAATTTGCTATCAAATGTACTTTACCAGGCCTCAATAGCTCTAATTACTTAACCCTCGCCCCACGGGGGTCATCGATGGCCCCCTAAGGTTTTTCCGGGATAGCAGAAAAACGACGAGGCGCAGCACCGCGGTTGAGGGCTCTACCTCTCACTGCATCATTTTCCCATCATTCCTGAATTTTTTTACCCCGGGTCACCCAAGGTCAGGTCACCAGACGAGGTCAACCAAGGTCACCTCACTTCACCTTTAGAGCTCTATAAGAGCTACATTTCAAAGTCGATCGATTTGAAACTTCCTACACTTCATGACCCCTTCAGGGTCTACAAGTTGTATATCCTGGATTTTTCGATTTCGTGCCCTGAGGTCAGGTCACGAGGCGACCTCTCCCATTGGAAAAGCATGGGGAAAAGCTATTTCATGATATAAAAGCCACAAAAATGATTGCAAATACTCAGACTGCTCAGAACAACGTTTTGGACACCCTTTCACGGATCTCAGGGGTCATATTTGCCCTTTGACTTTTCCAAGGTCATCCGAGGTCACCAGAGGTCAAAAACAGTATTTTGACAATAACTTTTGACCTAATTGAGCTAGAGCGGTGAAACAAACACCATCGTGTTTGTCTTGTCACTGGCTTTCATTTGATATACGGCAAGGTCACTTTTTGACCTTTCGTGACCTCAGGTCATATTAGGTCACGAGGTGACCTCTGGCGGTCAAACCACTGGCGGGAGGTCTTTACGTTGCACATAGCGGAAAAAGTACTGGCAATTTGCTATCAAATGTACTTTACCAGGCCTCAATAGCTCTAATGACATAAGAGTTATGCCCAGTTTGCTTAATCATTGCATATTTGAGTGAAAATAGCCGATCTTGACCTAATTTGCCCTCTGGAGGTCAAACCATTGACCTGAGCACTAAAACATGCGAAGTAATTTCTTACTGAATTCACGCGAGCTTTCTATTGCAATTTGCAGATTTGCACTAACGCCCATATTTTCGGAGTTAGAGGGGGGCCATCGATGGCCCCCGGTGGGGCGAAGGTGGCGCCGGACCCCCGGTGGGGCGGGGTTAAGAGTTATGCCCAGTTTGTTAATCATTGCATATTTGAGTGAAAGGAGCCGATCTTGACCTAATTTGACCTCTGAAGGTCAAACCACTGACCTGAGCACTAAAACATGTGAAGTAATTTCTTACTGAATTCACGCGAGCTTTCTATCGCACTTTGCAGATTTGCGCTAACGCCCATATTTTCGGAGTTAGAGGGGGCCATCGATGGCCCCGGGTGGGGCGAAGGTGGCGCCGGACCCCCGGTGGGGCGCGGGTTAAGTAGAATTGCTGCCCAGCTATGTTTATTTTTTCACTCACTTAGTACTTTTATTATACTTTTATTTTATTTTATATACTCGGCTGGGACACAGCGACAATTAGACACTTAGGTGGGCCACAGGGATAAACAAACACTCAAGTGGGACACAGGGTGAAACATGTCCCACCCGAGGTTCTGTTTGTCACTGTGTCCCGCCTAAGTGTCTTTTTATCCCGGTGTCACACCTGAGTGTCTGTTTATGTCTATGTTCCACCTGAGTGTCTTTTTATCCCGGTGTCACACCTGAGTGTCTGTTTATGTCTATGTTCCACCTGAGTGTCTTTTTATCCCGGTGTCACACCTGAGTGTCTGTTTATGTCTATGTCCCACATGAGTATCTGTTTCTCCCTGTGTCTCACCTGAGTGTTTGTTTCCGCTGTGTCCCACCTGAGTGGCTGTTTGTCCCGGTGTCCCACCTGAGTGTCTGGTGTCCCACCTGAGTGTCTGTTTGTCCCTGTGTCCCACCGGAGGTTGTGTTTATCCCTGTGTCCCACCTGAGTGTCTGTTTGTCCCTGTGTCCCACCCGAGGTTATTTTTATCCCTATGTCGCACCTGATTGTCTGTCCCTGTGTACCACCTGAGTGCCTTTTTGCTCCTGTGTCCCACTCGAGCATTTTTTGTGCCTGTGTCCCACCTGAGTGTCTGTTTGCCCCTGTGTCCCACAGGAGTGTCTGTTATCCCTGTATCCCACATGACTGTCTGTTTGTCCCTTTTTCCCACCCGAGTGTCTGCTTGCCTCTGTGTCCCACCTGAGTGTCTGTTTATCCCTGTGTCTCATCTTAGTGTCTGTTTGTCCCTGTGTCCCACCTGCGTGTCTGTTTGCTCCTGCGTCCCACATGAATGTCTGTTGCCCCTGTGTCCCACCTGAGTGACGTTTTGTCCCGGTCTCCCACATAAGTTTCCATTTGTCCCAGTGTCCCATATGAATGTTATTTTGCCTCTGTGTTGCAAATGAACGTTTCCTTGCCCCTGTGTCCCACCTGGGTGTCTGTCCCGGTGTTCCAGCTGAGTGTCTGTTTGCCCCTGTGTCCCATCTGATTGTCTGTTTATCCCCTGTGTCCCACCCAACGGTCTGTCCCTGTTTCCCACCCGAGTGTCTGCATGACCCTGTGTCCCACTTGAGTGTCTGTTTATCCCTGCGTCCCACCTCAGTGTCTCTTCGTCCCTGTGTCCCACCTGTGTGTCTGTTTGCCCTGTATCCCACCTGAGTGTCTGTTTGTCTCGGTGTCCCACATGAGTGTCTGTTTCTGCTGTTGTCCCACATGAATGTCTATGTGCCTCTGTGTCCCACATGAATGTCTAACCTGAGTGTCTGTTTATCCCTGTGTCCAAACTGAGTGTCTGTTTGTTTCTGTTTCCCACCTTAGTGTCTGTTTATCCCTGTGTCCCACCTGAGTGTCTCTTTGTACCGGTGTCCCACCTGAGTGTCTTTTTGCCCCTGTGTCCCACCTCATTGCCTGTTTATCCCTGTGTACAACCTGAGTGTCTGTTTCCGGTGTCCCAGCTGAGTGTCTGTTTATCCCTGTGTCCCACCTGAGTGTCACTTTGCCACTGTGTCCCACCTGAGTGTCTCTTTATCCCTATGTCCCACCTGAGTGTCTGTTTGCCCCTGTGTCCAACAGGAGGGTGTTGCTTATCCCTGTGTCCCACCTGAGTGTCTGTTTGACCCTGTGTCGCACCGAATGTCTGCTTGCTCCTGTGTCCCATTTGATGGTCGCTGTGTCCCACATGAATGGCTGCTTGCTCCTGTGTCCCACCTGAGTGTCTGTTTATTCCTGTCTCCCACCTCTGTGTCTGGTGTGCCACCTAAGTGTCTGTTTGTCCCTGTGTCCCACCCGAGGTTCTGCTTGCCCCTGTGTCCCACCTGAGTGTCTTTTTGCTCCTGTGTCCCACCTGTTTGTCTGTTTGTCCCAATTTCCCACATGATTGTCTGTTTGTGCTGTTGTTCCACATAAACTTCTATTTCCCTCTGTGTCCCACCTGAGTGTCTGTTTGTCCCGGTGTCCCACCTGAGTGTCTGTTTGTCGTTGGCCCACCTGAGTGTCTGTTTGCCCCTGTGTCCCACCTTAGCGTCTTTTTGACCCTGTGTCCCACGTTAGTCTCTGTTTCTCCTGGTGTCCCAGCTGAGTGTCTGTTTATCCCTTTGTCCCACTTGAGTATCTGTCCCTGTGTCCTACTTGAGTGTCTGGTGTCCCACATGAGTGTCTGTTTGTCCCTGTATCGCACCGAATGTCTGCTTGCGCCTGTGTCCCACCTGATTGTCGCTGTGTCCCACATAAGTGGCTGCTTGCCCCTGTGTCCCACCTGAGTGTCTGTTTATTCCTGTCTCCCACCTCTGTGTCTGGTGTGCCTCCTAAGTGTCTGCTTGTCCCTGTGTCCCACCCGAGGTTCTGCTTGCCCCTGCGTCACACCTGAGTGTCTTTTGCTCCTATGTCCCACCTGAGTGTCTGTTTCCCCTAAGTCCCACCTGAGTGTCTGTTTGTTCCTGTGTCCCACTTAACTATCTGTTTGTCCCTGTGTCCCACCTAATTGTCTGTTTGCCACTGTGTCGCACCTGAGTGTCTGTTTGCCCCTGTGTCCCACCTGAGCGTCTTTTTGACCCTGTGTCCCACGTTAGTCTCTGTTTCTCCTGGTGTCCCAGCTGAGTGTTTGTTTATCCCTTTGTCCCACTTGAGTATCTGTCCCTGTGTCCCACTTGAGTGTCTGGTGTCCCGCTTGAGTGTTTGTTTGTCCCTGTGTCCCAACTGATATTCTGTGTATCAGTGTTCCACCTGAGTGTCTGTTTCTCCCGGTGTCCCACCTGAGTGTCTGTTTATCCCTATTTTTCACCTGAGTGTCTGTTTCCCTCTGTGTTCCACCTGAGTGTCTCTCTGCTCCTGTCTCCCACCTGAGTATCTGTTTGTCCCTGTGTCCCACCTGGGTGTCTGTCTGCCGCTGTGTCTCACCTCAGTGTTTAATTTTCCCTGTGTCCCACCTAAAGGTGTGTTTCCCCCGCTGTCCCACCTGAGTGTCTGGTTTCGCACCTGAGTGTCTGTTTGTCCATGTGTCCCACCCGAGGTTCTTTTTATCCCTGTGTCCCACCTGAGTGTCGGTTTTTCCCTGTGTCCCACTCGAGGTTCTGTTTATCCCTGTGTCCCACCTGAGTGTATGCTTGCCCCTGTGTCCTACCTGAGTATCTGCTTATCCCTGTGTCCCACCTGAGTGTCTGTTTGTCCCTGTGTCCCACCGCTGTCCCACTTGAGTGTCTGTTTATCCCTGTATCCCACCTGAGTGTCTGTTTGTCCCTGTGTCCCGCCCGAGCTTTTCCTTGCCCCTGTGTCCCTAGGTTAGGTTAGGTTAGGTTAGGTTAGGTTAGGTTAGGTTAGGTTAGGTTAGGTTAGGTTAGGTTAGGTTAGGTTAGGTTAGGTTAGGTTAGGTTAGGTTAGGTTAGGTTAGGTTAGGTTAGGTTAGGTTAGGTTAGGTTAGGTTAGGTTAGGTTAGGTTAGGTTAGGTTAGGTGAGGTTAGGTTAGGTGAGGTTAGGTTAGGTTAGGTTAGGTGAGGTTAGGTTAGGTGAGGTTAGGTTAGGTGTTAGGTTAGGTTAGGTTAGGTTAGGTTAGGTTAGGTTACGTTACGTTAGGTTAGGTTAGGTTAGGTTAGGTTAGGTTAGGTTAGGTTAGGTTAGGTTAGGTTAGGTTAGGTGAGGTTAGGTTAGGTTAGGTTAGGTGAGGTTAGGTTAGGTTAGGTTAGGTTAAATTAGGTTAGGTGAGGTTAGGTTAGGTGAGGTTAGGTTAGGTTAGGTTAGGTTAGGTTAGGTTAGGTTAGGTTTCACCTATGAATGTACACGTTTCCACACTGATACTGGCGCTGGTTTTCTTTTGCTTGGTTTTCTATTTCACATCTGAAATATTCTTAAAATTAAATAAAACATTTATTACTGCACAATGACTAGCCTGAGCATAAAACCCGACCGATTTCGGGAGCATCCCGCCCCCGTTTTCAAGGGAGATGAAGAAAACACTATGACATAAACCTAACTAAGCGAAAAACACGAAGACAGGGTAAACTTTGAAAGAACAATCTTAGCTATGAACATGACGAATCATTTTAGAATTATTAGCTCTAAACACGTGTTATTTTTCAATTCAATCTCTTGTTTGGCTGGCGTTTTAAGACGTCCAAAAATCCAGAGAAGATGGTAACTTTGCCGATATTTATATCCATTTTGGTTCCGTGGTGGCTTGGATGTAAATTGCATCTTTTATTTCCCGCTGTTTTTGTCTTGAGTTGAAAGTTAAAGTCGTTGTGGTGTCCCATTTGATATAATGATCCTTTTCGAATGATTGTTTTGCTGTGGCCTCCGCTGCTCTCTCGTCAATTGACTCTCGCATTAGTTTTTGTCGAGATTTTCGGTGTTCGTCTTGTCGGACTTCCATCATCCTTTTGCTTTCTCATATGTATATTTTTGGACAGTCATTACATTCCATCTTGTATACTGGGCCTGGTTTTTCCGGTTGTCTATCCTGTCCTTTGGTTTAACCAGTAATTGTTTGATCGTTTGATGTTCCTTAAAATATGTTCTTACGTTGAATTTAGAACATATGCGTCGAATCTGTTGCGATACTCCTACATATGCGAAAGATCATTATATCAAATGGGACGCCACAATGACTTTAACTTTCGACTCAAGACAAAAACAGTGGGAAAGGGAGATCGCCCTCATCAAGAGGTTCAACGGATTCGTCAAGGACGAGAAGCAGAAGCAGTACCTGCTCCGGGTGGTGGATCTCCATCGGAGGGCTCTACCCAAGCGCACCAAGAAAGAATGCGCCTCTTTCAAGTGTAATGGTTTTTGGTGATAAAAGTGCGCGACCTCTAAATGCCCTTTTATTTTGCTTTTAAGGGTGTCAATCGATTCAGTTTTACGTCTAGAGCTGGGGGAAAGTCGATATGACTTCGTTCCAAACAAACAAAATTTTACTATAGTGGGCTGAAACACCCTAGCCAGCATGTATAATTTTGTTGCTTTCAGATCATAACTTTGACTTTAACACGCGCATTGACGGGGGTCTGAGCCACCTTCGCATTGACGGGGTGGGCGGGTACCCGCCCCCCTAAGATCTCGAGAACCACGGTAGGTAGCGAAAAACGGTAAACGGCGTTGGGCTGCCCATCCACTTCTCCATCGAAAACATTTGAACCATTTTTTGTCAGGTCACATTTAAGGTCACGAGAGGTCAAAACATGCCCGTCATAGGGATAACATGTAAAATTCAGTTTTTCGGGCATTACATCTGAACAAGTAAAGATAGAGCAAAACGACTTGAGCTGTATGAATCCTCTTAGCAAGCCGAATCGAATGATATATAATTTGACCTTGCTAGGTCAAATCAAGGATTTGACCTGACCTGAGGTCAGGTCAGGGTCAAATTATATAAAATGCATATCATTAGAACCGCAAAGCCCAGGCGAGTCTAATGCAGCTAAAATAAATGCTCTATCGCCATCCGTTACTGAGTTATTCCGTAAAAAAACATTTTTCCCATGTATTTCCAACGGAGAGGTCATGCGTCGTACCTGACCTTAGGTCATCGATATCAAAAATACCGGAACATGTTTTAGAGAACTCGGTGGGGCCATTATGTGATATGAGTTTCAATCGGATAATTTCACCCTGCTCCGACTTATGCTATCTTAAACTTTTTTTGAGGTCGGGTCACTGGACCTGTACTGGTGACCTGACCTGAGATGACCTAACCTTAAAATTTTCACAGAAGTTGTAAAAATGATGAGGGAAAAGGTATACCAAGTACGGCGGCGCGTAGCGCCGCCGTTTTTCTACTATCTCCGAAAAACCCGAGGGGGGCGGGTACCCGCCCCCCAGTCAATGCGCGTGTTAATACTGAATTATAATCTCATGAAATCACTTAGGTAATGACTTGATTCTGGCTTAGGTTATCGATATCGAGAAACCCGATCTATATTTTATAGGTTTTTTATATCTATATTTTATCGGAACCTTCCCCCTTGCACTCGCCAGTGATTCCCTATAGCCATATTTATACCACTTTTAAGACCGATTTTGTAATACATGTAGTATTAGGTTCGGCGACCATCTAAGAAGCTTGGATTTTAGTCGGCGACCACAAGCTCACTTTTTAGACCCCTGGCAAACAGCATTACAGGCATCAAGATATGCTCCAAGAAAACTGAAATGTATATGAGATGAGGCTAAAAGCTTGTTTTAGATAAAAGGTGTATTTGTGGCGTTGTATTTTGCCCCTGGCCTGTGGCAGGAGGATAAGCTGCGACAACCTTATTTATCATTGTAAAAGTAGTTAATATTGTGGTCATGCCAACCAAAAACTTATCAGATCTAGAACAATGAAGTGATACCAAAACTAAGTGCAGATCATTGGCTACCTTCACGAAAAAGGTATAAGCTCTACACGTGGGTATTAGCCCAGCAGCGATGTTGCAGGTTGGCTTACTTAACTTAAGTTTAATGCGGCACAATCATGAAGCATTGCTACGGGCATGAAAATATGCTTAAAAATGCTCAAAAATTACCAGTTAAAGCTAGTTAACTGCTCTCCTTGATAAAATCCTACCTGTAGCGTTTGCTTTAATCCTTGGTATTCTGGGGGAGATACGGATCAGCCAACCTTATTTACGAGTAACGTTAGCAGCAGCAGTATATAGGCCATAGCAGCCATATTCTGACCCTTCTCGCCAAAACACTATCAGCTCTAGAAAAATGCACTTTTACTCAAACTAAATAAACAACATTGGCTACGTTCTCGCAAAATATCAAAGGTATCCGCGTCTTTATTTCCCCGGGACAATGTTACAAGTTTCAGTGTTTAATACGGTATTAACACGGTAAAACACTCAAACGGCATTACAGACATTAATATATCCTTCAATAAAGCTATAATGGATATCAGATGAATTTGATGGTTGGCTTTAAATCATCCATGTGTTTGTGGAGTTTTATAGAACCACCGCTAAATGGAAGGGAAGATAAGATGACCACAACCTTATTTAACAATTGCAACGTAGTGCAATTTGCTGCCCTGTTCACCCAGAGCATATCATGTTTAGTCAATGTTATTTTCTTCGAGCTAAGTTAAGTGCTTTGACTACATTTTCTCAATATTTCAACGCCCCATGGGTCTTCAATAACCTAGGAATGGTTTTACGAATTTGCGTGTTGGACACATATTTAATGCGATAAAATTACGGAACAGGGCTAAGTGGTAAGATAAGCTCCAAGAATGCTCAAACGGTAAATAGATGCAGGCAAGAGTATATTGTCCATTATCTTGTAATCCCTGTAGCGTTGTGTTTATCCCATGGCCTCTGGGGGAGGATAAAGCTGCCCCAAACCTTATTTAGCATTAGCAGGAAGAATCAATATAGTGGCCCTGCTCTCCAAAAATCTTTCAGATCTGGAACCATGTAGTTTTATTAAAGCAAAGTGGAGATCATTGGTTACATTCACGCAAAATTCCAAGGCCTTACGTGTCTTAATTAACCCGGCAGTGATGTTGCAAGGTGCTGTTTTAAATAAAGCTTTAATACGGCAAAATCATGAAACAGGGCTATGGAGTAGGAGGATGAGCTTAAACAGTGCACAGAAAGTTACCAGATCAAGCTAGTAGGCTGGTCTTTATTATGATATCAATTTTGCAACGTTTGGTTTATCCCCTGGCATCTGGGCGTGAAGATACGGTCTCCCGACCTCATTCAGCATTTGCAGAAGCGGTCAATGTTGTGGCCTTGCTCGCCGAAATTCTATGAGCTCCAGAACAATGAAGTTTTACTCAAACTAAGAGCATATTATTGGCTACCTTCACACAAAATTGCAAAGCTCTCCGAGTCTTTTTACCCCGGAACAGTGATCCATGTTGCAGGGTTTATACAGTTAAAACACAGTTAAAGCAGCCAAACAGCATTAGAGGCATTGATATGTGATTCAAGAAAGCTATAATGGATATCAAATGAACGTAAGAGTTTTTTCTCAAATAATCTATGCATATCTGCAAAATTTTGTTTAACCATTGGTCTCGGGGTGGGGAGGAGATATGCTACCCCGAGTCTTGATTAACATTGGGAAACGCAGTGCAAAATCTCGTTATGCTCATCGAAAGCCCATCAGATCTAGACCAACGCAATTTTACTAGAGTTGCGTGCAAGGCTTTGGCTATGGGCGCTCGAAATTTCGACGTCGTACTAGTATTTAATAACCATGCTACGAATTGACGTGTTCCTTACAGCATTATTGCGATACAACAATTAACACGGTTATGGTTATTTAAATATGCTTCAAAAATGCTCAAGGAGTAGGGCAATAAAACTCATAGGCTGCTCTTCATTATATATTTAACCCTGCAGAGTTGTTTTAACCCCTGGCATTGACACCAAAAGCGGGGGGACGGGGGGACGTCCCCCCCCTGTTGGTCAACCAGGGGGACGTCCCCCCGTTAAATTTTTGAGTCCATCGTCATTAATACTGTCAGGTGCCGAATATGCTCAAAATTCGCCTCCCCCGGCTCAGCACCAGCCCGGGTCTGCCCCCCCCTGCGAAATTCCGTGGCGGCGCGCCTGACAACTGGCCTGTGGGTTAACCAGAGGTGCAGAAACTTGCCAACTGGGCTACCGGAGTTTGTGACACATTTACGAAAATTGAGGTGCATAAATGTGACAAAATAGCCATCCTGACTGTATGGTTCAAAATCAAACCACATATTATCGAAATAGAGAATGAAGCGTGTAGGGAATATTTCAACTTAGCAGCTCTGTTCTTCAATTGCACAGCGTACCATTAGTGGTACAATATTGGTACTGTGTTCAGTTTCTACTAAAACGAAGGACCCCCGCTGCAGAAAACTCGGAAACCGCTGTCACAGTTGCCAGAATTTAACATGCAACCTAACGGTGCCGATTGTTAGTAGTTGCCAGAAAGTTGTCGCCTAGATACCCGAAATGTGACAGGCAACGTTTTCGAGAAATACACAATTGTGGGCATATTTAAGGCATTAACGATAACGCAGATACTTTTTCAAGTACTTCTGTGTCCATTTTTTTAGGTTAAATCATATTTACAGTTTGGGTCTCTTCGATTTAGCGGCCCCTATTTCTTCGAATTTAGTACTAAGTACGCCTAAAAGCTACTAAGAAAAGTACTAAATGAGTGAAAAAATAAACATAGCTGGGCAGTAATTCTACATAAGCTGCGAAACAGCGACAAGACAGGTTAGAAATGTTTATGTGATGTAGAGCCTGCCAAAAATTTAAACAGGCGGGTAGCCACTTATTTTGAGGGCATATTTATTAGGTATAGTTTCAAGAACTGTCTCGACGAGTTTTGGGCGGAGCACCGTTATGTTGCCCCGCGCTAATCAGTTGTGGCAACATTTGATCACGAGCTGGATGAGACCGGGCAATAACAGGCACTAGTGTGCCTTCTAAAGACCCGCTAGATCTAATACATCTAATAAATAATAAGTGCAGGCCAAAACTAGCTAGAATAAATATTGCTGCCCATGGCTAATCTAAGATGAATGTAGGGTATTGTAAGACTGATGCACTTTCCAATATCAAACCTGGTTTTTCATTCCTTGGCCTGCTTGCGCCTTAGCTTATTTGTGCCCTAGATTGGTTAGATAGATTTGGAGCTGGAGGAAATTGGGAGGGTTGGCGCCAGCAACAGGCTGGCAACAACAGTGATTCAGGTGAGATTTCATGATCAAATTATCATATCAATATTGTACAGATAGCAAATGTGTGCCAATGCAGTCCTCCACAAAGTGTTAACAGAACCCACACAGGAGAGGGGCCTGGCACTAACGTGCACTGGAGGGGGCCGAGTAGACCCCCTTCTCATCTCAGAAAATCACAGCAAATCTCAGAAAGAAATAGACTTCGAAAAATGCTGGTTGGGGGTGTGCTGCTTACTACCAGTGGTGGTAAGCAACGCACAGGACCTGCACTGCATGGAGTTAAAGCAGGATTTTGACTACACTGGATCTTTCTTTGGTATATGAATTCCAATACCTCTGTACCTATTAGGCCAATAGACATAATTTTACATCTATGCAGGCTAGTTGCCTCAGAGTTTTTACTGCAAGAAAGAATGACCAGGCAGGTGATAATCATGAGTGGGATGCAAGTTTTAAGCATTTGATATGTTTATAAAAATGCTACCTAAGTTTCACATTATTAACACATCTTAGGTAGATCCAAATACTATGTTAACATTGACATTTTTGTCCCATTTGTTGATATGTGAGATAGAAGTTTGGTGGGGGGGGAGCTATGGTTAGGGTTCCCAATTGTGTGTACATATTAGGCTCCCATCAATAGTTAGGTATGTTCCCAATAGTAACTATTTTTATGATGATTGCTACATTTAATCATGTGGAAAAGTACCATAATTGGAAACACTCCTTCCAAAAATGGAAACTTCTTCAAAAAGGGAAATGCACGTCATTGGGGGAAACTGCGGTCAGAGTTGGCAATAATAGTTATGACCCCAATATTGGAAAAAATGACCCAAAATTGGAAATTTTCCGTCCAAAAACAAAAACATGATCTATAAATGAAAACACAGTTTACTACTTTAATGCTGTAATGGTTTGGTGCTAGAACCTTGTCTGCTGCAAAAAGTAAGGGACAGGTATAGGACATTCAGCATATTGGAAATAGTATTCAGGTATACAATTATTATTTCCAGCTCTGTGTGACAGAGGAGGCATACGTTGCATTGAGTTTGTGACAGTCAGCATACTTTCTGCACCTCTGTGGTTAACCAATGTCATCCCCAGCTTATCTCACATTACGAAACTGAGTGCAATTTGTGGTCATTCTCCTCAAAACCTATGGGCTCTTGACCAGGGTGTGTTAACTCAAACTGGGTGCAAAGCTTTAGCTACGTCCACAACAATATTTCAAGCCTTGACACGTCTTTATTAACCCATTAACTATGTTGCAGGCTGTCGTGTTTAATACAGTTTTCATACGGCAAAATCTTGAAACAGGGATAGGGTATAAAATACGCTTCACAACTATTCAAACGGTAGACAGAAGCCGGATGCTGTTCTTTATTATCGAATCTAATCTTATAGCGTTTTGTTGCGCCCTTAGCTTCGGGGAGAGGAAGAAAGGGGGGGAGAAGCACCACCACCTTATTTAATATTACGAGCATTAGTGTAACATGTGGCCACGGTAGGGATAAATATAAGTTTAAGCGACGCAGACCCGAGTTTTGAGGGGAGGGGGCCAAACCCATGTCTGCCTCTCTTCTCCTTGGGGGGGGGTGGAGCGAAAATTTTTGCACTACAGACCTAGTGTAAACACCTTTTTCCAGTGCTCGACAAACCTAGTATAAGCTACATCTCCGAGTACATGACCGCTCTCGGGGGGGGTGGGAGCGAAGATTTTTTTGCTCTGCAGACCTAGTGTAAACAAATTTTTTTCAAAAACTTCTCCGGCGTTTGGGGGGGGCCAAAGACATTTTGGCCCACCCCTCTAGCGCTTTGTTAGCCATGGCCGGAATGCCCCCCCGCGTCCACCAATGAGTTGAAGCAAGTGCAGAGTTTTGGCTACGTCCATTGAAAATTTGAAGCATTTACGTGTCTCTATTAACCCAGAAACAGTGGCGGATTCAGGACAACATTTTGCGATGGGGGTGGACTAGAGGGCCCGAGCCCCTCCCCGACAACTGGGAACAGCCTCCGCCTATGCATTAACTATAAACACTCTGAAATTTCGGGGGTTTGAGCTCGCCTAGTCCTCCCGCCTTTGTATCTGCCAATGCCAGGAAACGGTGTTCCAAGTTAGCGTGGTTGATTATATTCTATTACGGCAAATTAATGAAGCGAGGCAATGGGTACTAAGATAGGCTTGAAGAATGTTGAGACTATAGCTATATGAAGCCAAAAGCTGTTTTTCATTATTTATTAATCCACGTTGCGTTTGCTTCACCCCTCTTCCTCGGGGAGGGGGAGGACTTATGGCTCCCTTCACCCCCATCACCTTACTCAACACTACGAAACTAATTGCCGCTGGTAACCTTGCTCAGTACGAATGGAACCAATTGAATACGTTAGAACAATTAATTGTGAGCCCATGATTCCATACGGGAAGATGTTGCCAATATCCCTGTCGACAGTGGTGAATCCATAGGGGCTTGGGGGAGGGGGACTCAAGCCCCCCTCCCGAAATGTCCGAGCTCCTATACTTAATACATAGGCGAGGGGCTGCCCGAGGTACTGGCGGGTGAGGCTCGGGCCCAATAGCCCTCCCCCACCCGATGATTTTCTTGATCCGCCACTGCCTGTCGATGGGCAAGTAACATTAATGTACCGAAATTGATTGCTACCAATGGTTCAGCGCAGCTCATCCGAGGCTTGGATGCTAGCACTCGACAGCGGCTTCAGCTAGAAGCAATGCACGGTTGCAATTGCGCCGGCAGGCCTGTCAATACTTTCCTTTCCACCCCCTCCCTCCGTCTCGTCACCACCGCTGTCGCCCGGCACGCTGCCGACGCATGCTGGGTGCACGCCTGCACAGCCGCCGCCCTGGTGGCGGTGGGGAAAGCTCATTTAAGACTGCCGGCGTTTCAATTGTCTCAAATGCAGTATCAAATGGTCGCAATTGGCCCATTGTTAGTGCACGCGTTTGAAACATTTGAGACTGAATTGATACTGCCGTCACAGAAGTTACCGATTATTTGCCGCTGCATTTGGCACATGCTTCTCTCAATTCGGGGTCTCAAATTGTCTCAAATCCATGTTGAAGGTATGGGAGGCAGTATCAATTCAGTCTCAAATGTTTCAAACTCGTGCACTAACAATGGGCCAATTGCGACCATTTGATACTGCATTTGAGACAATTGAAACGCCGGCAGTCTTAAATGAGCTTTCCTCTACCGCCACCAGGGCGGCGGCTGTGCAGGCGTGCACCCAGCATGCGTCGGCAGCGTGCCGGGCGACAGCGGTGGTGACGGGACGGAGGGAGGGGGTGGAAAGGAAAGTATTGACCAGGGTAATAGAGGACAGGCCTGCCGGCGCAATTGCAACTGTGCGTTGCTTCTAGCTGAAGCCGCTGTCAAGTGCTAGCATCAAAGCCTCGGGTGAGCTGCGCTGAACCATTGGTAGCAATCAATTTCGGTACATTAATGTTACTTGCCCATCGACAGGCAGTGGCGGATCAAGAAAATCATCGGGTGGGGAGGGCTAGTGGGCCCGAGCCTCACCCGCCAGTACCTCGGGCAGCCCCTCGCCTATGTATTAAGTATAGGAGCTCGGACATTTCGGGAGGGGGGCTTGAGCCCCCTCCCCCAAGCCCCTATGGATTCACCATGACTGTCGACAGGGATATTGGCAACATCTTCCCGTGTGGAATCATGGGCTCACAATTAATTTTTCTAACGTATTCAATTGGTTCCATCCGTACTGAGCAAGGTTACCAGCGGCAACTAGTTTCGTAGTGTTGAGTAAGGTGATGGGGGTGAAGGGTATCATAAGTCCTCCCCCTCCCCCGAGGAAGAGGGGTGAAGCAAACGCAACGTGGATTAATAAATAATGAAAAACAGCTTTTGGCTTCAAATAGCTATAGTCTCAACATTCTTCAAGCCTATCTTAGTACCCATTGCCTCGCTTCATTAATTTGCCGTAATAGAATATAATCAACCACGCTAACTTGGAACACCGTTTCCTGGCATTGGCAGATACAAAGGCGGGAGGACTAGGCGAGCTCAAACCCCCGAAATTTCAGAGTGTTTATAGTTAATGCATAGGCGGAGGCTGTTCCCAGTGGTCGGGGAGGGGCTCCAGCCCTCTAGTCCACCCCCACCTCGCAAAATGTTGTCCTGAATCCGCCACTGTTTCTGGGTTAATAGAGACACGTAAATGCTTCAAATTTTCAATGGACGTAGCCAAAACTCTGCACTTGCTTCAACTCATTGGTGGACGCGGGGGGGCATTCCGGCCATGGCTTACAAAGCGCTAGAGGGGTGGGCCAAAATGTCTTTGGCCCCCCAAACGCCGGAGAAGTTTTTGAAAAAATTTGTTTACACTAGGTCTGCAGAGCAAAAAAATCTTCGCTCCCCCCGAGAGCGGTCATGTACTCGGAGATGTAGCTTATACTAGGTTTGTCGAGCACTGGAAAAAGGTGTTTACACTAGGTCTGTAGAGCAAAAAAATTCGCTCCCACCCCCCCCAAGGAGGACAGAGGCAGACATGGGTTTTGCCCCCTCCCCCAAAACTCGGGTCTGCGTCGCTTAAACTTATATTTATCCCTACCGTGGCCACACGTTACACTAATGCTCGTAATATTAAATAAGGTGGCGGTGCTTCCCCCCTTCTTCCTTTCCCAGAAGCTAAGGACGCAACAAAACGCTATAAGATTAGATTCGATAATAAAGAACAGCCTCCGGCTTCTGTCTACCGTTTCAATAGTTGTCAAGCGTATTTTTATACCCTATCCCTGTTTCAAGATTTTGCCGTATTAAAACTGTATTAAACGCGCCAGCCTGCACCATAGTTAATGGGTTAATAAAGACGTGTCAAGGCTTGAAATATTGCTGTGGACGTAGCTAAAGCTTTGCACCCAGTTTGAGTAAACACACCCTGGTCAAGAGCCCATAGGTTTTGAGGAGCATGACCACAAATTTCACTCAGTTTCGTAATGTGAGATAAGCTGGGGATGACATTGGTTAACCCACAGGCCAGTTGTCAGGCACGGCGCCAAGGAATTTCGCAGGAGGGGGCAGACCCGGGCGGGTGCTGCCCCGGGGGAGGCGAATTTTGAGCATATTCGGGACCTGACAGTATTAATGACGATGGACTCAAAAATTTAACAGGGGGACGTCCCCCTGGTTGGCCAACAGGGGGGACGTCCCCCCGTCCCCCGCTTTTGGTGTCAATGCCAGGGGTTAAAACAACTCTGCAGGGTTAAATATATAATGAAGAGCAGCCTACGAGTTTTATTAACCTACTCCTTGAGCATTTTTGAAGCGTATTTCAATAACCATAACCGTGTTAATTATTGTATCGCAATAATGCTGTAAGGAACACGTCAATTCGTAACATGGTTATTAAATACTAGTACGACGTCGAAATTTCGAGCGCCCATAGCCAAAGCCTTGCACGCAACTCTAGTAAAATTGCGTTGGTATAGATCTGATGGGCTTTCGATGAGCATAACGAGAATTTGCATTGCGTTTCCCAATGTTAATCTAGACTCGGGGTAGCATATCTCCTCCCCACCCCGAGACCAATGGTTAAACAAAATTTTGCAGATATGCATAGATTATTTGAGAAAAAACTCTTACGTTCATTTGATATCCATTATAGCTTTCTTGAATGACATATCAATGCCTCTAATGCTGTTTGGCTGCTTTAACTGTGTTTTAACTGTATAAACCCTGCAACATGGATCACTGTTCCGGGGTAAAAAAGACTCGGAGAGCCATGCAATTTTGTGTGAAGGTAGCCAGTGCTATGCTCTTAGTTTGAGTAAAATTTCATTGTTCTGGAGCTAATAGAATTTGGGCGAGCAGGGCCACAACATTGACCGCTTCTGCAAATGCTGAATGAGGTCGGGAGACCGTATCTTCACGCCCAGATGCCAGGGGATAAACCAAACGTTGCAAAGTTGATATCATAATAAAGACCAGCCTCCTGGCTTGATCTGGTAACTTTCTGTGCACTGTTTAAGCTCATCCTCCTACTCCATAGCCCTGTTTCATGATTTTGCCGTATTAAAGCTTTATTTAAAACAGCACCTTGCAACATCCCTGCGGGGTAATTAAGACACGTAAGGCCTTGGAACTTTGCGTGAAGGCAACCAATGATCTCCACTTTGTTTTACTAAAACTACATGGTTCCAGATCTGAAAGATTTTTGGAGAGCAGGGCCACTATATTGATTCTTCCTGCTAATGCTAAATAAGGTTTGGGGCAGCTTTATCCTCCCCCAGAGGCCATGGGATAAACACAACGCTACAGGGATTACAAGATAATGGAGCATATACTCTTACCTGCATCTATTTACCGTTTGAGCATTCTTGGAGCTTATCTTACCACTTAGCCCTGTTCCGTAATTTTATCGCATTAAATATGTGTCCAACACGCAAATTCGTAAAACCGTTCCTAGGTTATTGAAGACCCATGGGGCGTTGAAATATTGAGAAAATGTAGTCAAAGCACTTAACTTAGCTCGAAGAAAATAACATTGACTAAACATGATATGCTCTTGGTGAACAGGGCAGCAAATTGCACTACTTTGCAATTGTTAAATAAGGTTCTGGTCACCTTATCTTCCCTTCCATTTAGCGGTGGTTCCATAAAACTCCACAAACACATGCATGATTTAAAGCCAACCATCAAATTCATCTGATACCCATTATAGCTTTATTGAAGGATATATTAATGTCTGTAATGCCGTTTGAGTGTTTTACCGTGTTAATACCGTATTAAACACTGAAACTTGTAACATTGTTCCGGGGAAATAAAGACGCGGATACCTTTGATATTTTGCGAGAACGTAGCCAATGTTGTTTATTTAGTTTGAGTAAAAGTGCAAAGGTTCTAGAGCTGATAGTGCTTTGGCGAGAAGGGCCACAGTATGGCTGCTATGGATACTGTACTGCTGCTGCTAACGTTACTCGTAAATAAGGTTGTCTGATCCGTATCTCCACCAGAATACCAGGGGTTAAACCAAACGCTACAGATTGGATTTTATCATGGAGAACCGTTGACCAGCTTTATCTGGTAATTTTTTAGCATTTTGAAGCATATTTTCATCCCCATAGCAATGCTTCATGATTGTGCCGTATTAAACCTAAATTAAATACGCCAACCTGCAACATCGCTGCTGGGCTAATACCCACGTGTAGAGCTTATACCTTTTTCGTGAAGGTAGCCAATGATCTGCACTTAGTTTTGGTATCACTTCATTGTTCTAGATCTGATAGGTTTTTGGTTGGCATGGCCACAATATTAACTGTTTTTACAATGATAAATAAGGTTGTCGCAGCTTATCCTCCTGCCACAGGCCAGGGGTAAAATACAACGCCACAAAGACACCGTTTATCTAAAACAAGCTTTTAGCCTCATCTCATATACATTTCAGTTTTCTTGGAGCATATCTTGATGCCTGTAATGCTGTTTGACTGTTTTTTACCGTGCTAAAGCCGTATTTATTAAACACCACAACTTGCAGCATCGTCCCTGCGTAATAAAGGCGTTTAGAGCGCGGAAATGTTGAGCGAAGGTGGTAAGAGACATGTACTTAGCTTGAATAAAGCTACAGCGTTCTAGATCTGATTGGTTCTTAACGAGAATGGCCATGATATTGACTTTTTCTGCTAATGGTAAAGAAGGTTGGGGGCTGCTTATTACATTCCCCTACAGGACAGGGGTCAAATAAAACATTGGCGGACGCAGGGAGGGGGCATTCCAGCCATCCCCCCAAAGCGCTGGAAGGGGGGCCAAACTATCTTTTTCCCCCAAACACCGAATAATTTTTTTAAAAAGGTGTTTACCCTAGGTCTGTCGAGCAAACAAATCTTCACTACCCCATCCCCGCCCAGGCGGAGCAATCTTGTACTTGGAGAGGTAGCTTAAAATAGGTCTGTCGAGCACCCAAATTGCACGTCCTCCCTCCCCCAGGAGGAGAGGAAGACATGGATTTGGTCCCCCAAAACTCGGTTCTGCGTCCGCCCCTGAAATAAAACGAGACAGAGACACTTGTGGTATGTATGTACAGCGAAGCTTAACTTCATTTCATTTCAATTTGAGGTTTCTCGAAGCATATATTAATGTTTGTAAGGCTGTTTGACTGTTTTTACCGTATTAAAGTTGTATTGAACCCTGCACGTTGCAACATGGTTCCTGGGCTCACAAAGTCACGCAGAGGGTTGGAATTCTGAGCCAACATAGACAAAACAATGTGCTTAGGCTGGATGCAATTACATTGGTAAGATAGGAATATGATACACTTTTGGTGGGCATGACAGCAAGTCGCAGTACATTTCCCATTGTTAAATACGGTTGAGGACAGCATATCTTCCCTGCAGAGTTCAGGGGTTAATGGAAACGCTATCAGAAGACATTGATTATTGAAAGCGAAAAATCGGTTTCATTTCATGCACATTTGAGCTTTCTTGAAGCATATATAAATGGCCGTAATTTTGTTGTACTGTTTCTACCGTGTTGAACACATATTAAACGCTGCAAATTGCAACGTGATTTGTGCAAAAACAGAAACCCGCAGGGGTATTTGAATTTGCGTGAACGTAGCCAAGGTACATAAATTAGTTTGAATAAAATTACAATGACCTAGAGCTATCCCTGCTTCATAAATATCACATTTAAAACTTTTATAAACAAGCCAACGTGGAATATTGTTCCTGGGATAATAAAGATGTGAAGAGCTTTCAAATATGGCGTGAACGTAGCCAAGGCTTTTCTTTTACTGTGAGGTAGAGCACACTAGCTTGGAACAGATGGGTTTTTGGGGCGCATAACCACAAGTTGTGCTCCGTTTGGTAATGTTAAATAAGGTGGGGGTGCCGTTTAGTTCCTCCAGAGGCTAGTGGCTAAACAGGACACTACAGGGGACGATTGTATGAGGAAAATCTGGATCTCACCTTCATCTGGCTACCGTTTGAATATGTTTGAAGCTTACTTTAATACCTCTAGCCCTGCCTCATTATTTTGTAGTAGGTACCTACTAAATATGCATTAACACGCGCATTGACGGGGGGCGGGTAACCGCCCCCTCGTGTTTTTCGGAGATAGCAGAAAAACGGTGGCGCGTAGCGCCGCCGTATTTGGCATACCTTCTCTCTCATAATTTTTACAACTTATGTGAACGTTTTAAGGTTAGGTCATCTCGGGTCAGGTCACCAGTACAGGTCAAGTGACCTGACCTCAAAAAAAGTTTAAGATAGCATAAGTCGGAACAGGGTGAATTTATCCGATTGAAACTCATGTCACAAAATGGGCCGACCGAGTTCTCTAAAATATATTCCGGTATTTTTTATATCAATGACCTAAGGTCAGGTACCAGCCATGACCTCTCCTTTGGAAATAGATGGGAAAATGATTTGGCTGAATAACACAGTAACGGATGGTGATAGAGCGTTTGTTTTAGCTGCATTAGACTTGCCTTGTCTTTGCGGTTCTAAAGATATGCATTTTATATAATTTGACCTTGAACTGACCTCACGTCAGGTCAAATCCTTGATTGGACCTAGTATTGTCAAATTATATATCATTCGATTCGGCTTGCTGCGAGGATTCATACAGTTCAAGTTGTTTTGCTCTATCTTTAATTGTTCAGATGTAATGGCCGAAAACCTTCATTTGCATGCTATCCCTATGACGGCATGTTTTGACCCTCGTGACCTTTAATGTGACGTGACAAAAACAATGGTACAAATATTTTCGATGGAGAAGTAGATGGGCTCACCCAACGCTGTTACTGTTTTTCGCTACCTACCGTGGTTCTCGAGATCTTCGAGGGGGATGGTACCCCCCGTCAAAGCGAAGGTGGCATAGACCCCCGTCAATGTGCGTGTTAAGCATGTCAGCTAGCAACATCACTGCTGGGTTGATAAATATGCGCAGGGCTGTGAAATGAGTAGACAAAGCCAAAGCTTTGAACTTGGCTGCAGTCAATATACATTTGTCTAAAATTGATTGGTTTCTTGCGAGCATGGCCATGAGCTTAACTCAGTTTTGTAGCGTTGAGTAAGGTGGTCTTATCCGGGGGCGTAGCCAGGATTTTGCTCAGGGGCGGCCCCCCGAAAAGGGTCTCTGCGACAGCACCAAAAGGGCCTTGATGGGTAAAAAGGGCCCTGCTTGTTACAGAACAGAGTGCTGAAGAGGGCTTAAGAGGTCCCTGTCTGGTGCGAAATTTGAAATTTGGCCACAGAGCATAGTGCAGGCGAGCCGCACTTCGCGCGGCCCGTGCCCTCGTGGGGGGGGGGCGGCTGTCCCTGTCGCCCCTCTCCCTTGGCTACGCTCCTGGTCTATCTAGTTTGAATTATTACTGGCAGGTGCGCAACATCACATGCATATGCCGAGGATTTGAATAAATGTCGAGCTCACAAGTGTGAGGTTATACACTGGGATGTACCCAGGGACGGAGGATTCCGGGGGCAGGTTGTGCAGCTCACATCAAGAAAATATTGAGGGTGTGCAACAGTATCTTTTTGCACACCCGGCTTTTTATTTAGTCCGGGAGGCCCCCCGCCCCGGATTTTGCCGGTGCCCCCGACCGGTTAAGGGAAATCAGACCTAAACACCACCTACTTGAAGAAGTAAAATCCTCCGTGTAAAATAAAGTACACTTTAAAATATAAATGACAGTCTATTCCTGACAAAAAAAACCGACCCATAGAGAGCAACCACCCCCCCTGGCGAGAAAAGGTGTCCCATCTGGATAACATATATAAGCGCCCTTTGACAGTAAAGGCGCCCCCTGGACAGCAGAGGCGCCCCTGGACAGGAAAGGCGTCCCACTTAGAAGAGTAACGGCGCACCTGGTTAGGATAGGCGCCCTGGTTGGCACAGGCGCCCCCTGGATAAAAATGTGCCCCTCCCCCCAGAGAGTAAAGGCGACTCCTCTGGATAGCATAGGCGCCACCTGGACGTCAGAGGCATGGACAGCAAAAGGCAACCCTCCCCCCCCACAGAGCAAAATCACCCCCGGGCAGCATAAGTGCCGGTTGGATGGAAAGACGCCCCGCCCCCCAGGGACGGTACCCCCGTGGAAGAAAAACACCCCCCCAAGAAAAGGAGCCTCCTCTGGAAAGCAAAGGCACCACCTCTGGATAAAATGGGTGCCATTGGATAGCAAAGGCGCCCCCTGAACAGTTGAGGTGCGTCCTGGACTGCGAGAGGTGCCACCAAGAAGAGTAATTGCTCTTAAAGGCCTTTAAAGGCATCACTGGATAGCGTAGGCACCCTCTGTTTAGAACAGGAGCCCCTGGACAGCAAAAGCCACCCCTTCCCCCACACACAGAGAAAAGGTGCCCTCTCTAGATAGCAAAGGCGCCTACCCCCTCCTGGGAGAAAGGCGCCCCCTCCCGAAAACCTTGCACACCCTCTCAAAAGTGGAATCCGCTGTCCCTGGATGTATACATCCAGGGACAGCAACGGTATACCGTTCCTTGTGCAACGGTAAACCGTTTATGTGTGCAACAGTACACCGTTCCTTGTGCTGCTGAGTGCGCCACTGGACTCGTTCCGCTCTGGTGGCCAGCTTTCCAAACAGGGACAAAGCCCTCCAATCATTGCCCGAGTCTTGCCCCAAGCTCCGCCCCGGTTTTACCCCTTCGACGGCGAAGTTTATGCCCCAGGCACCTGGCTGATAATACCTTCATATTCTCCACATAGTCGTATCCTGGGTATCCTGGACCCCTTCCCAGGTTCATGTTGCAATGTTTGACATTTGACCTCTGAGAGATCATCTGGTGCTATTTAAACAGTTTTCAGCATTGGGTAAATAGTTTTGCAGGAAATGATAATACAGCTTATATGTTGTTGTCATTTCGTTTGGATTGCTATTTCAAGTCGATTGATATGCATTTTGATGCTTTGGCTCAATTCTCTCAATCAACAAGCTGGCTCACACTCTCCCTCGAAAAACAACTAAAACGCTGATAGAATCCCTCGTGTATCCTCACATGCGGTACTGTCTGCCCTCCTGGGCTCCAGTCACTGACCAGAACCGCCAAAGGCTGAACAAGGTCGTAAACTTCGGGGTTGGAATCGTCACCGGCAAGAAGAAGTACGACCGAAACAGTGCAGCCAGGCGGGAGGTCGGGTGACCAATCTTTGCCGAGCTTATTTCAACATGCGACTCATAAGCCATTCATAAATTGGTTCACCTAACTGAAGGCCCACAGAAAAAAATAATTATTCGATCAAGAAAAGGCATGAGGTATCATGCCGGACTGCACGTGCATCAGCCGGCACTACCATCATCCAAACTTCCAACACGAGACCACCAAAAAAGGCTAAGTCAAGGTAAAGATAAAGAAAAAGCGTGGGACGTGGTAATTTTTTATTAATCTTTACCCTGACTTAGTCTTTTTGGGCTTTTTAGGGTTTAGACGTCTTAGTTTCTGGGCTTAGGCTTTTTAGGCTGCAAGTCTTCTAGCGCTTTTACTGTCATTTTTTATCACCTTTTTATGGTCATACGTCATTCCACAGCTCTCAGTGGTTTATGGCACCCTATCTACAGCAGGCCTTCCGAGAACTTATTATCTTCTAACATATACAAATTATGCGTTAGTAACTTTTGGTTTGCTGACTTTTATACTTCGGAAGTCTTAACTGTTGGTTTTATGACTTGTGAATTATTTGGTCATTAAAGATGTATACAGTTATTTATTGACTGCACCGTGGCGGATACTTGTGACAGGTGCTTCGACTCTGCTAGTAAAAACGATTGGCCTGCGCGCCAACGCCCTCCACTTTCACGATACGCACCGTGCCGAACTTTTAACTTTGCCGCAAATCAGAACCGAAGCTGACCGTCGCAGACTAAACTACCGCGGTGTTCAGTTGTTGAGCTCCTGCGGACTGGACCCATTTGATCTGTCCTTCCACACAACGCCGAAGCAGCTGTTTCTAACCATGATGATTATGTTATATAGAATTAACCGGCAATCGCTCATAATGTAATGTAATAGAAAACGCCAAAGAGTGTATTAATATTTCGACGACGTGTCTTCTTCAGAAAAAGTTCAAAATTAAAAAAATTCAAAAAAAATTTGCAAATTCAAAACTTTTTCTGAAGAAGACACCTCGTCGAAATATTAATATACTCTTTGGCGTTTTCTATTACATTATATTATGAGCGATTGCCGGTTAATTCTATATAGCATAATCATCATGACTATCACGCTCAATACATCATTTCAAACTCTTAAAACTTGTTTCTAACTAGACCTGGCCGAACAACGGTAGACACTTAATTGTTTTTTTTACCGTTTTAGAACTTAGGCACCTTGACTACCATTTTAGCATTTTGTGATGCATTATATGGCGTGTGTGATTGGACGAACAGTGCTCTTATTCTTGAGGTGCTGCGACCTTATGTATATATGTAGCTTGTAATTACTGGAGTAAGCGGAGACAATCACCGGTGTTCTTGTTGCATGTTAAGGTGCCCTGGTTTTATAATCGTAATGTTAGCAAGACGACTATAGAAATAAGACAGACTTGCTGTCTGTAGAGGTATGTACCTTTATAGCTACCTATTCTCGGTAATTTTTTGCTAGCCAAAGCATACATATCTCCTGGTAAAGGCAGGACGCCTTCACTTAAAACGCAAACCAGTACGGGGAAAGGCAGTCGATCTTCCACGTCTTGCTCACAGGGAACTTTGTCCTCCAGAACAGAACTTTGGGAATTTGTTACCCTTCCCACATACTGGTTTAAAGTGATTCTAGTTGCTTGTCAGTTCTGCTGAAAAAGGGACACATATGCATGACAAGTGGGGAGCTGGGCCCTCCTGACCATCCTCGGATGGGTATCAGTATGAACTGGCCAATGTCCGATTTACTGGTGAATAGTCAAAAAGGGGTGACGGGGCAGCATGATTAAATGATTTGTGAGACATTTGGCCTCATCCTAATATTCAAATTAGGTAAGTGTGCACTACTCCAGGTACCTACGTACCAGTGGCGGCGCTTGAACATTATGACAGCCTAGACACGATTGTTTTAGAGGTAATGATCAGAGGTCAGAAAAAGTAATTTGGTTCCCCAACGCAGACCAGTTGATGCCCCAAGATGAAAGGAACGTTCCCCAGAGGCAATTATCTGGCAATTATAGCTTGTGGAGCAGAAGTCTGAGCACATGGCCTTTATTTGTCACATTCAGGTAATAAAGTTTAGTATTTATTAGGGATATTGTTCAAAATTAGTTTAGATGGTCTTCAGGCTATGAAATTTTTCAGGTGTAAATTAATCCAAAATTGTTTACTTTAACTTCTTGGGGGTCAAATTATTTTTCTCTATATACATATTCTTAAGTAACATGGGACACTGATTCCAACAAACAAAAGAAATTCAAAATATGTTGGCAATTTCAAAAGTTATGGACATATAAACGTTTGACACACTCGTAAAGGTCTCCATGTATAACCCAATATCTCTCGTATTTGAAGCTCAATTGTTTTCAAAATTTGTATTTACATGTTTTCTGACATTTTCATTCAAAATCTGTGCATGAAATCTAAATTGGATCTGAAATATGAAAATTAAAAAAATTGGACCACATTTTTTCTAAATTTAGTTTTGATCCAAGAATTTCAAAGGCAGTCTAAAACAAATTCAAACACCACAAAAATTTCAAATCCTCTAACAATTCTAAAATTTATACCAAGATAAAATGTACCGTCCCGACAAGAGTAAGAGCGAATCATGAATATCTTTAAAACATGTAGTTCAATTGCAAAGTTCAGTTTATTTTTCCAAATCATAGAACTAAACTGGGTGGTTTAAAAGTTTGCAGGTTTCAGCTTGATGATAAATGGTGAGTGAAAGACCACAGAAAAATTAAATATACAGGCACTTCCTACACACGACATGAGATGCTGACTGTAAGTTTCAACTATGCCCATTGAAACACTTAAGCTATCAAAGCAAACTTGAGTTTTACTTGCAAGAAGGTAAGTAGGTAGGTACCTAAAGTAATGCATGCTTACCTTGAGATGTTACCAAATGTCTAATAGGTAAATCATTTTATCATGCTCCCCCTGTCACCCATTTTGAGCATTAGTCAGTCAATACCCAGCGTAAAGTTAGGCCCCACTTTTTACAGGTTCTGGAAAAATAACAGGAATTATATGAAACCAGTATGGACCGAGCGCCGCGCGTGGGCGCATCAAGTATGCCCCCAACAAGTCCCAGTTTCTTATTCTATTACTACCAAGGCCATAATAATCAGGGCAGTTGAATAACAATATAATAATAATTCTTCACCGCGAGGTTCAAATCCCCAGCCAAAGCCCACGCGCGGTTAGACATCCCAAGCAACTATGTAGACGAGTCCGGCGCACTTTTTGCATTGTGCTCTATAACAATTTGCAACGCGTGCGCCAGCTTGTCAGCGGAGCTCCAACTTTCCCCAACCCTTCCACCGCGGTGCGAACGCATTGACTTAAACACATCCCCAGCTTTCCCAGATGGACCGCCCTCGAAAAGTTCCCCGGCTTCTGATTCGTGTAAAATGGCTGAAAGCAGTTTTTTTGCTAGTGCTAGCGCCAGTGAAAATAATGAAGCAGAAGTACTACAGATATGTAAATTCACGTGATATTAAATAGTCAACTGCTCAAATAGTCCACATTTTAATTCAGCCACAAGAACAAAAAGTCAAACCTAGAACGTCCCCATGAATAACTGTCTTAATGTCCAATGGTAAAATAGTCCACAAAGTCGGAAAATCCACAGCTCAAAAGTACCACATAAGTAAAAGTAAGACATAATGTTCACATGCCGGAAGACCAGAAATACTGCAGTAGAGGAAGAAGAAAATGTTTAGACTCCCCGGCAGCTGAAGATCTTCCCCAACTATGTTGGCACGTTCGACTTTTTCTGACCTCTGGTAATGATGTCGCCCAGGCTTTTTACCTCATAGTGGACAGGGGCGGATGCAGCAGGTCGCCTGGAGAGGGGAGCAAGTGTGGTGTTGCCCGGAGAGACTAGACGAATGCTGGACCGATCTGATGTATTCAACCTTACAGGCGCACTTATACACTCTAGTATCTATAAACACTGCAACAAAAACGCTCGCAAAACATACTCAAAGTTTAGACCATTCCCTGTCCTTGAGACAGGGCGGCTATGTTTGCTTGGCGGGTTCCGTGTTCGTCACCACGCCACACCTTTCCCCTATTAATAATAGTTGTTTAATCATTTTTGCTCTGGTCCAGGTTCTCTCATTTTTTTTTCATTCAGCTTATATCGTCATACAGTTGTTATTCATACTTTAACACGTTCAACACAGCACACATTACCAATTTCATCATTTACTCCTACGACACATTCCTTCCTTTTTTTACATGTTGTACATATCCATACATTGTCATACATTTCCATTGTGGTCACATAACCCTTATTTACACATAACACTCCATAACACATAACATATTCCTTTTTCATATGAAATAGACATGTGGTCAATATGTTACTTATTATCATCATTCCCAAACGCTACTTGTCGTGCACGTACAAGCATAAAATGACTGGCGGAGCTGAAGCCTATCAGGTAATAAAAAACCTGAGAATTATACTGAAATTTAGTAACGCCAACCGATAAGCAGTGGGAATGGCATATATCTGGCATGAGATGGTCTCAACACGGGTAAAAGGTCACTGCTGGTCTCGCTGGTGTCCAACTGCGTGCTCTTTGCAACGCGGCTGGGGTTTGCTTCCGAAGCCAGTGCTAGTGCCCAGGGCAGGTGTAGCTACTGCTCGGACGCGCTGCTATGTCCAGCGCATGTACAACTCCTGGACAGATCGGAATTGGTGGTTTCCGTCTGGCCAAGATGACGTGTAGATGCGCAGTGGCTCGGGTCAGCAGAAATGCGGATGCTTTGAACGCAGACGATAACGCCGCGGGGTGTTTGCACCGCAGGTCACATCCAGAGACTGTTCCGCTGCAGGGCGGGGATCAAACGTCCCTGATCAGTGGATCAGACGTGTAGCGGATGTGCTGCTGCCCGGAGAAGTGACGACCAGCGGACTAACTCAGTGTCCAGGTGTGATGGATGCACCGTTGACCATGTCCAGGTTGAGACCGTCTCAAAAGTAGTTGCCATATTCCAAGCTTAGGGGCGTGATGGATGAATGGGTAAAACAGGCGTCAGATCTACCAGTTGCGTAAGGGAGCCTGAAACACAATACAAGACATTAGGACATAACAAAAACATAGGTCTGCCGTGAAGAGGCAAGTTATTTTTTTTGACATACATACATAGGCAGACAGGTGTACGAAAACAAAAATACAAGTGTCAATGCAGATGATTTGATCAATGTGTAAGTGGATTACCACTGTTGTAGGTGTACTGAAATATTTGAGTCTTATTGCACGGAGGTAGACAGGCCAGTCAGGAAGGCGGCGAGAAGACAGTCGCACCCGCTCGAAGCCGGTGGTTTAAGTTCGGTTGAGTGCGAAGACCGGAAGTAGTTCCGAAATAAAGAAGCGTTGAGCCACTGTGACGGCCAGGGGCGGCGGCAACGGATGCGTCGCCAGACGAGCCGCGCCAAACATGGGCGTTACAGAGCCGAGAATGGAGGAGGCCAAGTGTGGAGGCAACCTTGAGCGGTTATATAGTAAAAACCGTGATGATGAAGTCGAGAAGAGGGCGGGTCCATGTTTCCATCAGTCGTCCATGTCCGATATCCTGGTGTCCATATCCTCCGGCGTGATATCAGGACCGTTCAGGAGTGAATAGCATTGCCTATGCGGGACACGTATGCAAACACAAACAAGGGGGAATTCAGCTACGGTACTGCGCAAAGTCCTTAAGGGGAGCACATGGTCGCGCGTTAGTTCAAGCAAAGGGAGGAATTCACCAGAGTTAAACATGACAGCAAGACCAGGGCCAAAAAGGTCAGGTGAATTCCGGGAAACATGGCCAAAATTGAGTGGGAGGCGGAAACAGCAGGAGTGAAACATACCATTACCGTTACGTTGTAAGCTGCTGTAATCTAAATTGTGGCGAGGGGAGGGTAGGGTGGGGGGGGGGCGGGGCAAGGGATGAGGGGGAGAGAAAGCAACGAATAATTTTTTTTTGTTAAGGTAATTTTGAGGCTCATCTTCTGAAATTTCGAGCCAGTTTTATGTATGAGCCGAGAAGCACTGACGACTTGGTAAGAGATAGGTTTGAATGTAAACAATTGGGGCAGCCGGCGCTGTTGGCGTCCCAAGGTCGTGGCACGCAGACTGGAACTATGGCCGTTGGAGGTGCCTGGTTTATATCAGCGCAGGCGCCGATCCAGTGGGGGGGGTGGGAAGACGGTTTCTCAATGTTTGCTCAAGATATTTTTTTTTGCTACAAAATGTCTTCCATGATTTTGGGTGTTAGAGCCTCTTTCAGATCTTTGATCTGGATCCGGCACTGTCGGAATGGATGCAGTGCGGAGACGGGATGTGACTATGCTATCTAGAGCAGCAGTCTTTAGTTCAGCCGAGACGCGGTGTATGAGGGTCAGAAAGAAGACGTTCCCACTGTTTCGCTTTTTGTGAGGCTTAGTGTTTGAAGATAGTGAGAACGAGTGAGAAAAAAAATAGAAAAGCTAAGCCAATAGTACACCAGGTTCTGGAACGACGAGAATAGTCCAGAGGTGGTGGTTTTGAACTGATCCCAGACATGAGGGGATGGTGCTATGCCTCCAGCAGTTGCCAGAGGGAGATTTCTGAACTAACTCCAGTTCCGGATCGTCCAAGCAAAGGTGCACATATTCCAAACTGCGGAAGGCGTTGAAAACTAAGCAAAACGTCCCGTCGTGGCAACGTTTGCTTTTAAATTCCGCAGAAATGTTAAATTCCGGAAGTCTTTTTTTATTTCCACAGTGACCTATGTGTCTGTTCTGGAAATATATACTGACCTAGCCGAAGAAGGTCTGTCTACTAGGGAGACGTCAACTAGACCATCTTGGCAAGTGGGCCTGGCTTTGAATTTGAAGGTAGCCAGAAAAGGGCAAGAATGACAGCCTTGTACATCGATGGAGCTTCCTTTTATCAACCTGGATAGTGCGAACTATGACTTTTAGGTTCTTAAGCGTGAGGTGAGCGATAGCCGGGCTGGATACGAGAAACTTGGACTTAAGTGAGCCAGCTTGATCAACAAAGAATTTCTGGTTGGCATAGACGCGCGGAAGAATGTGTGACTTCTGAGTGGTGAGATTTGTTACATAACTTTCGTGGGCAGAGCAGGAAATGTGTTCTTCATAGGCATGACAAGAGGCCATGTCACGTGGAAACAAGAATTTTGTGTAATAGGACCGTGTGCTTTCCTACTACGGGATGGAAAATTTGTAACGCCGGCCTGGCATCAGTGTGAAAACGATAATTGATGTAAACAAAAGGTAAACAGAAAATGGTGGCTGTAAATCAATGAGTGATGTACTGTACCAGTGGTTGAGTATGATTTACAAAGTACACATGCAGAGGGGGCTGAGAATCCAGCATCCGGGGATAAAAGCGTCCTTGGCCGTCTGTCTTGGAGCAGACGGCGTTACGGTGGTGCTGAGATGAGAGCGCTGCCGTCTGGGCCTGGCTGATGAAGAGAGATGCACATACAAGGAGCCACGGTACAGTCATCTGAAATACAATGGGAGGGCCAATCGTATTGCCAGCGAATGGGGGGGACGTATTATGTTTCGGGGCCTAAGATTGTATGGAAGGGGTGGTGCTGGTCTTGCTACAGCTTCATGGCCGAAAAGTGCCTCATATTCAGTCCCAGGCATGGGGGCATTTTCATCGGCCGCCTCATGCGTTTGATCTGGTACAGGATCCACACTAATCGGCACCTCTGACCTCTGGTGATGGGTACCATCTCCCAATCCACCAGGTAAATAGTCAATGTAGTGCCTAAGGCGATTAATGTGGACCTTTTGTACGTCTTCATTATTATGTATATGGCGGATTTGCACGTTCACCGGGGACGTGAACTTTTCTATTCGGTATGGGCCGCGATTTTTCTTGACGAGCTTTGCAGAGACACCTGTTGGGGTTTTTGGCACATACAGGTAGACCAGGTCATTTACTTTTAGCGTTGTGGGCCTCGCCGTTTTATTGTAATACGCCTCTTGGCGCTCGGCGGCCTGTTCCACAAGCTTTCGAACCTGGTTGTGGGATCGCTGAAGCCTCTGAACCATTTCGGTTTTATAACTATCTATAGAGGAGTATTGAATCAGGTCTGATTCAAATACATCACTCTGTGGAAGGCGAAGATCCCTGCCATACTGTAAGAAGGCAGGGGTTTCACGTGTCGATGAATGGACACGCGTCCGAAGTGATAAAAGAACGAACGGCAAATTCTGATCCCAGTCTTTCGCGCTCCGGTCTACTAAGTGACTGAGCATACTAGCGATTGACTGGTTTTGTCGCTCTATACGAGCATTGGTCGCCGGGTGATAAGCCGAAGTTTGGATTTTCTCAATGTTGAGCTGGACACATATTGATTTCAGCAATTTTGACGTGAAATTTGCTCCTTGATCTGTGAGGAGACTTTCAGGAACGCCATACCGACAAATGATTTCCGTAACGAAAAGTTTGGATATAGTGTCAGCAGTCTGATCTGGTATCGCAAATAATTCTGGCCATTTGGTAAATTCATCTAGACACGAGAGGATATAACGGTTGCCGTTGTAGGTTTCAGTGAGTGGGCCAAGAATATCCATGGAGAGCAATTGACCTGGCCTGTTGATCTGAGTGAACCTCTGAAGGGGTGGCTTTTCGGTGTACCGATGACTTTTGCGTTCAAAACACGAAGTACACGAGAGAACATGACGCTTAACGTCAGCGTACAAACCAGGCCAGAAATATTGTCGGCGGATTTTATCAAAAGTCTGAGAGATTCCTAAATGACTGCTAAACTTGGAATTGTGTGCATGGAAAAGCACATAGGGGATCATTGGTGGGGGAACTACAAGTTCTTCGAGAACATCTCGAGTCTGATCCTTGGGATTTGTCGTGACATGATAAAGAAGTTGATCAGAACTAAGGAAAAACTCATCAATGGGAGGATAACCTGGTTTCTTAGGTTTAAATCGTTTGTCACTGTTCAGTTGCTCAATAATGTACTGCAAGTCAGGGTCAGCATACTGAGCTTCTTTGATGCTGGTTCTCGTCCAGTCCCCTGCCGGACGGGCAGTTAGGGCTTGGATTCCAGCAAGGAATTCAGTAGAATTTTGTTTGACCATAGGAATTCGTGATAAGGTGTCAGCTTTGACGTGCGACTTCCCTCGGACATATCTCATTGTGAAGTCATACTGGGATAGTTTTAGGGCCCACCGAATCAGGCGTCCACCTGGATTCGATGTCTTAAACAGCGTAGTTAAGGGCAGGTGATCGGTAAGAACTACAACTTTATGGCCAAGGAGGTATGTGTGCAGTTTGTCAAAGCCATACACGATTGCCAAGGCTTCCTTTTCTGTGACAGAATAGTTCAGCTCAGCTTTGTTCAAATTACGGCTGAGATAAGCAATGGGATGCAATGAATCTCCAAATCGCTGTTCTAGAATGGCTGAAATGCTATATTTGCTAGCATCAGTTGACAGGTAAAACTCACGGTCAAATCGAGGTAGGCGAAGAACTGGATAGGAAGTTAAGGCCTGTTTTATGCTTTCAAAAGCTTCTTCACACTCTTGTGTCCATTCAAATGGAGTGTCGTCTCGAGTCAAGTAGTTAAGACAGCGGGATGTTTCTGCCATGTGGGGTATGAACTTCCGAAAGAAGTTAACAAAACCAAGAAATTGCTTGACTTGTTTGACATTTTGGGGCCGGGGGTAGTTTTTGACTGCATCTATCTTGTCAGGGTCAGGAGAAACTCCATCGGATGTGATTTGAAACCCAAGATATTTGATGGTATTTTTCATGAAAGAGCATTTAGATGGTCTCAAAACAAAGTTGTGTTTTTGAAGTCGACGAAGGACCTTTTCTAGTTGCACAAAATGAGATTCGGGGTCTCGACTGGCAATAACAAGGTCATCGATGTAACAGAGGACGGTGTCACCGTGTAATCCTGACAGTGCAATTTGTAGAGCTCGGTTTAGTCCTGCTGTGGCACTTGATAAACCAAAGGGGATACGTTTATATTGGAATTTACGATTGTCTGCAGTGAAGGCCGTCAGAGGGCGTGACTCGGTTTCGAGTCCCACTTGATGAAATGAGCGAAGAAGATCTAGAGTAGTAAACAGGGTAGCTCCTGATAATTGTGCAAGGGTGTACTCCAGGTGAGGGGATGGGTATTCATCCGGTCGGATTTTTGAGTTCAGACGTCGAAGGTCCAAAACGAATCGGGGTCGAGAAGATGGGTCCTTTTGAATCAGTAGGGTAGGCGAGTTATAGGGAGATACTGATGGTTCAATTATGTCGGCGGCAGCTAGTTCATCAATTTGGGTCTTAAGCTGTTCTCTCTGGGAAAATGGAATCGGGTAGGGGCGCTGATAGACTGGCGTTGAGTCATTGAGTTCGATTTTATGTTGATATACGTCTGTCACTTTCAAATCAGCAAGATTTTTTCCAAATACTGATTTGTACTTCATAAGAAGTTGCTCTAAGCGGGCACGGTAGTCTGGGTGTACTTCTGATAAGTCAAAGTCAGCGAGGGTAACGTCACTCCGATCAGCACTGGATGTGACATTGATAGGTGCCAGATGCTCATCTGGCGTCTCCGGAGCGTCTTCTGAACAAATAGCAGAGTCCGGCAAGTGACTGAGTGTTGCGATACAGGCATTTTTGGGAAGAGTCAAGTCTCTTGATGAAGTGTTGCAAAGTCGTACGAAAATGGTAGAGGTCTTCTTTCCATTAAGTTTATTGATGGATCGAGCAGCCAAAAGGACATCTTTGAAGCGTTGATGGGGATGAGACTCCAGGAGGAAAGTCTCACCTTTTTTATCATCGGGCAGGGCATGTGATACTCTAGCAACAATAATTCTCTCGGACATGCTGGGAATGACAGTACTGCTGGGAACAAATGCCGAATAACAAGTTTCACTGGATGAGGGTTCAATCCTAACTTCTGAGACATCAACATGTTCTGTCTGACTGTCAGTCGAAGCAGAAGCGGGCGGACGACGTCGGCGAGTGCGTCGGCGGGGCGTAATGGAAGGTGACTTTTCTTGTGGGATTTTATTGTCAGGATAAACGATGCGATCGTCAATCCGGAATCGAACAGTGTACTGGGGTCTGGGGCGTCTGTTAATGACTGAGACTTGGGGCAAGGGTTCCGAGAAATAAGGCTTCTGGGTGGCCGAATCGTATGACAAACGATTGGCGTGGATGAAATCTGCACCTAATATGAGATCACATTTGGAAGATAACTGATCGGTAGTAACATAGACTGGGTGGGTTATGGTACGGCCTAGCAAGGTCAGAGGAAGTAGAAAGCGTCCAATCAGCTTGAGGGGAGACCCAGTGACGCCGACTACTTCAATGTGAGCCTGTTGGGGATGAGGTTTGCAATGGAGACGGTCAAAAGCATGCTTGGTCAAAATTGTTACCGAGGAGCCAGTATCATACAAGGTTTTGATGGGCACTGAAGAGATTGTGACGGACTGAGTGATTGGTGGGGACCCTATGCGTTCGGGCTGAATGACACCCAGGAATTCGGCGGTGGGGGTGTCAGGTTGATGTAGTCAGTCTCGTTGAGGGCGAGAACGTTGACGTTCGTTGGAAGGGTAGCGTGAGGGTGAGCGGTCAGGCGAGCGACCTCGGTTCGGAGACGGCGAGGGCGATTGGGGTCTACGGTAATAGGGTCGGTCGTCATAGCGGCGCGAGGAACGTCTGTTCTGGTTGTCTCGAGGTCGTGAGTCGTAGGATTGGTCTCGTGATCGGGAATAGCTCCATGGTCGTGAGCGATAGGGAGTGGGTCGTCGGGGCTGTCGGGAGGGACGCTCGCGGTTTCGAGAGTCAGTCTGAGAGCGCCATGGTGGGGAATTTTGAGGGTTGAAATAGCAGTCACGCCAAACATGGTTGGTACGGTTACAGTGAAAGCAGACGGGTCGGTGAGAAGGTCGAGGGCGCTGCGGGCGGGGCTGAATCATCAGCGCCTGCGCATGGGAAAGCTCGAGGGCTGCTAAGCGCGTGCTGATGTCGGCTATAGTGTCCGGGTTAGTCACGGTGTTGAGGGGGGCAGTTTGGGGGTTTGGGACCGTGGCCAAGGATTCGTGCTGTTCCTCCGAACGGGCCAGATCAAGGGCAGCAGCAAAGGAAGTGGGGTTAGCAGACATAACCAATCTACGCACCATAGGTACGCGCAGGCCCTTAATAAACTGGGCAGTGAGGGTCTGGTCCTTGATGGCCTTAGTCGCTTGGTCAGTGTCCCATTCTGTAAGGCGTTTGCCCATGGTCCTAAGTCGGTCAGCGTAAGAGGAGACTGCCTCGTTTGTCTGTTGCATGCATGTCATCAGGTCTTGGAGTCTGAGAGTCATGGGTCTCGAGTCTCTAGTAAACAAAGCAGTAGCTTTGTTCTTGAAGTCAGAAAGGGTCGTGCTACCACGTAGATCTACATTTTCTCGGAGAATTTTGTTGGCACGTCCTGTAAATTTGGACTTAGCGACCTTAATTGTGACTTCATCAGGCCAGGTGCCCAATTTGGCAGATTCCGCAAGTTCCTCAAAAAAATCTTGAATAGGGTAAGTGCCGTCAAACGGATGAATGAAATTGGCAAATGTAAATATGTTGGCAGATGATTCGGACATTTGGAAAGTGAAAGGGTACGTGAAATAAAGATAGAATGATACACTGCAATTTGGAGGTGGAGCTTACCGTGGGTTGGAGCCGCCGCTGCCACCAATGTGGTGTTGCCCGGAGAGACTAGACGAATGCTGGACCGATCTGATGTATTCAACCTTACAGGCGCACTTATACACTCTAGTATCTATAAACACTGCAACAAAAACGCTCGCAAAACATACTCAAAGTTTAGACCATTCCCTGTCCTTGAGACAGGGCGGCTATGTTTGCTTGGCGGGTTCTGTGTTCGTCACCACGCCACACAAGGTCAAGTCTGTAAGCAAAAATAATATTTATGTTTAAATGTTTAATATCATAAAATATGTATATCAAAATATATGTCGGGGATTGTGGAAACGGTTATGCGGCAGTATATGAAGTTGCAAGGCAATATTCAAGAAGGATAGGTAGGTAGGTAAGTAAGCCGGGAAGGACAAGGTACTCACGAGAGCTTCCCATTTCAAGGACGGCATCGGCACTTTATTTTTGATGACGGCCAATTTCTTGCTGTACGATCGAACGGATTTTTTTAATTTCATCCACCAGATTTTGTGCCATGACTCACGTTCTTCATAATGGTTTCCAAAATTAAATATCTTGCTAATAATTGCCAAACAACTGTCCCGCACTAGAGAAGGATAGTAATCCGCGAATACAAGAAATTCAATAAATGAATCCGCTGTAATAAAGGTCCTAAGACGCGGCGTCGCACGTGCTACTATTGAAGGCAAACCTAGGTTGCTGATTTTACGAGCCAGTACTGGCGTCCGAATGAATTAGGTGTTAGAGATGTCAATCAAAAAGCACACATTAGGTTTGCCACGTTGTTAGGCAGATTCAGTGGAATCGCTAAGTGCCTAAGGTCACACTTGTTGACGGCAAAAGCTGCGAACGTGGATTGCCAGAGATGCAAATTATCGGTTCTTTGACCCAGTGATCCGAAAAAAGGAATATTCTCTGCCACTTAAACAAGGGGTCAAGTTAGATTTCTTCCACATAAAATACACACCGACTTCGACATTTAAAAGTGGCTAGGCAGTGCCTAATGTGCCTCTATGGAAGCGCCGCCACTGCTACCTACCTTCAATTAAGATGCAAGGTTGAATTGTTAACTAAGCCCTCGCCCCACCGGGGCCATCGATGGGCCTCCTAAGGTTTTTTTCGGGATAGCAGAAAAATGACGATGCGCAGCACCGCGGTTGAGGGCTCTATCTCTCACCCCATAATTGTTCCATCATCTCTGAAATTTTTTACTCCGGGTCACCTAAGGTCAGGTCACCAGGCGAGGTTAACCAAGGTGACCTCACTTAAACTTCTGAGCTCTATAAGAATTACACTTCTTAGTCGATCAATTTGAAACTTCTTACACTTCATGACCCCTCCAGGGTCTAAATGATGTAAATCCGGGATTTTTCGATTTCGTAACCCGAGGTCAGGTCACGAGGTGACCTCTCCCATTGAAAAAGCATGGGGAAAAGCTGTCTTATGATCTAAAAGTCACAAAAATGATTGAAAATGCTCAGCGTGCTCAAAAAGCGTTCTTGGACTTCTTTCACGGATCCCCGAGGCCATATTTGCTTAGACCTCTTCAAGGTCATCCAAGGTCACCGGGTCAATAGTATTTTGGTAATAACATTGGACCTAATTAAGCTAGAGCACTGAATCAAACACCATCGTGTATGTCTCATCACTAGCTTTCATTTGGTATACAGCAAGGTCACTTTCTGACCATTTGTGACCTTAGGTAATATTAGGTCACGAGGTGACCTCTGGAGGTCAAACCACTGGCCGGAGGTCATAACGTTTCAGATAGCGGAAAAGGTCTGGCCTTTTCTATCAAATGCACTTACCAGATTTCAATAGCCCTCATTGCGTAAGATTTATGCCCAGTTTGCTTAAGCATTGCATATTCTAGTGAAAATAGCCCATCGTGACCTAACGTGATTCACGCGAGCCTTCCAATACACTTTGCAGATTTTCGCTAACCCCATATTTTCGGAGTTAGAGGGGGCCATCGATGGCTCCCGGTGGGGCGATGGTGGCGCCGGACCCCCGGTGGGGCGTGGGTTAACCCGCGCCTCGGTGGGCCTCCGAGCCACCTTTGCCCTGGTGGAGGGGTTTTTGAACACCTCTCCTCTTCGATCTCGGCCTCTATGCGAGATCGCGAAAAAACGCGAATGGTGGTGGATAGCTCATACAAATTCATGAAGAAACTTATATCAGTCACTTTTTGGCTGAGGTCAATCGACTCACAATAGCAATTCAAACGCAATGATATCAAAATAAAAGCTGGTTCATCATTTCATGCAAAGTTATTGACCTAAGTCTGAAAACTGCTTAAGTAGCCCCGGATGACCTCTCGTAGATCACAGGTAAGAAATTGCAACATGAACCTGGAAAGGGGCCCAGAATACTACGATTTGGGGACTAAGAAGGTATGCACAGCTGTATCTACATACACAAATACAGCCAAATTTCTGTTTCCATGTATTTGCAATGGAGAGGTCATGGTCCGTACTTGACCTAAGGTCATCTATATGAAAAGTTCCAGAATATATTTTGTAGCACTCGGTGGGCAAATTATGTGGTATGAATTAAAATCCGATAGATATACCCATTTTTACATATGTCACCTTAAACCTTAATTTAGGTGAGGTCACTTGACCTGCACTGGTGACTTGACCTGAGATGACCGAACCTTAACATTTTGGGAAAAGTTGTGGAATTTATTAACGCGCCGCCGTTTTTTATGCTGCCGGAAAATCCCGAGGGAGATGTTCAAATATCCCCCACCGGGGCAAAAAAATAGATGTTTCAATGGATATGGTTGTGGTAATTTTTACAGTGGGCATCTCATGCTGTGTGCAGCAAGTATGCAGTTTGGTTTTCTACGGTCCTGCACTTATCCTATGTGCATGGTATCTGGCATAGGCCTGGCTAACTTTTAAATAAACAGGTTGATCTAGCTCTAAAATTTTGAAACATAATCTATTATCTTTGCAATTGAAGAAATTTGTAATTGAAATAGATTCAAATTTGCAGATCTGCAAATGAAAATGAAATCTTTGCAATTTAATTCCGGTTTCAGTGTTGTCAAGAGGACACATGTGATTTCCCTATAATTTTCAAAGTTATTACTAGATTTCAAAAGCTTTATTTGCTTTCGAATTGAGATTTGCTCTACTTTTAGATGTGATGACAATTATTAAGTTTATAAATTTGGTTCGGAAATTTTATCATTTATCTTTCTTGGTAAAATTTAATATTTATTTTTGTTATGATTGATGAATTCGGGGGCAGTCCCAAAAGTTTTGAACCTCGGTGTCATTTTTGCCCTTCGTCCTTACCAGCGTGAATCTACATAAATATGTTGACGTGCATTGTCACTAGAATTCTACATCCAGCCAAAATTCCCAGAACTTGCCTGCCCCGGTCATCGCCAGTCCGGAGTCCGTCCCCCTCTCCAGTTAATATTCCGTGGTGACGCCCCTGGTTGCAATCAGCAGACCTATAAAGATTTCGATATATACTGATTATGATTTGTCCCATCATTCATCAGTTTCGTACGCTTTTATCAGAGCTGTCATTGGCTTTAGTGCTACCACTAGTTCATATTTGTCAGAACCGAGAAAACCCGAACCTATTCCTGTTTGACCCAGCAGATTTCAACAGGAAACATATTTTGAAATATATCCTATTCTGCTCCGACGCCATATGACCTTTGCTGCATCGCTAACATGCGTACTGGAGGGGCCTCGGAGGCCCACGCCTGTTCTTCCAGGGTGACCAAAGAACTGCTAGTAGCCGGAAGACGATATTCTGCCCCATTTTATAGAATTTAACGACCCGTCGATTGGTGTAATAATATTGAAAATCGGTTGACAATTATTTTACTCATAAGCTTTCAAATTCAGACCTGCATTTTGAGATCCCCACAATCGCGCGGTGGGACCAGTTCGCTTGCATTTGAAGCCGAGTGGTGACGTCATAACTAGTGAACGTCAGTGCTCTAGAGATTCATGCCATCGTTTAACTTTAACCCTCGCCCCACCGGGGCCATCGATGGCCCCCTAAGGTTTTCCGGGATAGCAGAAAAACGACGAGGCGCAGCACCGCGGTTGAGGGCTCTACCTCTTACTGCATCATTTTCCCACCATCCCTGAAATTTTTTACTCCGGGTCACCCAAGGTCAGGTCACCAGGCGAGGTCAACCAAGGTCACCTCATTTCAACTTTAGAGCTCTGTAAGAGCTACATTTCGAAGTCGATCGATTTGAAACTTCCTACACTTCATGACCCCTCCAGGGTCTACAAGGTGTATATCCGGGATTTTTCGATTTCGTGACCTGAGGTTATGTCACAAGGTGACCTCTCCCATTGACAAAGCATGGGGAAAAGCTTTCTTTTGATCTAAAAGTCACAAAAACGATTGAAAATGCTCGGCTTTGTCAGAAAAGGGTTCTTGGACACCCTTTCACGGATTCCAGGGGCCATATTTGCCCTTTGACCTCTCCAAGGTCATCCAAGATCACCAGGGGTCAAAAACAGTATTTTAACAATAACTTTTGACCTATATAAGCTAGAGCGCTGAATCAAACACCATCGTGTATTTCTCGTCACTGGCTTCGTTTGATATACGGCAAGGTCACTTTCTGACCTTTCGTGACCTCAGGTCATCTTAGGTCACGAGGTGACCTCTGGAGGTCAAACCACTGGCGGGAGGTCATTACGTTCAACATAGCGGGAAAAGGTCCGACCTTTTCCTATCCAATGTACTTTACCACATTGGATGGTACAAGAGTTATCCCCAGTTTGCTTAAGCATTGCATATTTGAGTGAAAATAGCCGATCTTGACCTAATTTGACCTCTGGGGGTCAAACCATTGACCTGAGCGCTAAATCATGCCAAGTAATTTCTTATTGAATTGACGCGAGCTTTCTAATGCACTTTGCAGATTTGCGCTAACGCCCATACTTTTGGAGTTAGAGGGGGGCCATTGATGCCCCCCGGTGTGGCGAAGGTGGCGCCGGATCCCCGGTGGGGCGCGGGTTAAAGATACTGACCTAGGTCAATAAGAATTGACTATGATGTAGCTCATTATAACTCCACCCACCATCCAAGCAGCGTTTTTATATGGCTCTTAGTTTCCGAGATCTTGGGGGAGGGGGGCTACAGGGCCTCTCCTCCAGTGCACGTTAGTGCCAGACCCCCTCCAGTGCGGGTGTTAAAACCCCAAGAATTGTTATTATCCTATTCCGCCATATAAATTTTTGCCTCACTATATTCTGTCGCGAAAAATAACAAAGAGAAATGCCCAGCTGCATCACATCACAAATAAAACTGAACGAATTTCGTCCCGTCTCATCCCTGTCCATCCCGTTCCTTAGTTTCCGTTCAATTTTCCATTCTATGCAGACCTCTGCCGCCCGGCCCCAGCCCACGTGTATGCTCCACGTAATATGTTCGAGGTTATCAGCCGGATGCGATAGCAGGTCCGGATCCAGGCAGGTAACCAGCCGTAACTGAAATTTTTCAGAGTTCCTAAAACAGAGACAACACTGAACGATAGAAGTTTAAGTATCAACCAAGCCCACGAACTCAATATCCGAGCTTGGTGCGCCAGCAAGCTGCCGTGTTCTGGAGCCGCCACTCTGAGCGGCTGCTGCAGCTTGACATTGAGCAAGGTCGGTGCTCCGCCAGACGGCCCCACAAGCACGTGCAGCGCCGCGGTGACAGCCAGAGTGCGGGCGTTATCAGCTCCGGGTGATTGATTAGTGATGAGATTCTGGTGAGACTTCAGCCATCATCTTGAAGTTTGGTCCACGGTCCGGATCTTGCAGCCTGGTGAAGACTGTGGTTTGCTCTAAAAGGTACGTAAAAGGTGTATTTTTCATCGGAATTTTTTATGAATAAGTGTTGTTTTCATCTGATATCAGACTATTCAGTAAACATATTTTCGTATTGATATTGGCGCCCGAAAATATTTTTTGGGGGCTAACAATAGCTCATGGATCTGATTTTCTGAGCTTATGGAGTAGCTAGTTTGAAAAATTTTCCAGACTCCCTATTTTCTGACAATAGGAAAAAGGCAGTTGCTGCAAGAAAACACAGCGAAAGGTTCTCTATCCATTCAGGCTAGATGATTGTGAAAACGCCAAGGGATGCTTCTTTAGACTCCTCGGTGAGATAATTGCTAAGCGAGGGAAGGCACTGGTTGCCCGGAGAACCGGTCGTAGCCGAAAAACGCTGCTTAGCCACATTTGAGAAGAGGCGCACAGATTTATGCAAATTCTGAAAATAAATAGCAAGTATGCCCGAATATGCCCATATGAATTAGTCCTCACCTCAGTGGGCCATGTCTGAAGTCTCCCAAGGGTTTTTTACGGCGCAGCCAAAAACTGTGCTGCGGAGTGTCTCCATACCTGTTGTTTGTATTGTTTCTATCTCTTCAAACTCAAGGTGGAATTACTTCTGCTTGCTAGAAGTCAGTTAACACGCGCCTTGCTGGGGTGTCTGGTATGACGCGCCCCGCTGGGGGGGGCGTTTTCGCCCCCCACCCTCCTTATCTCATTTTGCAGAACAGCGTGATACAAATTACGGCCAGTGTTTGAAAGCTCTTGCCGAGACGAAGATAAATTATACGAACCATTTTTTCGGGGGTCAATATTGAAGTCGGCAGAGGCCAGGAAACGTTCCATAGGCTTACCACAGGACAGTGTACATGTATCCTCTATATTTTTAATCAGCGGAGCTATAGGAAATCTTCAGGCATCATTTGATTCCTCTCATCGTAGCAAATCGGCTGGTGTATGATATGGCTTCGCTTGGTCAAACGGTGAAAGTAACTTTCTGAAAATGAAAATTTAATTTAGTACGGGATTATTGGAAAAATAATCACTGTATGCTCATGTGACCTCATGTGACCTTTGAAAGGTCAGATTGGCAAAAACGGAAGTTAGTGGTCAATATCATGGTAGGAATATACGGCTCAAGGATTTTCAAGTTGATATATTCTGCATTTACTTAAAACGATCCCCTTATATTTTTCACCATAGGCTTATAATATGGTGACCAAAAATTTAGCCCATCTTAGGTCAACAATTACGGTACCTGAGCACGCCTATGATGTCGTATTGTCATATAATACACGGGTGGGACCAGTGAATCCTTATTTTTACCCCTGCCGTCCATTCTGTAGGCTGTTTATTCGCTTCGGAAGAGTTCGAATAGATAACATTGTAGAACCCCCATTTTGAACTCCTAGAGCCATCTATGGCTAAAAATATACATAATTACACATGAACTGTCAGCCCAAATTTCATTTGATGTTAGAACTAAATGCATAGTTCCAATGCTTTTTCCCATTCAATGCACACTAGAGGTGGGACTTTCTAGGCCCGGGGGCCCGGGGCAAAAGCCCGGCCCAGGCCCGTGGGCTTTGACCGGGCCTGAAGGCCTGATTTAAGCCAATGCCGGGCTGATAAGGGCTTCACCCAGGCTCATTCCGGGCTTCAACTGAACTGGGACTTCAAAGTCAATTTTCTGTAAGTTAAATAAGTCTTTTTCAGTACAGACCTAGTTTTTCCACTGAAACATAATCTTATTCATGCACCAGCAGCTTTTGAAAATGCATTTACAATTAATTTTGAGACTTTTAGACATACATCAGGAATGTAAAAGCATGAAGCTCTAGCTTTCTATCTGTTACTCATGCCAGGGTCAAAAGCAAGCTACTTAAACCTGAATCAATATTTGAAATCAAATATTGAATAATGCCTACAGTTGCACACATCCATGCCGTACTCTTCATCTTATGAATATCCTGATTACTTCAAAATCTTCAAGTCATATATGGGTGAACAAAATATAAATTGATAGCATATTTGTTACTTCCATATTGTCAGTATACCATTTAAAGGAAGTAATTTAACCAATTTGCTGCTAACATATTGATATTAACACCTAGCTCTAGCTAGAAAATTCTTTCCAGAAGCTTTCTGCTCCAGGTAAAAAGAAAATGTTATCTATGGAGCCATTCCCATGTCCTCTACGAAAAATGGTGAAGTAAATATGTCAGGTACAAACTATCTAGTGGGAGCCCATAATTGTCAAATTGGCCTGGTAACTCTAGCTGCAAGAACAAATGTTGATAAGTTTGACCCTTCCACAGCTTCATCTTGCTCTTTCATTGCCCAAAAGATGCAGAATCCACTCAGAAAGGGCTAGTATAAGCAAGGAAATAGGTACAAAGAAAACATGTTTTTGATCGAAGTACTTCAAAACATAAATTTGTCAGTTGTGGGGAGATACTGGGGAGAGCAGTCAGCCTTAGAAGGAACCTTTGAAATTACACCAAATAATGAATATACTTGACATTATGTGTTGCAGTTTCCTTGTGGAGATACTTCCCTGGCCTCTATGAAATATAACTTCTATTATAAGCTTTGAACATAACAGCACTTCCCTCCCAAGATACCTTTACTTTACACTTCCCTCCCACCACACTAAAAATGTATACAGAAACGTAGGAATACAGAACACAAAAACAGAATATCCAAATTATGGCAAATTCCGCAACCTTGAGCAGCTTGTAAAGCCTTGCAAAGCCAGAAAAGCGTCATATATGAAACAAGTGCACAAAAATGGCCTATTCTCAGGAACAAAAGAAATGCACCACACACTTTGTGCTTATTTCTTAAATCTGTGAAATTTTGAAATATATTTTCAAAAGTCTTGAAATATTTTCGCTGAAATAAACTTACTATTCTGGTAAATTTTGGTGAAAAATGTTTTCATAAATGATTGCTCTAATGTAGACAAGCACGGCGCTTCAGATACCTACTAAGCGCAAGCCCGTAAAATACAACAAAACAAACAAATAGTGTTCAAGCCCAAATGGTGATGAGGATGGGATTGAGTTGTTTTTTGTGTCAGATTTACTTTTTGGTGGAGATTGGTGCAATATTTTTATTCAATGTTTGGTGCGAACCTGTGGAAAACTAGTGGTTCTTTATCAAGATAGTTCTTTATGGCTGGTGGTTTGATAATTGTATATGGTTGATGGGCCTTGTTCATGTTGGCCTGTTGGCTTACCTACTTTGCAGACCGGGCTGACCCAAGCAGAACAATCTTTTGACTATCTTCCAAGCTGTTTAGTGACTAAACTAAAAGAAAATGTTCACATGTATCAATTGAGGGACAATGTGAAGGATTTTTGGTTCATTCACAGCCATTCCGCCATGATATTCTGAAAAGTTTTAGCTGAAAACTTGTCACTGCTCTCTCCTCTATTCATAAACATTATTGGAACTTAACTGTGAGGCTGGTGCCAGCATATAATGATTTATAAAAGTGCAAAGATGGAGGAAATGTCTGACATGAGTGGACTTATTTCATCCCGATTCTTATAGCTGCCATGTGCATACCTCTATCTAGAATGCCCTTTGTTTTTATAAGGTGATGCTGGTCATTACCTGAAGTAAGCTTGCATCATAAGCAAACCATGTTTCATACTGTGTTTTTCAGTATCATTTTCTGCTGAATTATTAAGATAGCTGAGGCTACTGATGCTACATGCACCTTTTTAATATGGTTTTGGGTGAAACCAAAATTTTTACAGGATAAATTGGCTTAAAACATATATTTGAAACAGCTTTAAAGTAAATAAATGTTGTATATATTCGTTAATGGTTTTCCATGATACCGGGCCTTCCCGGTCTTGATAATCCATTTCTTCTACAAACCGGGCTTGTGACGGGCTTCTAAAATCAGCAGCAGGCCGGGCCCGGGCCCGGGCCTGCAAAATTGCCCGAAACTCCCACCTCTAATGCACACACAACACTAAAATGAACTTGATTGCGAGTGAACCCCTAATTACGGTACCTGAGCACGCCTATGGCTTCCTATCATATAATACACATATGGGATCAATGCATGATTGTTTACCCCTCCCGAACATTCTGTACGCAATTTATTTACTTTGGAAGAATTCGGAAAGATAACATTTTAAACCTCCCATTTTGAGCTCCTGGATAAACCCCCCAAATTAGCAAGCCAAAGCACCGCCTCTGGCGCGTATATATTTTCAAAATTATCATGGAACACCCGCTATTTAGTTTTAAGAGAAGTCACAAAATTCCAAGAGCTTATCTCAAACCGTTTCGGAGATACCATGGAAAAACCTGAGCGGTGGGCAGAAACTGCCCCTGTTGGAAATAGGGTTGTCACCGTAGAGGCATTGCGTTCTCCCCGTTGGTGGTGCTGTTCTCTTTTGACACCTTGAAAGCGCTACAGTCTGTCGAGCCATTAGTGTTACTTTCCTAGTTCTCACTGCAGTCTCCACACTGTTGGTGGTATTGCCTTGTGCCACTGTGAAAGCGTTGCAGTCTCCTTGGTTAACGGTGTTACTTTCCTAGTTCTCACTGCAGTCTCCACACTGTTGGTGATATTGTCTTGTGCCACTGTGGAAGCGTTGCAGTCTCCTCGTTAATGGTGCTACTTTCCTGCTTCTTACTGCAGTCTCCCTGGTCAATGGTGTTACTTTTTTAGTTCTCATTGCAGTCTCCACACTGTTGGTGATATTGCCTTGTGCCACTGTGGAAGCGTTGCAGTCTCCCTGGTTAATGCTGTTACTTTCCTGCTTCTCACTGCAGTCTCCCTGGTTAATGGTGTTACTTTTCTAGTTTTTACTGCAGTCTCCACACTGTTGGTGATATTGCCTTGCGTCTCTGTCAAAGCATTGCGATCTCCCAGGTTGATGGTGTTACTTTCCTAGCTCTCGCTGCTGGTGTAAGCTCCCGGCTGTTGGTGTTATTGCCCCGTATCAGTGTCGAAGCGTTGCATTTTACTATATTCTGGTATTCTGGTGTTAGCTACTTATGTACCACTGTAGTCTCTAGTGCTAGTTTCTTGTTTCGGACCGGGGCTGTTGCAGTCTCCTGAGATGGCTTCTAGCTCGGTGTCAGGTTGAGGGAGTCTGCGGCAGTTTTATTAAACGTTACACGTGGGTGCTTTGAGCCGTCACCTGGAGGAGGGAGGGTATTAAGTAAAAATAAAAATTGTGTCGCGTAATATATGAAAGACCCATTAGCTGTCAGTGCAGTTCCCGCGCAAGCTGTGCCAACTACTCCCCCTGAAAGACTTCCAAAACAGTGAGGCGGGCGGCGCCTGGTCCCACACGTGAATCACAGCCAAAAATTAGATCCAGTCCAGGCTGCTCCGAAATTCTCCCAGCTAATTAGATCCGGGACATTTAAAACCAGAACTCTGGACTAAAATAGGACCGAGACCTTGGGCTTGGATCTGGATCCAGATCCAAAGCTAGGATTTAAATATTCATCTGGGTGTTCTGCGAGTGACGCAGGTATTCAGATAATTTGTGATGGATCCCGTTGGAGGGTGCTGAAACACATACTCGAGGAGTACTCTGAGACGAGCTTTCGTGCCTCCCAGACTAGCTTTAGCCCCCTGAGATCGAACCACCTTTGGGCGTACCGGATCAGATAATCATTTTCAGTGTATAAAAGTGGTCCAAAGGGATCCATGGACCCCACTGACCCGTTTGGCTACGACAGATAGAAATATTTCAATTTCCGTTCCGTTAATAAATGAATCTTAGATACCTTGGCTCACTCCTCTCCCTCCGCTCCTGGGTGCCGGACGTGCCTGATTGCGCTCCGTGGTCTCTTGGATTAGGTGCGGTAGTATATAGCGTTGGTAGGCGTGACTTGAGTTACGTTAGGGGCTTAATATAAATTCCTAGCTTATTTGAAGTCAAGTGCTTTATTCAAAGCAATACCTCTTTTCCAAAACATCGCGTCTAAATTATTACTTACGTCGTCTTCGTCTACACATCAATGCAATAGTGACTCAGCTTCACTTTGTTTTGCGCCATATTTTTGCGCCAAACTATTAAAGGTGAAAGTGTTCCCATTTCTGGTTTTTCATACAGCGTATATTGCAGTATATAAATTTTGTTATTTTTTGTAGACTCGGATATTGGAAAAGGAATCTGAATTTTTTCTGATCCCACAGTTCTTCTTCGGGTTGATGAACGTCCAAGTACAGGCAGTTCAACACTACATTGTCACACGGCCATTTTGGCAAACGCCTGCACGTTCAAAGGTAAATAAGGCATAATAATAGTAGTTCCAATGACATACTCTGTGCTTAAAATTTGCTTCTTGCGGTGTCACTAGGTCAACATAAACCCAGCATTCAAGTGTGCTAATTTCTGGTGCCTTCTGTTGGTGAAACTGATCAGTTGTACCTATTCCACAGGAATCCACTTCAAAAACTTTGTTGCCCTTTTTGGCAAACGGCTGGCTCCTCTTAAAGTTGAGCATCGCCCACCTTATTCTTGCCCCATTATCTTAGTGACTTCTTTAGACCTCAGCGTTACTTACTCGTCTGTCGGTTGCTAGTTAGCGGAATTTGGATTCAGTCTTGAGCATCTGATTGGAGTTGTGTGTTGTTGGCCTGCACGACGCAACTAAATCAGGACCTCTTAGGTAGAACCCAACCCAGATCACCTAGGAAAGGCAAACCTCTCAATCACACGATTGTGGTCCTCTTACGCCATGGCCCCAATAAATTCCAAATATGTGGATGCTCGCTTCGAAAGAGTCTCAGAGGAAAACTCTATTCTCAAAAGAGAAATTGATGGCCTAAAGCAATCTTTGGCAGAATTGAAGTCAGAACTCCAGGGCCTACAGTTTGTGGTGTCAGAGAACATTGAGAGGAGGGAAGCTGTAGAATTGAACCTCACCACCTTGAACACAAAACAAACAGACCTGGCTTCAAATGTGGCATCTGTAGGCAGCTGTTGCTCGGAATTGGTGTCAGGGCACACCAAACTGAAAACAGCAGTTGAGCTCCAGGCCCAATACAGCCGTCTCACCACCCTTCTCCTTTCCGGAGATGCGGTTCCCCCATTCCATTTTGGAGAGGACACACGTACTGTTGTCCTGGAACTGATCAGGGACTACCTCGGAATCGGCATCCACCCCTTAGCTATTTCGGCCTGCCACAGGCTAAGAAACAAAAACACAATTCTTCTTCGATTCCTCAACTACGCAGAGAGAGAAGCTGTTTACCGCCAACGCACCAGGCCTCGTAGACTCGGTCTCTCAGTCCATGAGAGCCTCACAGCAGAGCGTCTTGCAGTAGTAAAAATCCTCAAGGACCTTCACTACCCTAAACACAAGTCTCCACTCATCACCCACTACACCTCGCAGGGCAGGATCTTTGTCAAACCCAAGGGCTCAAGCAGGGCTGTGGAGGTCAGTGTTGGTGCGACACGAGGTGACATCCTGGCTATCTGTGGTGTGACCTCCTCCGCACACCCAGGGGGAGGCGCCATGGGGCCTCAGCGGTCACAGGTGCGAATGCGTCCTCCGCTGCTCCGGCAGTGTTGCCTCTGCCTTCACCCGGTGCCGGTGTCCAGAGGGACCATACCCAGGGTCCTGTTCAGCTGGAACTGGCCCCAGTGGGCCCTTCAACCCCGCCAGCCGGGCGGCCCGCCACCCAAGCTGGTGGTGGTGTGGGACCTCACCTTGATGACGTGCCAACAGATTCTGATACCTTCAGCACCATTCCGAAGACCTTGGTATCACCTGCTGGCTCTGTTGGCGTCCGGGTGGTGGACAGCGCCCATAGCCCTGACCACCGGGAGAGGGACATGGGTGCACAGTGTGAGGCTGCTTCGGAGGGCTGTGCAGCTGGCCCTGCTGACTCCCTGAACCAAGGTGCTGTACCAGCTGTGCTGCCGGATGAGGGGGTCTCCCCTTTGAGGCAGTCTCCCTCTCGAGTGGGCTTTGATGCTCACCCCCAAAAAAAATATCGACATACACCAAGCACATCAGAAGAAAAGACAATCACAGCAGTGGCAGACTTGACATGTGGGGCGGCTGATGCATCCACATCTTCATCCACATCCTCACACAACCTAGACATCTCTGAAGACAAGGACAGCAGCCCCGACACACAAGTATTCAGAGCTGTGCCTTGTGTCATTGTGAACCAGCCTCCCCCATCCCAAGTCAGAAGCAGGAGTGGGCGACCTCTGAAAGCCCCCTGAGAAAGTCAGACTGAGGGTCTCATCCAGTCACCACTCACCCAAGCACAACAAGTTAGCATGATCTGTTCTAGGACCAAAATCCAAATTAAATCCAGGTTCAATGCAAATGATTAATTTAGTAAATTGCCTCATATTGTACTTTGGTCTGGTGTTATGAGCTGAGTTGAACATTCCATTTCCAAGGTCGGTACAATTATTTCCCTTGTATTCCATCTATTTCGCCTTTAGGTTCACTTAGCTTAATGCCATCTAAGGACACCTATGCAGGCCAACAACACATAAGGTTCAGGTTTCATTAGCCAGCTGTAATTCTTAAGCATTTGCTTCTAATTACATAGTTTCTTTCTAGTCTATTTTCTTTAGTAATATTTGTGCACTGACAGCATAACACAAAATTTTCATTGCCTTTAATTTCTTGAATTAAGCCCCGCTGTCACAATTGCTGTAAGATTCTCACCCGAGTTTTCAACGCCTTGTAATGATGGCGACTCAGTTAATTCAGACTTCCAATCAATTCTTGATAACTGTGAATATATCAATGTCAATAGTGCCCTGAACAGCTCACTTACCTCACTGTTACATATAAATATACGTAGTCTCCAAAAGAATTTTGATTCCCTCATCTTTCTCTTAAATCAATTTAACAAAAAACCAGAAATAGTACTTCTAACTGAAACCTGGATTGATTCTGCCCTGTCTGACTCATTCCGGATTGATGATTACTATCTAGAAACATCACTGCAGGAAGTCACAAGGGGCAGGGGTGCTGCCATTTACATTTCAAGCTCAGTACATTACAGGAGACGTAAGGACCTCGAGTCGAGCGCATCCGAACATCAATCAGTATTTGTGGAATTAAAAAACAAAACCTTCCAAAATTGCATCATTGGTTCCATCTACCGTTCACCATAGTTTTCTCCCACAGTATTTTTGGACTATTCGGAAAACTTGCTTGCTAAAATCAGTCAGGAAAACAAGCTGTGTGTAATGGGTGGTGATTTCAACCTAGATCTTCTGAAAATTGAAACTAATGAATACTGTGACCAGTTTTTCAACAGCATGCTATCAGTTGGTTTCTTTCCCTGCATATCTCTTCCTACCCGAGTAACTTCCCACTCTAAAAGCTTGATAGATAACATTTTCTGCAATGATCTCTCTGTTACTGCCAACAACAAAGTCATTATTTCAGATATTAGTGATCATCTTCCCATCTGCCTAAATCTCAACATGAACCCCCCCTTCCGCACCTTCCCATAAATTGCAGTCACAAGGAATCTTTGACTTTCGAAAAATCGAAGAAGTCAAACAAAACTTAAACGTTAAACTCTTGGATGTATATGAAATATATAATGCGGATGAAGCTGCTGATTTTCTGATTACAACCATAAGTACAGAATTATCCAAGGCCTCCATAAAAAAAATTAATAGGAGAAAAGTACCATTACAACCATGGATTTCACACAACATTCTACGCTGTATCAACAACAAAAACAACCTATATAAAAAATTTGTACGCTCTCCAACTCAAGAAAATGAACTCCTTTTTAAAAATTACCGGAATAACCTAGTCACAGTCATCAGAAATGCCAAAAGATTATACTATAACAGGAAGCTAGTGGAACACAAATCTGATCCTAAAAAGATGTGGGAAATTCTGCTCGGGTTGGCCAGAAAACGCAAAACAAAATTACCGCCTGTGAAAACATTCGAAGTTGGTAATGCATCAATTGATGACCCCATCTCCATTGCTAACCATTTCAATGAGTATTTTGCAGCCATTGGAAAAACTTTGGATAATAACCTTTCAAATTTGAATACTGACCCATTATCTTTCATGAATCCTAACAGTCATGTTGCTAACCAATTTCACCTGAGTCCAGTTAGTCCTGAATTAATTATTTCTGTCATTCACAAACTAGGAAACTCTGGAGCTGGTCATGATGGCATCAGTACAAAAATCTTGAAATTACTTGCCTCAACACTGTCCCCATTCTTAGCTTATCTTTACAATAAATGTATTTCCCAAGGTGTCTTTCCAGCAGTTCTGAAAAAAGCACAAGTTGTCCCCATATTCAAGTCCGGCAACCCCTCGTCTTTCAATTGTTATCGGCCTATTGCAATGCTATCAGTTGTGTCCAAAGTTTTTGAGAAATTAGTTTTCAGTGAAATTTCTCAATTCTTAGAACTAGAAAACATCCTTACTCCAAATCAGTTTGGATTTCGCAAAAACATAGTACATTTATGCCAATCTCTGTCTTGTATGATTTTGTTTGCACATCATTACAGAACAAAAAAGTATGCGCCTCAATCTTTCTGGACCTCAGTAAGGCATTTGACACAGTTAACCATGAAATTCTACTAAAAAACTAGATTTCTATGGAATAAGAAATGTTGAACTTCAGTTTTTCAAATCTTATCTGACTGACCGGCTCCAGACGGTAAAATTCAACAATATTCTGTCTTCAAAATCAGAGACTGTTACACTGGGTGTCCCACAAGGTTCCGTCTTAGGACCTCTACTCTTTCTCCTATATGTCAATGACATCCAGTCAAGCTCTCCAATACCCCTCTTTCTTCTCTTTGCAGACGACACTGCACTGGCATACTCTGCAGACAACTACCTTGACTTACAGAGCAAGATTAACACTAGTCTCATTCCTATTAATACCTGGCTTGTGGCAAATCGTCTGACCTTAAACGTCTCAAAATCGTGTTTTCAAGTATTTCATAAAAGTCAAAACTCACATAATTTAAGAATCTTGATTAATGGTCATCCCCTCGAACAAAAGAAAACTATGAAATACCTAGGTGTAACAATAGACGAAAATTTGAAGTGGGACAGTCACATTCAAGCTACTCAAAATGTCATCTCAAGGAACGTTGGTCTCATCAACAGAACCAAATTTATTCTTGACTCGAGGCACTTACTGCTCCTGTACAACTCTCTCATTCTTCCTCATATCAGTTATTGCAACATCATTTGGGCAGTAAATCACCCCACAAAGCTCAGAAGAATCATTACACTCCAAAAAAAGATTGTTAGAGTAATTGATCATGCACCTTATCTGGAACATACATCTCCTATTTTCAAAAAGTACGGTATTTTGAAATTTCCTGACCTGGTAAAGATGTCACAGCTTCTTTTTGTTCACAACTACCTAACAGGCTCGCTGCCCCTACTCCTACGACATAAATTCGAACCGATACAACAGGCGCACAATCAACGCACAAGAAACTCCAAACATTTTATGGTACCATTTGATTTCACGCTATACCATAAGTGTTAGCCGTTTATTGCTGCTCCTGAGTGCTGGAACAATATAATCGCATCTAGAATTAGACAGATAGACGATGTTCCTCTATCAAAAGGTTTCTTTAAGACTGTTGTAAAGAAAATTTTAATGGACCACTATTAGAACCTCCCCAACGTTGATCAACCTTTAACAGAACAATAGTTTTGTCTTCTTAAGATGTGTACTTCCTGGATGGTAGAAAAGCCGCAAAATCTAAATTTAAAGCTGGCTGAAACCTGATCTAGCCTAACCCCATAGTCCGGGCCGGGATCTGCAAATTTCTGGGGGTGGGCGGGGAGGGGGAGTGACCGAGTCCGGCCGGAAACAAGCACCACTTACACTAGTCAAAATTTAAATATATGGAATCATTTATACGGAATTCGTTAACACAATCAGGCACAGGAGGCCGTGACCGAGCTATGCTCCTGGTCCAATCTGCCACCATTCTGACCGCATCATTCATCCGTCTCGACAAGAACCCTCATCCCCCGCCATACGTCGAGCTCATGGAATCATCCCCTCCTCCCCCTCCCCTTTTTCTCATCTCACTTCATTTTCAGGACCAACATGGAGCTCGCCTCGCTCCCGGGCTGCGGGTGCCTGGCGCGGGTGGCCGGGGCTGGTGTCGCCGCGGTTCGCCGGCGGCTGGCCGTCCGGCTGTGGGCGGGTGACGTCCGCTCTGCTGCCGCGTTTCGCCGGTCGCCGTACCTGGGGCGGCCGCCTGCCGGCCGCTGTGCGGCTGCCCCGGCGATCGCTGCGCCCGGGCGGCCCCTCGCCGTCCGGCGCGATGTCGTCTCTACGACTGGGTGTCTTCGGTCGCCGTGGTGGGGTGGTCTCCCGCCGCCCGCCGCGGCGGCCACTCGACGGCTGCGCCCCGGCGATCGCTGCACCCGGGCGGCCTCTCGCCGTCCGGCGTGGCGTCCGCCTGCGGCTTCATGTCTGCGGTCGCCGCGCCCGGGCGGCCTCTCGCCGCTCGCCGCGGCGGCCACTCAGCCGACTCATCCCGGCGTTCGCCTCGTCCGGGCGGCCTCTCGCCGTCCGGCGCGGCGCCTGTCTGCAGCTTCATGTCTTCGGTCGCTGTGGTGGGGTGGCCTCCCGCCGCCCGCCGCGGCGGCTGCGCCCCGACGATCGCTGCGCGCGGGCGGCCTCTCGCCGTCCGGCGCGGTGTCGTCTCTGCGGCTGCGTGTCTTCGGTCGCCGTGGTGGGGTGGCCTCCCGCCGCTCGCCGCGGCGGCCACTCGACGGCCGCGCCCCGACGATCGCTGCGCCCGGGCGGCCTCTCGCCGTCCGGCGTGGCGTCCACCTGCGGCTTCATGTCTTCGGTCGCCGCGCCCGGGCGGCCTCTCGCCGTCCGGCGCGGTGTCGTCTCTGCGGCTGCGAGTCTTCGGTCGCCGCGGTGGGGTGGCCTCCCGCCGCTCGCCGCGGCGGCCACTCATCGGACTCATCCCGGCGTTCGCCGCGTCCGGGCGGCCTCTCGCCGTCCGGCGCGGCATGCGGCTTCATGCCTTCGGTCGCCGTGGTGGGGTGGCCTCCCGCCGCCCGCCGCGGCGGCTGCCCCCGACGATCGCTGCGCACGGGCGGCCTCTCGCCGTCCGGCGCGAACTTCTCGGCGGTCGGGCTCCGGCCCGGTGGTTATGTTGCGCTGTATTTTTCGCCGTCTTATACTGTTATATATGCGTTTTATAATAGTCCCCAGCGTAAACATGCCGGCCGGCCTTAGGATTTTAGGGTGCGCACCCATCGTACTATTCGTTTTTTTGCCGTTGTGGTGTTTTTTTTCGTGTGTGCTGTCGCAATACATGTATGGTTATATCATGAATCCCTGGCACCTTGGTCCCATATCATGAATACCAGGCACCTTGGTTCCATATCATGAATCTCGAGCACCTTGGTCCCATATCATCCATTTTAGCGCACGCTCACAGTAAAATGTATCTGCACGTGGTAAGCCTGATATCACAAGCCAGGGGCGTAGCCAGGATTTCGCTCAGGGGGAGGGGGGGCGGCGCCCCGAAAGGGCCCGTGCGACAGCGCCAAAAGGGCCCTGATGGGTAAAAAGGGTCCTGCTTGTTACAGAATAGAGTGCTGAAGAGGGCTTAAGAGGGCCCTGTTTCTGGGCGCCATATGACCCTGACGTCGGTGCGCCCCTAAACCCCAACCATGGTGATGAAGAGGGCCCTGTCGGGTATGAAATTTCAAAAATGGTCACAGAGCATAGTGCGGGTGAGCCAAGCTTCACGCGACCCGTGTCCTCAGGGGGCCCTCAGGGGGGGGCGGCTGTCCCTGCCGCCCCCCTTGGCTACGCCCCTGTCACAAGCTCATTGAATAGTCCCAGAACGACCGGGATATGAGTAAACATTGAACTGCTACGCCGGTAAATTGACTGGTCCTAGCTAAGCAAACCAATTTGTTTACCCAGGATCTACAAACACGCGAAAATATCAAAGATACGCACGCCGGAACATCTGACGGATGATTCAAACCCCTGATGTGCACGTGCAAGTATCTGGCACGTGATTTTCCAGCAATGGAGGCAAGTTTCTTTGCGCAAGTTTCCGTGCAGCAGATCAGTACGTTTTTAGTCGAGTGATTGCCCGACTGTTTCAAATTTTTTTTCGTATTTGACTATTCTACAGACTAGTTTTTTGTTTCAAAAGCCCATTTTATCATTTTGCAGATTCGTAGAGCACAGGATCGTGAAGGCAGACACGTCATTGTATTCTGTGCAAAGCCTTTTCTGGCCCACATATTGTTAGTTTTAATGAAATAACGCCCAATGCTGTGATAGTTTCTTTAATACTTTTAGGTAAAGTGTGTTTTAAAACAATGAGTCTTAAAAGATGCTCCTACATTGTCGGATTCAGAGGTTTGATATCTTGATAATCTTATCCGTCAGCTTCTTACCTGATTTTCACTTTTTCTAGCCCCTTTATTCAGATAACTTCGCACGGAAGTTTCTGGTCATTCAGCTGATGCACAGGATACGACTGAAAATGAATCTTGGGACAGTGCTTCCCATCAAAAAATTGTCCCCTAAAAATAGTTTTATATGTCGCCCCAGTAGCTCAGTTGGTAGAGCGTTGGGCTCCAGCCCGCTGCTCAGGAACATGCAGGGGCAGTGCGTGTGCAGGCTTAGGAATCAGTTCCCCTGAGACGCTTCGACGCTTAATGTTTACTGTACGTAGGTCGGTTGGCAACTGACTGGTGAGAGAGTGACCTGAGCGGGGCGGCCGTGCCTCTGCTTTGTGGGACGTTAAACTTTGACTTTTAAGTTAACTCTTTATTGCAGGAGTTACTGGTTCGAGCGGTGGGTTCGGGTTCTCCGCAATAATTCCCCTGATGACTTCAGTGAGGCTCCGACTAAAACCGAACTGAGAACAACTTGGAAAAAAATAAAATCATATTGCCTGACTGTCCCATTCTTCTTTAATCCTTTCTAATGTTATGCCGACTTGAAACATTTCATAGCTGGAAAACGTGTCGATCTCAGCAACATACCACTTTTTCTATACATTTATACAAGACCAAGACGCCTGACACACAACATATCATGCTTTCATCTTCAGTCACCCTCACCTCATCATTATAAAAAAGTGTTTCCGCACCCGGTGTCAGTCCTCACCGTGGTGTTCCCACGTGGGACACACAAAAGTCATGCTCACATCTTTAGTCACTCTCACCTCATCATCAACTAAAAAGACTAAAAACACGTCATCATATTACGGATTTTAAACATGCCTGTGGTCCAGCACCCGGTGTCAATACGCTCCGTGGTGTTTCCACGTGGGACAAACATTATAAAAAAACCGGAAGCTGACCTCTTCTCTTGTTTCACGCACAGTCCCAGTTGGTTACTGACCTTGACTAATATACATGGTTAACTGTTCTAATTTGTCATGGGAACGGAATTGGTCAAGTCCTAAAATCTGGCAAAATTGTCAACATTGAACTAAGACCGGGAAAAAATGAGCTTCCGGGAAGCCCTGTACACCATGAAATGAAGTGTCCATCTTCATTTAGCCAGATTCGAACGTGCCAGATTCGAAAGCTGGTGAAATCTTCGCAAATTTAAATGAATGATAATCAAGCAATTGTTTTCATGACGGCTGCTGAATTGTTAAGCTATCTCAAGGTGTTTTCTTTTTCGTCAGGGCTTCTTAATAACACGATGTATCATGTGTAACGTAACACTAACGCTTTCAAAATTGCAATAAAGATAGAAAGAATTTAACACGCGCATTGACGGGGGCGGGTACCCGCCCCCCCTCGGGTTTCTCGGAGATAGTAGAAAAACGGCGGCGCGTAGCGCCGCCGTACTTGGTATACCTTTTCCCTCATCATTTTTACAGCTTCTGTGAAAATTTTAAGGTTAGGTCATCTCAGGTCAGGTCACCCAGTACAGGTCAAGTGACCCGACCTCAAAAAAAGTTTAAGATAGCATAAGTCGGAGCAGGGTGAACTTATCCGATTGAAACTCATATCACATAATGGCCCCACCGAGTTCTCTAACATATGTTCCGGTATTTTTGATATCGATGACCTAAGGTCAGGTACGAGGCATGACCTCTCCATTGGAAATACATGGGAAAATGGTTTTTACGGAATAACTCAGTAACGGATGGTGATAGATCATTTATTTTAGCTGCATTAGACTCGCCTGGGCTTTGCGGTTCTAATGATATGCATTTTATATAATTTGACCCTGACCTGGCCTCAGGTCAGGTCAAATCCTTGATTTGACCTAGCAAGGTCAAATTATATATCATTCGATTTGGCTTGCTAAGAGGATTCATATAGTTCAAGTCGTTTTGCTCTATCTTTACTTGTTCAGATGTAATACCCGAAAAACGGAATTTTACATGTTATCCCTATGGCGGGCATGTTTTGACCTCTCGTGACCTTAAATGTGACCTGACAAAAAAATGGTTCAAATGTTTTCGATGGAGAAGTGGATGGGCAGCCCAACGCCGTTTACCGTTTTTCGCTACCTACCGTGGTTCTCGAGATCTTAGGGGGGCGGGTACCCGCCCCCGTCAATGTGAAGGTGGCTCAGACCCCCGTCAATGCGCGTGTTAAACCAAAACAACAAAAGTGTGGTAAAGACGAGGAAAATCCCTTTCCAATCACATGTAACGATAACAAAACATTTAATGATGCGTTGAAGAGTGGTAATGTAGGTAAAATCATTTACCGGTCAATTGACCGATATGACCGTTCTAGGCATATTTAACTTTTCCTTTTTAAAAGATAAGTAAAGGCAAAACATTGCATGTTTCCGACAAAGAGGTGAAGAACTGCGGGACCTTTAGAAATGTTGCCATTATATATTCTCCTGCCTTCATATAGTTCACGTTTACCAAGCCTTACCAGTCAATTGATGGGCACGGACGTCCTAGGGTTAATGTAATTGGGCAGGGATCAGGCTGGGCCGTAGAATTCTTCACCGTTTTTACATTTTTGTGTTCTCAAGAGAGGAAATTCGTGGTTTTCCAATGGCTGTGATAAACCAATATGAACAAAAATTTGAATTGTTAAATGAAACAGACAAGGTTCAGATTCTGTCAGAAGAAGCAAGCACCGTTTTTTAATAATCACGGTAAAAATAGGCAAACAATGAAAACCCCGGTCTGCGACCTAGGCTAGCGCCCCACCGGCGCAGGAGAACCGCAAGACAATGTGCTGAACGCAAACCATATTTCCTTCTCAATGTATCCCTCCATTAGCCTGTTGGTCAGTGTTATCATTCTTTTCTTTGAAATAACCAATAAATATCCTGCAGTAATCCCGGATTCGAACCGGGCACCCCTGACCACGAGACAGTGCCTCTAACCCCTATACCACTGCGGCACAATCTACCCGCTCCCACTGTCCCTACATCTGTGACCCGTCAGGTCATTGGCCGGTATCACTCTGTCAAACCATGCCGTATCGGGGCGCCGGGTGCTGTGTTCGTACAGAAAATGCATGTATGTATGTATGTATGTATTGACAAAAGCAGACCATTCCACACATGTTGGGCTATTCAAAGGTCCTTGTCATCACAAAAATCGAAAATCTGTGCTGCTACACCTCGTCATACACATTACAATAAAAGCAATGGCAAAAATGCAGGTAAAAATCTAAAAACTAAAATGTCTAAAAGTAAACACGGTACCGTGCACTTAAAAAGAAAGACTACTCCCCAAGCAACATTTGCCTTACAGTTTTTTTTTTGGTACAAAGCTGGCATGGTACAAAGCTGCTTCTAGAAGACGAACCAAGCATCATATTGGCCTAGAATCACTTGTATCGGTGACCCAGGACTCTAAGCTAGCTTTATGCCAAATTGCATCCACTTCCATTTATTATGAGGACTTGAAACCATGCTGAGAAGCAAACGTATTCAGAGAAATTTAGCTCCTTGAAATACCCTTTCGGACGAATTACTCGAAAGCCGTTGGAGATAAGTGGGTAGTGTAAATGAATGAACTGACTGCAATTAATTTTTCTATTCAGCCATGTCAATTGTTAGCTTGTGAATGGCATGTGCTCAGAACCCAAAAGCTACAAATAAAAGGTTTTCTACTAAAATATATTTATACATGTAAAACACCGAATTTTAATATCACGATATCCATCTCCAAACATTATCAGCGGAAAGCAATATTCTTTTCATTGTTTGAAATGAAAATCAAATCGGCGCTACAAATAATCGACAAATCGATTATTTACAAATCGACCTAGAAGCTACAAATAAAAGGTTTTCTACTAAAATATATTTATACATGTAAAACACCGAATTTTAATATCACGATATCCATCTCCAAACATTATCAGCGGAAAGCATTATTCTTTCATTGTTTGAAATGAAAAATCAAATCGGCGCATTAGATCGCGAGATATTGAGATTTAAATGAAATGAACAAAAATGCAGTCCTCCGGCAAAATGGCAAAAACTAGGTCAGAATTGTTCGTTTTCCACTGGAAACTATGTCTAAGCACAATAAAATTGACCTAGCTGCCTCCAGGTGGCTGTCTTTAAACTAACTGAAGCGTGCCTTCTGACATTTCGAGCTTATAAGTCGGCCGTCAAATTTCAATGGCTTTTTTGCTTGTATTATAAATACTGAGTTTTGGCGTAATAAATATTGTCGGACCAAGTCGAATTTTTTTCTTAGGTGGCCCCTGCTGCTTTTTCAAAAGGAGGCAAATTTCAAATTCGTCGCTTAAGAAACAAAAATGAGAAAAATGCAAAATTGAAAACACTTGTTCAAAAATTTCTCAAAAACTATTTTGAATTTAGATTTAGGGGTCTTAGTTTGGGCGTCTAGCGTAAAAGGGCTATCACCTTACACAATTTCAGAACCCTGGCATCATCTGTCAGAACTGCCAAGCGGCCAGAATAGAGCCTCTTGAGAAATCTCAATCCGCTTCGCTCCATGGATTTCGTCATGCGGCTCTGACTAGACTGCTTAATCCCTTGGTTTGAAGCGACTCCCACCGATGTCAGGCCTGTGAGTTTTATGAGTTTTACTGCTGAGTTTTGTTTCTCGCCAGGACTCTGATGCGACACAGTTGGCTGGCACTAAGCTGGGCATCACTGTTCACTGTCGTGACGGCCAGCTGACGGCCGCGCCAATCTACCTTCCCGTGAGTGCGGCGACTGGTGAAGGACGCTTGTATTGGAACTTGCTTTAAAGAGCTGCATATCGCTGCTCATTTTTTAGGGTTTTTTTCGTGAATAATCCCGCATTTAGTGCCAAAATTAATAATATAGGCATTTTCCAAAAATAGCAAATGATTTAAATTCAGGACACCATGCCGGACTAGTCAAATATATGCCTAGTTTTCTTGAATACGTGATATCTTCTTTCTCAAGCATTTTGCCTACGTTTACTGTGCGTTTGTTATGCCAAGTTGGATTTTGCAGGTGTTCACAGTGGGCATCGGAGATGCTCTTTGATTTCCTCCTAAAGAGGGCCGCATGTGCTTTCTCCTAATCACAAGTGCTTTCACTCCAGCTCCGAATCTCTTGGAAGTGGTGAAACCGGTGCCGGAGTGGTGGCCATCTGGTGGCATCATTCAAGTTTGAAGTACCGCGTATGGACGTCCGGGACAGCGCTCGACAACCGACTGAGCTACCACCTTTACGTCTTCAGTGGTTGTTGGCTCGCCAACCGATGTCGCGCCTGGCGTAGAGTGGTATCTCAACTGAAACGGCGAGACATGTGTTGGATTGGAAACGATAAAATATATTGGCGCATAAGTATTATTTGCCATGTTGTTTGCTCATGTCAGTTCTGATGCATCATTCTTTTAATTGTCCCAGTTTAGAACTACTATGCATGGCTTTCCCAAGGGATAGTTGGCCATGGTATTCTAGAACGACGACCTCCGGTTTCTTATGCTTGCATTTCTCTGAGTTTAAAACTTTCATGTTATTTATATCCGAATCAACAATGCCTTACTGATTCCCATATTGGTATAATCGGTATCCACTCCCGCTCTGGTGAGTCGGGTGCGTTGCGCCCCAAACCACAAACAAATAAACCATGAATATAAATGTATGTGACGTGTCCCACCAGTGAAAATGAGCTTCTAATTGCCTTCCATGTCTTTGTATTTGATCAATCAAGCATCTTGTCTCAGTTCATTGCGCTTTTGGTTTACGGAACAGGCATCGGTGAGTTTTCACAATTAATGCTGTAAATGCTCCGTAATTTCCTTCCTAACGGTGCCGCGTATTCTTTCTCTCAATCACTCTTGTGAACCTCCACAGCAGTTCTGAATCTCTCGGGGTGGAACATCGGTGCTGGAGTGGCGGCCTTCTGGTGGCATTACCCGATTTGAAGTACGGAGGATGAGCGTCTGGGACAGCAATTGACAACCGACCGGGCTACCATAGTCACCTCTTCAGTGGTCCTCGTCTGGTCAACCGACGTGACGTGGGATCTGTTAGTGGTGGTATCTAAATGGAAATAGCGGTGCATATGTTGCATTGCAAACCAGCACCAATGGGGTGAGTAATTCATGCATGCTACATCTATTTCATTTTTGATGCGATTTCTTCCATTATCCTTCAGCGTAGAACTATTATGCATGTCTTTCCAAAGGTTTAATCAGCTGTTGTTCTTGTAAACCCGTGTGTCATAAATCTGTGTGTCTGATGTTTCTGTTTCTCTCTGAGTATTATACCTGCTCTCCTTTTTCCTTCCAGCTGCGCCACCGATATGCATCGACATCACGCTTGACTTTTTGCGCGTTAATATGTCGGGTACGATGCGCCCACCGTCCGTCCTGTTCGCTGTACTCCGCGTCGTTGCGTCTGCGCCGTACTCCGCGTCGGTTCGTCTGCGCTGCACTCCGCGTCGGTTCGTCTGCGCTGCACTCCGCGTCGGTTCGTCTGCGCCGTTCTCCGCGTCGTTGCGTCTGCGCTGCACTCCGCGTCGGTTCGTCTGCGCCGTACTCCGCGACGTTGCGTCTACGCCGTTCTCCGCGTCGTTGCGTCTGCTCCGTACACCGCGTCGTTTTGCGAAATAAGTCAGCGTGACTGTAGCTTCGTGTCCGGATCCATCCCCAGCGTACTTCCTTCAATCGACACCTTACTTTGTTCTCAGCTGAAAACTAGAATGGTCCTAAGGAAACCTATTCTGTACAAAAGTATTAGTTATTTACTGTGTGACCTATCCTTTTTCTGTTCTGAGTCGTCCTGTTTTCCTGCATGAGGCAGGAACGAACCTATGAAACCTTTCTTTTTTGGGAAATAACCATGTTTTTTGTTTGTTAAACACCCGTGGATGTCTCGGGTAGCCTCCAAAATTTATCGCCTCTCACAACCCATGATGTTTGTGCTCACTGTTACCCCACTAAGTGTGCTTTACTCTCATTTTTCCAGCCTGCAGACATGCACCTCACACTGTTTCTTTTCCGGCAATTCTGCTGCAGTCACTGCTGGAGCTGCTTCTGGCGCGGGAGTACACCTGCATGGTCGGTTTTCAGCGCGCGCTGCTGCAAAATTCGTGCGTCACCGGCTGGTGCTGACTCGCCTGCGGCTGTCGAGGAGGCCTAGGATGGCGAATTAAGACTAGGTAGGTAGTGATTGATAATAGAGCATATCGCCTTTCCCGTCGCTTTGAGTGTTCTGTTTTTTTTTACATTTATTGCATTACCGCATTAGTGGCTGCCCTTGCAGGGAGGGGTAGTTGATCCCCCAAGGGATCTTTAGTTATTTCTTGGAAATGCTTATAACGTGGTTCGTGCCGCTTTTTACAGCTTGCGCGTTATTTCATATCATTTGTATGAGGACCTGGTCGAGTCAGCCCAGGTAATTGAGCTATGCCTTCATTTCTGGAAACATGTCAATCCGTTCTTGTTTGGTTATTAGGCTTTTTCTCGCGGTCTTCGCACGCAGCTCAGATTTAAGAAAGTAATAACCAGTCTGTCACTTTTTGTGACCTCTTGCGACCTTTAAAATATGTTTATTCTTGGATGGTCTTTAAATAACCTCTACGGGGATTCTTCTTTTACTTATGTTGATTAAAGGTGGGGGAGTCGCGTAAAGAAGTCAGGACCCTTGTCAGTACCCTGTTCCCGCGTTAGCTAACGATAAGTACTCTGGTTAAGCGTACCTAAACGGTGTACCCTTTGTATGCCGTTTACAAAAGGTTGAACTATTATAGTATAAATTATTATATGCTACATTTAATATTTTTGCGAACACAAAAAATCAGGGGCCAATTTTTACGGCAACCTTATTACTGAACTTGAATTATTCTCTAAAACTATTCCTAAGAAGTTAAAATTAGACTTTTTGAGCAGCTTTGAATGTTAGCCGTTAATCAGCCGTCAGACACCTGTCTCACGCACTACCTAGACGGATTGAATATATGGTAGTGGGACTGGCGATGAATGAAAAGGCAAAATTGTTCAAATTCCATTCTCTGGGTCATTTCTTTCATAGTTCAAAGCGATCCTGTTTGATGAGGGTAAAACTGAAAAATTATATACAAGCTGGAAACCCTTTTCGATAGCTGAATAAGTACCTTGCCTGCACTATTCTAGGTTGTGTTGTAAGTGCTCGGCAGCCCGAAATATATAGTTAGTGAATATGCCGTACCAATTAAGCCTACTGCACTGATATGAAATACATGGTCCGTATTTCATTCGCCCATGCTAAATTTGTTAGATATTGAATTTGTAAAAAATGTCTGCTGGGAAAATAAATTGTTTCAGGACTGTGTGTTCTTAGTAATTTGTTGGTGTTTGGAAAACAAGTGTTGTCGTAGGCCAGGTCAAAATTGTGTTGGGATTTTCCATTCAAGAAGACATGAGGTGCTCCACTCCCGCGGCTCTCACCGAGTTTATGCTTTAGTTGAGTTGGAATTGAGCTAGTTTCATTCTCTAGTTGAGTCAAAGTTGAGTCAGCGAGATTAAAGCCTGAGTAAGAGTTCAATCTGCTCACCAAAATATTTCCGGAACAAATTGTGGCCTGGTGATGAAACACGGGCTTCAGAGTTGAGATCAGTGGAATAGGCTTAGCTGGTTAGGTATGTTCACACACTAGGCCAATTTTAACTGCCAACTTACAGTGGCACCGAAATATACTGGAATGTAGGAAATATGATTATTTTATTTAGCGAAGGGAATGCTGTTTGTTTTAAGGCTAGGCAAACATCACTATCTACTAATGATTGGAACTATCGGGAAAACAATTCTAGGGTCTGAAGTTTCAATAGTCGTAAATTTTTCTGTAAATAATTTCCCTCCCATTTCCGCTAACACAAATTTATGGCAGATGAAGCTGAGTGCAAAGGTCTCCTTATCACTTCTTTGACTATACCATTGCACTTCATGTGACAATTTACTAGATATCCGAGTCAATAGCAAATCGAGGAGCAAAACTGACCCAAATATGGACAGCACTAATGGGGACTAGGGTTCCAGACAAGTAAAAGGCTGACCTGGCTGGGTCTAAGGACCGACAAGTGCCGTAAGCGGGGCACTGTGTAAGTATTTTACACATGTTTTTGTCATACATATTAATATCGAAATATGTACCATTTGAAACACGTAAGACTGCTCAAGAACCTAATTTGAGTAGATTGGTAATCTCAGTCACATTTAAAAGCAAAACAGTTAAACTTGAGTGTTCTAGTTAGTTAAGGGCTTTTTATAAGGCGTTCTGTACAAAGCACCTTTGCCCGCCTGAGTGTTCTACACAAGACGTGCCTTATATATTTCTGAATGATGGTTCTCGAAGTTCGCCCAAATTGAGAACCATTTACTACAATGACAAAAAACAAAGTGATAAAGCATCCCTGTTTTTGATATGTGGATGTGTCTGTGGTGTCTCAAGATTGCCGTTATTGCTATTTCCGTTTGTTATGGACAGAATAGTGAAATCTGCGTTCCAAAGAAGTTATGATGCGCTACTTAACACCCGTCCCGGTGGGCCTCCGAGTCACCTTCGCCCTGGTGGAAGGTGCTCAAACACCGCCCCCCTCGAACTTGACTCCTATGCTGGATTGCGAAAAAATAGAAATCTGGTGAATAGCTGATACAAATTCACGAAAAAACAGTCAATTTTGGGCTCCGGTCAATATTGAGGTCATGATGGGTCAAAGAAGGTGGCATGTCCAAGAAGAGCTTCTGGGCTCTAGCGTCTGACAGAGTGGAGTTATAATAATTTTCAGGCACCATTTGCTTCCCCTCGTTGCAGAAAGTCAAATCATGTATGATATGAATATGCTAGGTCAAAACATAGGGGAGAGTGCTGTAAGACGCCCCCGTTAAAGGGAATGTGGCACCTTGGTCGAATCCTGTAATTTTGTGAAATTAGGCGTACTTTTAGCCAAAAATAATGAAACCACTCATTATTTCTCTGAAAATGTTCAATAAGCTCAATATTTTGTTTTTAAGAATACTCCTCTAGGAAAATAAATAAATATCTGCCTGTGGATGATGTCATGATCTGGCAACCACTACCATACTTGAAATGCTTCAAGGGCTTTGATTGGCTGATGCTCATCGTGACGTCAGCATATGTCGTCACACCAGCAGCTCACAACAATGGCCGCCCGGCGAGGGGTTGATGAGGGGGTTGGTGCCAGGTAGGTTTTAGCTTTTTTCTACGGAAATACCGAGTTCCAAGACAAATGATATATGGAGTACCGGGTTTTTCGACTTGCTTTACAACTTGGCTATCTCCAGTTAAAATCACGTTTTGAAGGTGCCACATTCCCTTTAAGCTCCGAAGGGGTTTTCTGACAATCGATAAGCTAGACAAATAAATCCAGGTGCCGATAGGAAAGATCAATCATTTTTCTAAATATTTATTGTCGCTTTTGACCACTAGGATAAGTAGTTAGGTGATAAATGAAGTTCTTCCAAAGGTCCGAAAAAGGGCTTCTTACAAATGGGGTCGGTAAGAAATTTTAGCAATATACTTTCTATCTGCATGTTACATGTTCTTGATAATTTGGTGGACGTGTAGAAACATAGAACGAGCCAGATGTCACGTGAGCTCACGTGAGAATCTCTGGGTGGGCCTGGGGATATCTAATGTTTTTTTATGGCTATATTTTTTTTAGACCCACAGACTGACGGTCAGGGGGCCCGTCAGTCTGTGTTGAACTAAACTTCTTTAATCACTGAATGAATGAGACTGACTCTTACTCAGTCTCATCGTTTGGCGTATGGGTCCTCAGAGCAGGGTTGGATTCAGGGTTTTTTTCGTAAGGGGACCGCACCACTGGACGGGCGCCTTTTTGGACCGAGGGGTGACTTTTTTGGTCAAAGGGGCGCCCTTTCTATTTGCGACAGAGGCGTGTTAAGACTGCTGGAAAGGGGTGCAGTTGGAAAAGGCGTTCAAACGAGACTGCTGGCAACGAGATGTATTCTACAGAGGCGTGCTCAGAAGGTTAGGAAAAGGGTAAAGTTGGCAAAGGCGTGTCCAGGAGACTGCTAGTAGGAGCATGTAATGCAGACAGGCGTGATCAGAGTGCTAAAACAGATATATAGTACAAAAGCGATCTCAGAGTGTTGGAAAAGAGTACATTGTACAGAGTGGTCTCAGACTGTTCGGAAGGGGTTGCAAGTGGAAAAGGCGTCTCCAAAAGACTGCTGGTGAGGATGATTTATTCAGCGGCGTGTTCAGAATGCTGGGAAGAGGTGCAATTGGCAAAGACGTGTCCAGATCAGTGGCGTAGCCAGAGGAGTCGTTGGGGACCACGGACCACTGGAAAACACGAGCATTGAACTGGACGGCCCCTGAGCTTGGTCGCACGGGACCCCCGAACTTAGTTTCAGAGGGCCCCTGGGCTTGATCTCAGGGGCCCCGGAGCTTAGTGTACGACTGCCCTCCGAGCTTAATCTCGGGGACCCCCGAGCTTAATGTCAGATTGCCCTCCAAACTTGATCTCGGGGTCCCCGAGCTTGGTCTCAGTGGCCCTTGGTTGGTCTCGGGGAGTTCCCCGAGCCTGGTCTCAGAGGTACTCCGGTATCGAGGGCTCCGAAGTATCAAACATTGATCTTGGGGCCAACTGAGCTTAGTCTCAGGGGGCCCCGAGTTGGTCTCAGGGACCCCGAGCTTGGTCTCTGGGGGGCCCAAGCTTGGTCCCACGGACCTTTTCTTCTTTGTCCCACCAGCCTTTCGGTCTTGATCTCACGGGCCTTTCGATCTTGGTCTCAGGGGCCCCGAGCGTGGGGTCAGGGGTCCCTCGAGCTTGGACTCTGGGACCCCAAGCTTGGTCTCAGGTGCCCCCGAGCTTTGTTTCAGGAAACCCCCGAACTTGGTCCCAGGGGACCACCGAGCTTGGTTTCAGTGGCCCGAACTTGGCCTCAGGGGCTCCCCGAGCTTGGTGTCAGGGGTCCCTCGATCATCGCTATCGAGGGCTCCGGATTAGCGAACATTGATATCGGGGGCACCTGAGCTTGGTCTTAAGGGCCCTGAGTTGGTCTCAGGGTTCTGAACTTGGCCCAGGGGCCCAAATTGGGGCCCCTGGGATCTTAGTATTAAAATCTTAAGAAGGCCCGTGGGACCGATCTTAAGATTGGTTCCACGGGCGTTTTGATCTTGGTCTCACGGTCTTTCGGTCTTGGTCTCAGGGAGCCCCCGAGCTTGGTCTCAGGGCCCCCAAAGCTTGGTGTCAGGGGACCCCGAACTTAGTTGCAGGGGACCCCCGAGCTTGGTCTCAGAGGACCCCCAAACTTAGTCTCAGAGGACCCCCAAGCTTGGTCTTAGTGGCCTGAGCTTGATCTCAGTGGGCTCCACGAGTTTGGTCTCAGGGGACCCCCGAGCTCGTCCTCAGTGGCCTGAGCTTGGTCTCAGGGGGCTCCACAAGCTTGTCCTCAGTGGCCTGAGCTTGGTCTCAGGGGGCTCCACAAGCTTGGTCTCAGGGGCCCTCGATCATCGGTATCAAGGGCTCAGGATTATCAAACATTGATATCGGGGGCCCCTGAGCTTGGTCTCAGGCGCCCCGAGTTAGTCTCAGGAACCCGAGCCTGGTCTCAGGGGCCACAAGATTGGTCCCACGGGCCTTTTGATCTTGGTCTCACGGCCTTTCGGTCTTGGTATCCCCCGAGCTTGGTCTCAGTGGCCTGAGCCTAGTGTCAGGGGGCGCCATGGGCTTGGTCTCAGGGGCCCCATGATCGTCGGTATCGGGGGCTCCGAAGTATTGAACATTGATCCTGGGACCCCCTGAACCTGATCTCAGGGTGGCCTGAGCTTGATCTTAGGGGACTTCCTGAACTTGGTATCAGGGCAGCCTGAGCTTGGTTTCAGGGACCCCCGAGCTTGGTCTCAGGGGCTTCAAACTCGGTGCCACGGGCCTTTTGATCTTGTTCCCACGGGATTTTCGATCGTGGTCTCACGGGCTTTTCGGTCTTGGTTTCAGGGGGCCCCCGAGCTTGGTCTCAAGGGCCCCCCGAGCTTGGTCTCAGAGGACGCCAAAACTTTAGTCTCAGAGGACACCAAGCTTGGTCTCAGTGGGCTCCACGAGCGCGGTCTCAGGGGCACCTCGATCATCGGTATCAAGGGCTCCGGATTATTGAACATTGATATCGGGGGCCCCTGAGCTTGGTCTCAGGGGCCCTGAGTTGGTCTCAGGGGCCCGAACTTGGTCCCAGGGGCCCCAAGATTGGTCCCACGGGCCTTTCGATCTTGGTCTCACGGGCGTTTCGATCTGGGTCTCATGGGCTCCCGAGCTTGGTCTCAGGGGCCCCGAGTTGGTCTAAGGGGGCCTAAGCTTGGTCTCAGGGCCCCAAACTTGGTCCCACGATCCTTTCGATCTTGGTCTCACGGGCCTTTGGATCCTGGTCTCAGGGGCCCCGAGCTTGGTCTCAGAGGATCCCCAAGCTTGGTCTCAGTGTGCTCCACGAGCATGGTCTCAGGGGCCCTTGATCATCGATATCAAGGGCTCCGGATTATCGAACATTGATCTCGAGGGCCCTGACCTTGGTCTCAGGGGCCCTGAGTTGGTCTCAGGGGCCTGAACTTGGTCCCAGGGGCCTCAAGATTGGTCCCACGGGCCTTTTGATCTTGGTCCCATGCAGTGGCGTAGCCAGGATTCGGCCAAGGGGGTCCGACTACCGTCGGGGGCCCCCAGGCCGGGGGCCCTTAGTAGTCGGGGCCCATCTCCTATATGTGTCGTATAATATTTTGGCATTATAACATTTACACGACGGAAATTTTTCTATCCATTTTTAAGTGTTTGTTATTATTTTGTTTATAGTTTGATTTTTCTCGATCCGACCAAGTGTTGGTAAGTTTAGGTCACCAAATATTAAGGCTGGCCCATACCTATATAACAGCGTGGCTATAATAACAGTTTTGTGGCACATTTCGGAAATCAAATGCTGCTGCGTGCATGATGTTAAACCTGTCTTTACCTCAATTCACTCTGGTAATCAGCTATGAAGTCATTGAAGGTCAGTCGTTTTAAGTACGAATAAATGGTCTTCTACGGAAAATGATTACCAATTTTTTCCGGGTGTCGAATTAATTAACTCTTTAATCAGAAAGTTTCCAAAGAAATGGAAAAAATGAATAAAAATACAAGGGATATGGTGGATGGTGGTGTATTCCGGACGTCATATTTTTTTTTATAAATTTTGTTCAAGTTGTTACTGGTAAGGCTGCTGGAGTCGGAGTCTCACTAAAGTCATCAAGGGACTTGTCACGGAGACCCCGACCCCACCACCCGAACGAGCAACTCCCTCAATGGAGGGTTAATTTAGAAGCCAAAGTTTAACGTCCCACAAAGCACAGGGACGGCCGCCCCGCTCAGGTCACCCTCTCACCAGTCAGTTGCCAGCCGACCTGTACGTCGGGTAAACTATTGAGCGCCGGAGCGTCTCAGGGGAACCGATCCCAAGCCTGGACATGCACTGCCACTGCATGCTTCTGAGCAGCGGGCCGGAGCCCAACGCTCTACCAACTGAGCTACCGTCTATTCCGCGGAAAGATCTTGATGAATTCACCAGAGTTACTTTCTTACCCTTGCTATGTTGTAAATGAGCAAATTGCCAAAACAATAGGCCCCTGAGATAATTATCGCCTTGGATTACTCTGTCATTGTTATTTTAAACCTTGCATACCTATTTTTCTTTTTGGGATTTTGCTCATCAATGTGTGTCATTCTCCTTGTTTTTTTGGTTTCTTACGAAAATATTTGAAAGTTGTTTATTTCAGAATATTTAGGACGGTAGTTATTGGGACTAAGCTAATAGATTGAAAAACCAGCTTAAGTTCCAAATTCCCTGTTCGATTTGCTATTATGGATGCTAAAATTAGATTAATTTTTGCCTTTCCTTCAGGAATGGTGCCTGATCAATATGTTTCAATTTGCCTTTTTTGGTACGCAATGGGAATATATAAATTTTTCAGAGGCATATGATTTTCGAAATCTTCTTTGAGCCTAGGATCTCAAGCGATATCTCTGGATTGTATTCTAAAATCTAAAAGAAACGGAAAGGAAAAAGGACGCTCAATAAAAAGGATATATGAGTGTGCCCCAGATGCTATATAAAACCTATTCCATGGACAGTCCTACTGATGAAACCGCTCACTTACTCCTCCCTAGCCATTGGTTGGAGATCCCGGGGGGCTTGAGGAGGTGAGTACTTCCTTGGACTTTAGGTCTCTGATAGGCTTTGTACAGGGCTTGTATTGCTATGCCAGTGTTAAGCCATCCAGGACCATCACCCACCGCCCCCACCCCTGACTCCTGGGTCGAGCGGAGATCTCCAGGAGCCTAGCACTTGACACGGCGCAGAAACCAGTATCTGGGACCCCCGAAAACAACACTTTTCCCGCAAATCAGCACTTACGTCCCCCAAAACCAGCATTTGGGGGTACCATGAGACTACCTACTGGGACTCCCTGGAACTTACTCTCGTGAGGCCCTGAGGATAACTTTGAGGGGAGGGGGAGGAAGGAGAGGAATGCTCGCTGAGACTAGCTTTTGGGGACACTTGAGGGCAGCTTCTGGGAACCCCTGAGACTAACTCCTGGAGACCTCGTGAGACTAATTGTCGGATCTCTGAGATTAGCTCTCCGGCCGCCCTCCTTACACTAGAACTGAAAGGTCCCCTGAATATAACTCGGGCTTCCGAGATCAGTTCTTGGGGGACCTGAGACTAGCTCTGGGGCCGTCAAGACCAACACTTGGCGCTACTCACAAGGTTAATTTCCGGCCCCTCTCCCGATTAGATCTCAGGGAGTCTCTGATACTGATTCACGGCGCCTCTTGACCAAAATTGTGGACTCCTGAGAATCTCTCGGGGCTCCCTAGATTAGTTATCGGCAGCACCTCTGGGCCTATTTATCGGCCCCCCCAGATTTGCTCTGGGGGAGGGGCTGAGACTGACACTCGGGGCCATCCAGATTAGCTCTTGGGGATCCCCTGAGGCTGTCTCTGGGGTGAGGCGGGGGGCTGGGAATGACTTCCGACAGCCCACTGAGACTAACCCTGGGTCGCCCCCGAGACTAACACTCGATGAGGGAGGCGTGGAACCACCCCCTGAAACTGAGTATTTGGCACGGCACTCCCGAGACTGACTCTCGGAAGCCCAGATTAGCCCTCAGAGGTCTAAGGCTAACTCGGAGCCGTGAGACCAAAATTCGGGAGCACCTCTGGGAATTACTCTCAAAGCCCCAAAATTAGCTCTTGGACGAACCGGAAACTAGCTCCCGGAAACACTCTGAGACTATCTTTTAGGTGCTCCCTGAGATTGACTCTCGGGGCCTCTTATGCAACAACTAGGGGGGGCACAAGGGGCTCCTAAGACCAAGCTCGGGGTTCCACTTAGATCATTTTCGGGGGCACCCTTAGGCCTATGCTTGCGCTTTTCTCAGGAGTAACTCGACACCGTTGTTTGGGGGGAGCAGATCAACATTCGAAGGCCCCCCCGAGACTAATGCTCGGTACTCTGGAGCCCCTCGATACCAATGCTCGGGGGATCCCCGAGACCAGCTCTGGGGCCCCCTAAGACCAAGATCAAAAGACCCGTGAGACCAAGCTCGGGGCCCCCTGAGACCAAGCTCGGAAGGCCCGTGAGACCAAGCTCGGGCCCCTGATGCAAGCCTTGGGGGCCCTGAGACCAGGCTTGGGGGACCTGAGACCAAGCTCGAGGAGCCACCTGAGACCAAACTCGGGGGCCTGAGACCAAGCTCGGGGTCCCCTGGTACCAAACTCGGAGGGCCTCGTGACACCAAGCTCAGGGCCCCTAAGACCAAGATCGAAAGGCCCGTGAGACTAAAGCTTGGGGGGGCCTGAGACCAAGCTCGGGGGTCCCTGAGACCAAGCTCGGGGGCCCCTGAGTCCGAGCTCAGGGGCCCCGAGATCAATGTCCGGTTCCCTAGAGTCTCGATACCGATGATCAGGGGCCCCCTGAGACCAAGTTCGGGGGTCCCCTGAGACCAAGACCAGGGGGCCCGTAAGACCAAGCTTGGGGGCCCCTGAGACCAAGCTCGGAGGTCCCTTGAGACCAACCTCGGGGGCCTGATATCGAGCTCGGAGGGCCCCTGAGGCCAAGCTCAAGGGGGCACCTGAGACCAATGCTCGTGTTTTCCAGTGCATAAGATCAGCCCAAGGGGGTCCGCGGACCCCAAGGACCCCCCCTTGGCTACGCCTTTGGTCCCATGGGCCTTTCGATCTTGGTCTCACGGGCCTTTTGGTCTTGGTCTCATGGGATCCTGAGCTTGATCTCAAGGGGGTCCAGAGCCTGGTCTCAGGGCCCCCTTCGAGCTTGGTCTCAGGGGCTTCAAACGTGGTGCCCCGGGCACTTTTGATCTTGGTCCCACGGGCTTTTCGATCTTGGTCTCACGGTCTTTCGGTCTTGGTATCAGGGGTTCCCCGAGCTTGGTCTCAGGGCCCCCGAGTTTGGTCTCAGGGGACCCGCGAGCTTGGTCTCAGAGGACCCCCAAGCTTGGTCTCAGTGGCCTGAGCTTGGCCTCAGTGTGCTCCACGAGCATGATCTCAGGGGCACCTCAATTATCGGTATCAAGGTCTCCGGATTATCGAACATTGATTTCGGGAGCCCCTGAGCTTGGTCTCAGGGGCCCCGAGCTTTGTCTCAGGGGCTTCAAACTTGGTGCCCCGGGAACTTTTGATCTTGGTCCCACGGCCTTTTATTGGTCTCACGGCCTTTCGGTCTTGGTATCAGGGGTTCCCCGAGCTTGGTCTCAGAGCCCCCGAGTTTGGTCTCAGGGGGCTCCACGGGCCTGGTCTCAGAGGTTTCTGAACCCCAAGACTAACTTCCGGATGTCGCTGAGACTGACTCTCGGAGGCAATCTGAGACTAACTTTTGGGTGCTCCCTGAGATTTGCCTTCGGGGCTCCTTATACAAAAATGGGGAGACAGCCTGAGGATAAGTCTCAAGGGCTTCCAGTATTGTCCCTGGGGGCCCCCCTGAGACCAGCACTCTGCGCATCAAGTGAGACTATCTCTCGGGCCCTCAGATTAATCTCGGGGCCACCTGAAAGTAAATATTTACTCCTGAGAGAGACGCCCGTGAGACTATGGGCCCCCTGAGACCGACACTCGTGGGGAGGGACACCTGAGACCAAATCTCAGAAGTCCCCTAAAACTGACTCTCGGGGTCCCCTTGACCGACTTTTGAAGTTCTTAGAGACTGACTCTCAGGGGACTCGCTGAAATAGACTTTCGCGGGCCCTGAGAACCATTCTCTGGGGCCTCTGGGACTAGCTCGGCCCCCACTGATACCGACTCTCAGGGCCCACTGAGACCGACACTCGGGCCCCCTGAGACCAACTCTCAGGGGACCCCTGAAATCTACTTTCGGGGGCCTTGAGACCGACTCTCAGGGCTGGGGCCCTAAAGCCGACTCGAGACACCCTGAGAACGAATCTTCAGGGTCCCCTGAGACTGACTCAGGGGGCACAGTGATCAGAGAATCATTTGCAGTGGCTCAAAGTAGCCCAAGGGGGGGTCCGCAGACTCCTAGGACCCCCTTGGCTATGTCACTGCATCCATACATTCGAGGGCCCTCCGGGATCAACATTTGAATGCCCCTGAAATCATTGCTTGCCCCCCCTACCGAGACCAATACTACTGAGGCCCTTGATAGTAATGCACGGGGGCTCCTAAGACCAAGCTCAGGGTCCCACTTAGATCAGGCTCGGGGACACCCTTAGGGTCGTGCTCGCGCTTACCTCAGGAGTAACTCGACACCCATGTTCGGGGACTCCCCAGATAAATATTCGGAGCCCCTCGAGACTGATGCTCTGTACTCTGGAGCCCCTCGATACCGATGCTTGGGGGCCCCTGAAGCCTGGGGCTTCTGAGACCAAACACAACATTCTGTGAGGCCAATGCGCGTTCCTCACTCGTGAGGCCATCGATATCGATAGTTGGGGGTACTCCGATATCAATATTGCCCCCCTTGAGATCAATGTTCGGCACTCCAGTGCCATCGCTACCGATGCTCGGGGACCAAGCTCGGGGCCCCTGAGACAAAGGCCGGAGGGAAGGGCCCTGAAACCAAGTTCGGAGGATCCCTGACACCAAGTTCGGGGAACCCCTGAGATGAATCTCGTAGGGCCCCTGAGACCAAGCTCAAAGGCCCCCTGAGACCAAGCTCGGGAGCCCATGAGACCAAGACAAAAGGGCCCGTGAGACCAATATCGAAAGGCCCATGGGACCAGGATCAAAAGGCCCGTGGGACCAAGTTTGGGGCCCCGAGGTCAAGCTCGGCCCCTGAGACCAGCTAGGAATCCCTGAGACCAAGCTCGAGGGGGACCCTGAGACCAAGCTCTGGGCCCCCTGAGACCAAGCTCGGGAGCCCATGAGACCAAGACCAAAAGGCCCGTGAGACCAAGATCGAAAGGCCCATGGGACCAAGTTTGGGGCCCTGAGACCAAGCTCGGGCCCCTGAAATCAACTTGAGGCCCCTGAGACCAAGCTCAGGGGCCCCCTGAGACCAAGATCGAAAGGCCCGTGAGACCAAGATCGAAAGGCTCGTGGGACCAAGATCAAAAGGCCCGTGGGACCAAGTTTGGGGCCCTGAGACCAAGCTCGGGCCCCTGAAATCAACTTGAGGCCCCTGAGACCAAGCTCAGGGGCCCCCTGAGACCAAGATCGAAAGGCTCGTGGGACCAAGATCAAAAGGCCCGTGGGACCAAGTTTGGGGCCCTGAGACCAAGCTCGGGCCCCTGAAACCAACTCGGGGCCCCTGAGACCAAGCTCGGGCGCCTGAGACTAACTCGGGGCGCCTGAGACCAGGCTCAGGGGGCCCCGATATCAATGTTTGATAATCCGGAGCCCTTGATATCGATGATCGAGGGCCCCTGAGTCCAAGCTTGTGGAGCCCTTTGAGACCAAGCCCATGCCATTGAGGACAAGCTCGGGGTCCCCAGAGACCAGGCTCGTGGGCCCCTGAGACCAAGCTCAAATTCCTCCTGAAACCAAGACCGAAAGGTCCTTGAGACCAATATCGAAAGGCCCATGGGACCAAGTTTTTTGGGGCCCTGAGACCAAGCCGGGGCCCCAGAGAACAACTCAGGGCTTCCTGAGACCAAGGTTAGGGCCCCCGAGATCAATGCTCGATAATCCGGAGCCCTTGATACCGATGATCGAGGTGCCCCTGAGACCACGCTCGTGGAGCCCACTGAGACCAAGCTCAGGCCACTGACACCAAGCTTGGCGGTCCTCTGAGACTAAGTTTTAGGGGTCCTCTGAGACCAAGCTCGGGGGCCCTGAGACCAAGCTCGGGGAACCACTGATACCAAGACCGAAAGACCGTGAGACCAAGATCAAAAGGCCCGTGGGACTAAGTTTGGGGCCCCTGAGACCAAGCTCGGGGCCCCTGAGACCAACTCAGGGCCCTGCTGAGACCAAGCTCAGGGCCCCGGAGATCAATGTTCGATAATCCAGAGCCCTTGATATCGATGATCGAGGGCCCCTAAGACCAAGCTTGTGAAGCCCCCTGAGACCAAGCTCAGACCACCCGGAGGACAAGCTCGGGGGTCCCCTGAGACCAGGCTGGGGGCCCCTGAGACCAAGCTCGTGGAGCCCACTGAGACCAAGCTCAGGCCACTAAGACCAAGCTTGGGGGTCCTCTGAGACTAATTTTGGGGATCCTCTGAGACCAAGCTCGGGGGGTCCCCTGCAACTAAGTTCGGGGTCCCCTGACACCAAGCTTGGGGGGCCCTGAGACCAAGCTCGGGGGCTCCCTGAGACCAAGACCGAAAGACCGTGAGACCAAGATCAAAAGGCTCGTGGGACCAATCTTAAGATTGGTCTCACGAACCTTCTTAACATCTTAAGACTAAGATCCCAGGGGGCCCAATTGGGGCCCCTGGGACCATGTTTAGGCTCCTGAGACCCACTCAGGGCCCCTGAGACCACGCTCAGGTGCCCCCGATATCAATGTTTGATAATCCAGAGCCCTTGATACCGATGATCGAGGTGCCCCTGAGACCACGCTCATGGAGCCCACTGAGACCAAGCTCAGGCCACTGACACCAAGCTTGGGGGTCCTCTGAGACTTAAGTTTTGGGGGTCCACTGAGACCAAGCTCGGGGTTTCCTGAAACAAAGCTCAGGGGGCACCTGAGACCAACTCGGGGCCCCCTGAGGCCAAGCTCAGTTGGCCCCAAGGTCAATGTTCGATACTTGGGAGCCCTCGATACCGGAGTACCCCTGAGACCAGGCTCGGGGAACTCCCCGAGACCAACCAAGGGCCACTGAGACCAAGCTCAGGGTCCCCGAGATCAAGTTTGGAGGGCAACCTGACAATAAGCTCGGGGGTCCCCGAGATTGAGCTCGGAGGGCAGTGGTACACTAAGCTCCGGGGCCCCTGAGATCAAGCCCGGGGGCCCTCTGAGACTAAGGTCGGGGGTCCCGTGCGACCAAGCTCAGGGGCCCTCGAGTTGAATGCTCGTGTTTTCCAGTCCACAAGATCTGCCCAAGGGGTCCGTGGTCCCCAACGACTCCTCTGGCTACGGCACTGATCTGGATACGCCTTTGCCAATTGCACCTCTTCCCAGCATTCTGAACACGCCTCTGAATAAATCATCCCCCACCAGCAGTCTTCTGGAGACGCCTTTTCCACTTGAACCCCTTCCTAACAGTCTGAGACCATCTCTGTACAATGCACTCTTTTCCAACACTCTGAGATCGCTTTTTGTACTCTATATCTTTTTTTAGCACTCTGAGCACGCCTGTCTGCATTATATGTTCCTACTAGCAGTCTCCTGGACACGCCTTTGCCAACTGTACCCTTTTCCTAACCTTCGAGCACGCCTCTGTAGAATACATCTCGTTGCCAGCAGTCTCTTTTGAACGCCTTTTCCAACTGCACCCCTTTCCAGCAGTCTTAGCACGCCTCTGTCACACAGGCGAATCCAGGGGGCAGAGGTCCCGCGCCCTCCCCCGATCAGCCCTCAGCACCCCCCTGCAAGGTCTATAGTCGCCCCCCTGAAATATAGCTTCCCATCCCCGCTCCGGTTGCGAAAATCAGCACCCACCAATAAGATTTTGTGCTCACCTGATAGGTTTTGCCGGTCAAAAGTGGTGCCCCCTGTTCCGGATGGTGCCCCCGTCGGAAATCCTGAATCCGCCTATGCGCTGTCGTTCTCTGTTGTGTTGACAACGTTTTAAGTACGCCCCTGCTCCTGGTATGGGGAATTATTGATATCTTGGGATATGGGGAATAATGTTGGGTTATTTGTGATCTGGTATGCAGCCTTCGGTTCCGGGCATGAACACCAGGAGCAACAGAAAATATTCCTCTGTAATAAAGTAATGACATTTTTAATCGATGATTTTACAGTTGGCCTCGAAAGGAACATCGTGAAAAGGTACAAATTTTAAGAATTGCTGTTTTTAGCTCGGCACAAAGCTTTTCTAAGCGATTGTTACATTCTTTCGTGAGTTGAGTTTTGGCACCTAGTTCTGGCAGTAACCGATCCTATTTTCGGGTAACAAAAAGTCTAATAAAACAGTTACTAGTTAACGAAACCTCACCAAAAGATACAAATTTGTAGAAAAGGTAGTCATCTATTGTCATACTGAAAAGCTAAGCAGTTGCTGCAATGGTTCAGATTTTGAGTTTTGGCAGTTGGAGTCGGCAGTGTAGTAGCATGTCCCCTACAAAACGAATCAGTTTACCCAAGAAACGAAGTATAAAATGATAACTCTAGGAAGGTGTAGTAATGGGCATCTAACGGCAGCCGTAGCGAAGCGGTCTCCATTCCGGGTGGGACTTAACGGCGGAAAAGACGTGCGGAAAAGCCCATACTCCACAACCATAGCAGCTAGAGACTTACGGTTTTCACCAAAAAAATTCAAAAAATCTAACTAAGAGGTTTTTCTGAGTTTCATAACTTTCCTTACATTAACAACGGCGTTATAACGTAAAACGTTACTTTTTGGCCTGCGGAAAAGCCCATACTCCGCAACCATAGTAGCTGGCGACTCGCCGTTTTCACTAATAGAATCAGCGTGGTCCAAAACGTGGTATTCTTGAGTTTCATGTTGATCCCACGGTAAATAACAACGTTATAACGTAAAACGTTACTTTTGGCCCTGCGGAAAAGCCCATGCTCCGCAACCATAGTAGCTGGCGACTCGCCGTTTTCACTAATACAATCAACGTGGTCCAAAACGTGGTATTCTTGAGTTCCATGTTGATCCCGCGGTAAATAACAACGTTATAACGTAAAACGTTACTTTTGGCCCTGCGGAAAAGCCCATGCTCCGCAACCATAGTAGCTGGCGACTCGCCGTTTTCACTAATAGAATCAGCGTGGTCCAAAACGTGGTATTCTTGGTTGCGGAGCATGGGCTTTTTCCGCAGGGCCAAAAGTAACGTTTTACGTTATAACGTTGTTATTTACCGCGGGATCAACATGATACTCAAGAATACCACGTTTTGGACCACGCTGATTCTTTATTAGTGAAAACGGCGAGTCGCCAGCTACTATGGTTGCGGAGCATGGGCTTTTCCGCAGGGCCAAAAGTAACGTTTTACGTTATAACGTTGTTATTTACCGCGGGATCAACATGAAACTCAAGAATACCATGTTTTGGACCACGCTGATTCTATTAGTGAAAACGGTGAGTCGCCAGCTACTATGGTTGCGGAGCATGGGCTTTTCCGCAGGGCAAAAAGTAACGTTTTACGTTATAACGTTGTTATTTACCGCGGGATCAACATGAAACTCAAGAATACCACGTTTTGGACCACGCTGATTCTATTAGTGAAAACGGTGAGTCGCCAGCTACTATGGTTGCGGAGCATGGGCTTTTCCGCAGGGCCAAAAGTAACGTTTTACGTTATAACGTTGTTATTTACCGCGGGATCAACATGAAACTCAAGAATACCACGTTTTGGACCACGCTGATTCTATTAGTGAGAACGGTGAGTCGCCAGCTACTATGGTTGCGGAGCATGGGCTTTTCCGCAGGGCCAAAAGTAACGTTTTACGTTATAACGTTGTTATTTACCGCGGATCAACATGATACTCAAGAATACCACGTTTTGGACCACGCTGATTCTATTAGTGAAAACGGCGAGTCGCCAGCTACTATGGTTGCGGAGCATGGGCTTTTCCGCAGGGCCAAAAGTAACGTTTTACGTTATAACGTTGTTATTTGCCGCGGGATCAACATGAAACTCAAGAATACCACGTTTTGGACCACGCTGATTCTATTAGTGAAAACGGTGAGTCGCCAGCTACTATGGTTGCGGAGCATGGGCTTTTCCGCAGGGCCAAAAGTAACGTTTTACGTTATAACGTTGTTATTTACCGCGGGATCAACATGAAACTCAAGAATACCACGTTTTGGACCACGCTGATTCTATTAGTGAAAACGGCGAGTCGCCAGCTACTATGGTTGCGGAGCATGGGCTTTTCCGCAGGGCCAAAAGTAACGTTTTACGTTATAACGTTGTTATTTACCGCGGGATCAACATGAAACTCAAGAATACCACGTTTTGGACCACGCTGATTCTATTAGTGAAAACGGCGAGTCGCCAGCTACTATGGTTGCGGAGTATGAGCTTTTCCGCAGGCCAAAAAGTAACGTTTTACGTTATAACGTTGTTGTTAATGTAAGGAAAGTTATGAAACTCAAAAACCTCTTAGTTAGATTTTTTGAAATTTTTTGGTGAAAACCATAAGTCTCTAGCTGCTATGGTTACGGAGTATGGGCTTTTCCGCAGGTCTTTTCCGCCGTTAAGTCCCACCCCTCCATTCCCGCCTCTCGCACGGGAAGTCGCGAGTTCGACTCCAGGGGGATGCAGTTTTACTGTAGGGTGGAAGCTAATTTCCGATTTTTGGCTTGCCTAATTGCCTACTTGACCGGTGTAGCGCATTTGTACATGCTCAAAAAGTAATTCCATCTAATGCTTTCTGTTCACTCGACGCTTAACCTGCGCCCCACCGGGGGTCCGGCGCCACGTTCGCCCCACCGAGGGGCCATTGATGGCCCCTCTAACTCCGAATGTATGGGGGTTAGCGCAAATCTGCAAAGTGCATTAGAAAGCTCTTGTGAATTCAGAAAGAAACTACTTGGCATGTTTAAGCGCTCAGGTCAATGGTTTGACCTCCAGAGGTCAAGTTAGGTCACGATAGGCTATTTTCACTCAAATATGCAATGCCTAAGATAACTTGAGATCTGGTAAACTACATTGGATAAGAAAATGTCAGACCTTTCTCCGTTATGTGGAACGTAATGACCTCCCACCAGTGGGTTGACCTCCAGAGGTCACCTCGTGATCTCATATGACCTGAGGTCATCAAAGGTCAGAAGTGACCTTGCTGTATATCAAATGAAAGTTAGTGATAAGACATACACGATGGTGTTTCAAAGCTCTAGCTTAATTAGGTCAAAAGTTATTGTCAAAATACTGTTTTTGACCTCTGGTGACCTTGGATGACCTTGGAAAAGTCAAAAGGCAAATATGACCCCTGGGATCCGTGAAAGGGTGTCCAAAAACGCTGTTCCGAGCAGTCTGAGCATTTGCAGTCCTTTTTGTGGCTTTTATATCATGAAACAGGTTTTCCCCATGCTTTTCCAATGGGAGAGGTCGCCTCGTGACCTGACCTCAGGGCACCAAATCGAAAAAATCCCGGATATACACCTTGTAGACCCTGGCGGGGCCATGCACTGTAGGAAGTTTCAAATCGATCGACTGAGAAACTTATCTGTTATAGAGCTCAAAAGTTGAAGTGAGGTGACCTTGATTGACCTTGCCTGGTGACCTGAAACTGGGTGACCCGGGGTAAAAAATTTCAGGGATGATGAAAAAATAATGAAGTGAGAGATAGAGCCCTCAACCGTGGTCCTGTGTTTCGTTGTTTTTCTGCTATCCCGAAAAAACCTTGGGGGGCATCGATGGCCCCCGGTGGGACAAGGGTTAAAGTAATGTGGCACCTTTGTAACGTGATTTTAACTAGGATAGCCAAGTTGTAAAGCATGCCGGAAATCCCGGTGCTGAATATATCATTTTTTGCATTACCTTTGCGCGTATATTCTTATTATTTTGATTTATCCGGCGCAGGTATTTTCTGATTGAGGCACACTTAATAACATTGTAATGTTTGCACTTTTAAAAGCATAATCCTTTTCCTCCTCTTTTAACATATATCTTCTCTCCGTAAGTTTCCAGACTTTCTTCAATGGGAGAGTCGCGAACTGAGGTACACACATACCTAGCCAGCTCTGGGTCTGACTTGGCGTCCCGTGAGTACTCGGAAGGCAGCTCTGATGCCGGCTCACTCTCCTTCCTCTTGGACCTACTGGTCATTTCCCTGAACATGGCGCGGTGTCTAGCCAGGCGGTATAATAATTTGTCATATATATATATATATATATATATATATATATATATATATATATATATAATTTGTCTGGAAACTCAAAATTTCCGTTGAGAAAAGCTTAAAACCTACCTGAAATGTACCCCACGTGTACCCAAGCAATCCGGTCACAGTTGTCAGCTGTTGGTGTGACGACTTGGCTGACAGGCGCGGTAAGCAGTCAGCCAATGGAAGCCTTTGAAGCCTATTGAATATGGTAGTAGGTGCCAGATCATGACGTCATCCGTAGGCAGAGGTTTCTTTATTACTCTAGAGGAGCGTTTTAGAAATAATAATATTGAGCTTATTGTACATTTTACCGAGAATTCATGGACGGTTTAATGATTTTTTAAATACATTTTTTGTCCGAGTTGTTCTCAGTTCGACTGCTGGAGTCGGAGTCTCACTAAAGTCATCAAGGGACAAGCACAGGGATTTGCGGCTAAAACCCTAATTACACTAAATTCCGGCATTCTACCAAGGTGCCACATTCCCGTTAAAGGAAAAGTGGTATCTTGGTCGAATGTATGAAATTAGTGTTATTAGGGGCATTTTTAGCCGATAGTCATGAAAACGTCCATGCTTTCTATGAAAAGTGTACAATGAGCTCAACATTTTTTATTTCTAAAATGCTCCCCAAGGGTGAAAAATAAACCTCTGCCTGTGGATGACGTCATGACCTGGCAAGTACTACCATATTCAATAGGCTTCAGGGGCTTCAATTGGCTGGTTACTCACCGTGACGTCAGCATATGTCGTCACACCAACATCTGACAACTGTTGCCGCCTGGCTGGGTACATGTGGAATACATTTCAGATAGGTTTTTAGCTTTTCTCCACGGAAGTTTTAAGTTTCAAGACAAATGATATATCGTGTACCGGGTTTTCTGGCATGCTTTACAACTTCGCTATCTCTGTTAATGTCACATTATGAAGGTGCTACATTCCCTTTAAAGGCACACGAAAGGCTCCTTCCACGTGTCTACGACTTTTCATGTCCTAAAACACACTTAAACATATGAAATTCCTTGGAACCACTAAATGACCTCCTTTGATTAAACATGGAACTGAAAGAAGGCAACGTCTGGTGGCAAGGCTTTGTTTTATTTGTACAGCCCGGAGCAATGTGATTACTCGTCGCAAGACGTTTCATTCCTTGCACATGGGCTGCTTAGTTTCTGTTGTCTTTTTGCTGATCTAACCTGTGTTAACCTGTTGCGCCAATTCGAGGACCTTTGAGTGTTTCCCTAATTAGGGATTTTCATTAAATCGGAATAGAAAATAGGGATATCAGCTTTTCGTCGATTGCTGGCTTCGAGAAAATATTAAGCGTTGAATTTGATATTAGTTTATGAAAGTTGATCATCTTTATTCAAGCTTTCACAAGTTTGGGTTTTGGGATCGTAGTTGTATTGGGGTTTAACACGCGCATTGACGGGGGGCGGGTACCCGCCTCCCTTCGGGTTTTTCGGAGATAGTAGAAAAACGGCGGCGCTACGCGCCGCTGTACTTGGTATACCTTTTCCCTCATCATTTTTACAACTTCTGTGAAAATTTTAAGGTGAGGTCATCTCAGGTCAGGTCACCAGTACAGGTCAAGTGACCCGACCTAAAAAAAGTTTAAGATAGCATAAGTCGGAGCAGGGTGAGCTTATCCGATTGAAACTCATATCACATAATGGCCCCACCAAGTTCTCTAACATATGTTCCGGTATTTTGGATATCGATGACCTAAGGTCAGGTACGAGGCATGACCTCTCCATTGGAAATACATGGGAAAAATGGTTTTTACGGAATAACTCAGTAACGGATGGTGATAGAACATTTATTTTAGCTGCATTATACTTGTCTGGGCTTTGCGGTTCTAATGATACGCATTTTATATAATTTGACCTTGACCTGACCTCAGGTCAGGTCAAATCCTTGATTTGACCTAGCAAGGTCAAATTATATATCATTCGATTCGGATTGCTAAGAGGATTCATATAGTTCAAGTCGTTTTGCTATATTTTTATTTGTTCAGATGTAATGCCCGAAAAACTGAATTTTACATGTTATCCCTATGACAGGCATGTTTTGACCTCTCGTGACCTTAAATGTGACCTGACAAAAAAATGGTACAATTGTTTTCGATGGAGAAGTGGATGGGCAGCCCAACGCCGTTTACCGTTTTTCGCTACCTACCGTGGTTCTCAAGATCTTGGGGGGCAGGTACCCGCCCCCCGTCAATTCGAAGGTGGCTCAGACCCCCGTCAATGCGCGTGTTAAGGTTGAAGAGTCACTAAAAAAGTCTAAATATTTGTTGGAGACTTGTCCCTTAGAGCTCCCCCGCCGGTCCCCAAAATCTAAGACTAGTTACCTCCCTCCTCCCCCCAGCTCAAGCTCTAGATCCGCCAGTGAGCTGGTCATGAAAGTGAAATACGTTTCTTATGGGTGTCTTCTTTGCCTTCTCCAAATCCAAGTCGATACATTTGAAAGCTGTGATAATAAGTCAAGGTAGCACCGTTTTTTAATTTATAAAAATCTGGGCCAGCTAGCCAAAAAATCATAAACGCTTTCGAATCAAAATGTATCCAAAAGCTTCTGTTAGTCCAGTCAAATCCGCCAAGATCCAGGGATTCGTTCAGGCATCTTATCGGCTGGCAGAACCAGTATTATCAAAAACTTATCATGAGGTGCGGGACAGGGATACGCGGCCAGTGAGTCACTATTTGCCAAGAGGGCTGCCACTTCTGGGCAGTGCAACTTTTCAGAGATGCGTCGAACGCGGGGCACTGATATTTGCATCTGGGGAGAGGGATAAGAGGCAGGTTTGACCTTGGGGCCAAGGTTGAATCTGGGATTTAGTGGCAACCATCCCTTGCCCCTTGGATCCACCTATGAACTGAACGCAGGGAGAAGTGGACATCGATATGCATGGCTAGGTCAAGCCCCCATCCACCATCCAAAATTCTATGGCGATTTCCATGCCTCTAAAGGTGCCTAGCGTTAGAATTATAAACGGGGATTTGAAATATTCAGAAATGATATTTGAATGAATTAGCTACCTATCTACGTTACGCACAAACATGAGTATTAGTTTTTAAATCTAAGTATCAAAACCCGAATCTGATCCCGTTTTTGGTTTTGGAGGAAAACGTTTTTTGTCTGCAACAGGTGCTATACGTAAATTGAAACAGTTGTCCTGCAGGATCCTATAGAGTATCCTGCAGCAAATCCTGCACGGATCCCTGCAGGATCCTGTACGATATGCAAGGAGCTCTCCTGATCGACGCCGTCGGCGCTCCCACGGTACGACCTGAAACCCCCTAAAATATAGTCGGATCCAGAATTTGTCATCGAAGAAGGGTGGAATCCTCGGTAAAATATGCGCAATTCGGTCCGAAGAGGCGTCACTTTTGAAACCCATTCAGGGGGTTGGATCTTATCGCCGAGTCACCGTGAGGTCAGCAGATGAATATTTTGGAACTTTCGCTCGCCCCTGACCTCAGATGTAATTTTGCACCCTGCTGTAAAAACGAAATATATGCCCCTTTTACCGATCCTGTGACATAATAAAAAAGTAGGACGAGTAACAAACGGATCCAAGATGCGCAACCAATCGATTGTGTAGAACAATTATATAATTGCTCCTAGTTCTGATTCAATCTGTTCTCTGATTATTGCTCCTAATTCCCTCCGTTAAAATCACGTCGTTAAAATCCGTTAAAATCAGGTGCTATATTCCCTTTAACTCTTCATTGTGGGAGTTGCACGTTCGGGCGGTGGGAGCGAGGTCTCCGTGAAAGTCCCTTGATGACTTCAGTGAGACTCCGACTCCAATAGCCGTACTTGGAACAACTTGAACAAAATTTATTTACCGGATGCGCCACACGGTTAGATAAAATGTACACCACGATATTTTGAGCCCTGTGGTGGCATAATTTTCGCTGACTTACGCACGCACGACCACCGGTAAAAGCGGACCAATTGATTACGGACTATAAAGACGCTTCGCATGGCGAGCTTTCTTACCTTGAAGCTAGAAAGTACTTTTGATAGCATGATTTACTGAGGTCTGCAGAGGGTGTGCCTTCATATAAGGCGATTAGCACCACTTACGCACAGGCATAAAGGTATACGGCGGGCACACAGGCAGGCGACCGAGGTACACTCAGCAGCGTTCATGTTCAGTGCAGAAAGCTGCTGACTGTGGTACCCTGCCAACTCACGGATTCAATTTCTCGCCCTGTGAATCTTGTTTTCTAGCCGTATGGGTAATTGACGATGGTACATGCCAAGGGCTAGCACCTGATTATTCTGTGTGTGTGTGTGTGTGTGTGTGTGTGTGTGTGTGTGTGTGTGTGTGTGTGTGTGTGTGTGTGTGTGTGTGTGTGTGTGTGTGTGTGTGTGTGTGTGTGTGTGTGTGTTCAGCTTGCCGGGGTAGGTGTTCTTTATTTCGAACATAATTTTCATTGCAGTGCCAAGAAGGTTCTGCAAGAATAACGCAACTTTCTTAACACTTCTAGGTACAGGGACGAGCAGTATCAAGAAGCGCTGAATTAAAAAAACATTGCACTGTAATGAAGACTGCAATGAGAAATCTATTTAAACATTCTGTACACAATTTCAAATAGGTTGGGCGAGTGGGAGGATATGATTGTTTTTACCTGGATATAAAAGGAGGGAATATGGGTAGGTACTTCAGTAGCAATCCGAAAAGTGAGGTCTTACATGTCTGATGACTTACATGACAGAACATGACTTACATGACTTATAAAAAAACCTGCAAAACTTTGAAAACACACAAGTTTTTACACCGCCTGCGTCGGTGCGTTGTGGTTTGTAGAACCAACTTTTTCTGACCTTTTGATCTAGCTAATCATTTTTCTCGTGTAATCTCCATTTAAGGTCCAATATGTAAGGTACGTCCCCCTTGATTCGCGAGTAGAGGGGGGCGTCCCCTCACTTGCGAAATCCACGTGTGCCATCGCACCATCCACCTAACATCAAATTGATGCGAAAATGTCTCTTAGATTGTGCTTCTCATTTCATTTTTTTGATTTCAAATTGGTTTTAAGCAGTCAAGTAAACCTGAAAGAGGGCTAAAACCCAACTATTACTTTTTAATACGTTGGTTATAGCTTACAACCATCACTGTGTGTTTTTGTGAGCGGGCCTCCAGCTTTGAATAATCACATCTGGGATAGCGCGTCCTCGTACCCGCCGAGAGCGGTTCTGAACTTTGTGCTCACGAAAACATTTTAAGCCGGTAAGTAGTTGCAGTGAGCGGCGCTCGGTGACTCCGGTGGCAGGAAGGCGCTCGCTCGCTCATGCACTGCGTCTGTGAGAATGCCAGTGACGAGACCGTTTATTTTTGGGGATGCGGTCTGCTCGAAATTAAGTTTGCTGCATCCTTGGCCTAATATAGGTTCCATGGCCAAATTGCGATCCGTATCGGACTGCCAATACATTCCATTATTGGTGAAATGTCTTTTTAAGGAGACAACGGCTCCATTATTATCCTAAACGCGGCTCTCCCATCCGAATCGTGTATCGCCCATGAAAACTAAGTCTTCGTGAAGAAGTGCTCTATGCGATGTCTTAACCCTCGCCCCACCGGGGGGCCATCGATGGCCCCCCTAAGGTTTTTCCGGGATAGCAGAAAAACGACGAGGCGCAGCACCGCGGTTGAGTGCTCTACCTCTCACTGCATCATTTTCCCATCATCCCTAAAATTTTTTGCCCCGGGTCACCCAAGGTCAGGTCACCAGACAAGGTCAACCAAGGTCACCTCACTTCAACTTTAGAGCTCTGTAAGAGCTACATTTCAAAGTTGATCGATTTGAAACTTCCTACACTTCATGACCCCTCCAGGGTCTACAAGGTGTATATCCGGGATTTTTCCATTTCGTGCCCTGAGGTCAGGTCACGAGGCGACCTCTCCCATTGGAAAAGCATGGGGAAAACCTGTTTCATGATATAAAAGCCACAAAAATTATTGCAAATACTCAGACTGCTCAGAACAGCGTTTTTTGGACATCCTTTCACGGATCCCAGGGGTCATGTTTACCCTTCGACTTTTCCAAGGTCATTCAAGGTCACCAGAGGTCAAAAACAGTATTTTGACAATAACTTTTGACCTAATTAAGCTTAGAGCGGTGAAATAAACACCATCGTGTTTGTCTTGTCACTGGCTTTCATTTGATATATAGCAAGGTCACTTTGTGACCTTTCGTGACCTCAGGTCATATTAGGTCACGAGGTGACCACTGGAGGTCAAACCACTGGCGGGAGGTCTTTACGTTCCTCATAGTGGAAAAAGTACTGGAAATTTCCTATCAAATGAACTTTACCAGGCCTCAATAGCTCTAATGACATAAGAGTTATGACCAGTTTGCTTAAACATTGCATATTTGAGTGAAAATAGCCGATCGTGACCTAATTTGACCTCTGGAGGTCAAACCATTGACCTGAGCACTAAAACATGCGAAGTAATTTCTTACTGAATTCACGCGAGCTTTCTATTGCACTTTGCAGATTTGCGCTAACGCCCATATTTTCGGAGTTAGAGGGGGCCATCGATGGCCTCCCGGTGGGGCGAAGGTGGCGCCGGACCCCCGGTGGGGCGCAGGTTAAAATCACTATCTCCGACTGCCGTCAATTTTGAACACACGGTATGGGCTCCGCGATTTTTTCCTGCTATCGCGACTGCTTACTTCACGTTCACCTGACCCATATACCTGTCTATAATATTCGCATGCAATCCAAAAGCCAGGGATTGATGCTCCTACAAACGACCACCAACGTTCCCACCACTAAACACGTACGTACCATCAGCCACGACGCTTCCCCTTCCCACCACCTCGGCGCCAGGGCGGCGCCTGCGGCTCAGACCCCTGTCACCTCTGTGCCTCGCGGGCATGCGATACTTCACCGAAGGCGGCCGCTGATTGGTGGAGTCGCGTTCACATGACTTACGATGAATTCAGCGGAAATGTGTCGATGAAAATGGCTATGTTGAAAATTATGCGATCGAACATTTACGCAGAATACTATTTTCATAAGTCCCTTGACATAAAATTCATCCATGAGCTCGATTATCTTGTGGACTATTGAAGGCTGTTTTCCGGCACAGGCAGCAGTTACCCAGTCCGCTGAAGTTTAGAGCGTCGACGCGGGTATCCACAGAGTGGAGACGGCCGGAGCAGGGCTCGACTCCCAGTACACACTACCACAGTGTCGCAGAAATATATGTGCGGTGCAGAAGCGCACAGTGGATTAGTCCGTGCTGAGAAGAGAAAAGGGCACAAAACTTGAGTCAAGGCCAAAAACTTTGTCGGTATTTTAGGGAGCCTCACCTCACTGAGGAATTGTATATAGGAACTTTAAACTTTGGGTAAGCGCTACCCTTGTTCAGGAACAAGTCATTGCCAGCGCTACCCCTCCCCCTTGGATACCAACGACTGTGGAGGGAAGTTTCTGCGTATTATAATCTAGTTTTCGTACCTAGCTAGACCAGAGTTTTTCCAAGCGCTCCGAAACATCCGTACGGAGAAATTCATTTTAGTCGGCAGGATAAATCAATCGAGTAGGTACGTATTTCAACTGGAAAATTAAGGATACCGATGTCACAGATAAAAACAATGGTTTTGCTTTGAGCGGCGGAAATGTTTTGCATATTCAAAGAAAAACAGCTAAATATTTTCCCTGGTGGCGGATTTTTGTAGCGGATATCTTTTATTTTGGTGCATGAAAGTAATTGTGCCCTGTTCGAATTCGAAAGATTCATACGCATGCCACACGATTAATTCATTTGCACTTCCGCCTCAGTGATATTTTCTTATCACAAGGCATTGTAAATGCAAGAATATCACCTGAAAATATCAAGCAGGCACTTTAGACGCAAATTTAGTACCAGTGGTTTTAGCACCAGGTCCAAATTTAGTACCAAATTTAGTACCAGGTCCAACCAATGATTTTTCTTAGGGGGATGCAATATGCCCATTTTAAAAAATAAAAGAGTTAGTTATTTGGGCTTAGCGATTACGTTGTTTCCAGTCAGTGACAAACGAACATTTTTATTTGTCTTCCTCCCAGTGCAGGATAAAATATATTGCTAAAATAAGACCAATCCTTAGCGGGAGGAGACATTATCTGACCTGGAAGATGGGGGGGACATTTTTTGTGCATTGCGAGGGGAAACCCTGCCGGAACAATTTCACGCATTCTTCGATGGTGGATTGTTCAAAAGCTATCTGGAGAAGTAAGGCATCTAATTTTGTCAGCGGGGCATTGATGTCGAGAGCGGGCGGCTAACTGGTCGGACCGGGGTCTGCGGCTGGGAGAGCTCTCCCCTCCATGAACCACCTTCGATTATCTGTCACATCTGTCACATCCAGAGGGCCAAAAGGGCTCTGACGCCTCAAATGGTAAACAGCGTCATGCCCCAAACGGTTCGCCCATAAATCGAATTTAAGATGACAATTGCAAACATATTTTAAATTCCTGCAGTCTGCCTCGACACATAGGCATAACTCCTCTTCGATTGGGGCCAAAACCTCAAAACCTCTTAGTCGTAACTCGCCTCCGATTGAGGCCGAAACTTAACTCATCTTCGATTACGGCCAAAATATGTTACGAATACTGCACATGCCTGAGCAGGGCCGGATACTGGCCAGGGGAGGGGAGGGGGGGACAAAATCGTGAAAACCATGTTTTTTTAATAAAATTGGTAAAAATTGAGAGGTTTGGGGACCAAATGCCTTTTTGCTTCCACCCCCAGGATCGGGCCCTCTGTCTGAGGTTTTGCGGGATAGCAAAAAAACGCAAACGCTGGTAGATAACTCATAAAAACTCATGACGAAACTACGCATGTCACTTTTTGGCTCAGGTCATGTTAAGTTCATGACAGGTCAAAGAAGGTGACATATTAGAGAAGAGTTTCTGGGCTCTAGCGTCTGACAGAGTTGAGTGAGAATCAATTTTAGACACCAGTCGCTTACTTTTGTTACTGCGAATCGAATGCTGTATGATGCGACTATATTAGGTCACAACATAAAAATACCTTGTCTTAGGTCAGGTCAAGGTCAACATGTGACATAAGACAGTCAGTATGCACATCAATTGATACGCAATAATGATCCGAAAGTAATGGTCTCAAAATAAAGCCTCATCGTCATTTCCTACAAAGTTTTTGACCACGGTCTGAAAACCTGCTCAAGTAGGCCCAGATGACCTCTTAGAGGTCACATATCCAAAATTGCAACATGAAGTTGAGAAATTGCAACATGAAGCTGAGGCCCAGAATATATCACTAGGATCCCAGAATATATTTTGTAGCGCGTGGTGGGCCCATTAGGTGATATGAGCTTCAATTGCGAATATTAACTTTGTTCGTACTTATGCTATCTCAAACATTTTGGAGGTGAGATGACTTGACTTGCACTAGTGACCTGACCAGAGATGACCCGAACTTAAAATTGTGCGGAAGTTTCAAAATCGATAAAGGATAATGTGTGCCAAGTACGGCGGCGCTTCACGCCCCCTTTTTGGTGCCGCCGGAAAAAAACAGGAGGAATGGTCAAACGAGCCCCACCTGGCCGAGGGTTATGGTTCCACCTGCGTGCTTATCTGATAGTAAAGGCCAAGTACCTAACCAGACTCCGTCAGACAACAGAGGGCGGCTAAAACCCGCAAAATCAGAGAACACACGACAGAAAATTCATGATAATATATCTATAACCATCGGCATCAGTAAGTTCCCCAACTTACAAAATAGACTTCCTCATGTGCAAAGTGAAAGGACGGACTTCCTCACACGGATTTATTGTAATCATTTCAGGGTATGTAGATTGACGTTGGGCCATGTGTGGAATACCATTTTCGAAAGTAAGTAGCTCAGGCACAAGTGGGATGAAAAAGGGGTTACAAAAAACTACCAGATGCCTATGATATTTAAAAAGAATGTGGCACCTTTGTAACGTGATTTTTACTGAGATAGTCAAGTTGTAAAGCATTCCCGAAGACCCTGTACTCAACATATTATTTGTCTTGAACTCAAAATTTCCGTAGAGAAAAGCTAAAAATCAAACTGAAATGTATCCAACACGTACCCAAAGCAGTCGGCCACAGTTGTCAGCTGTTGGTATGACCACATATGCTGACGTCACGGTGAGTAATCAGCCAATTAAAACCCTTGAAGCCTATTGAATATGGTAGGAGTTGCCAGATCATGGCGTCATCCACAGGCAGGGGTTTATTTCTTACCCTAGAAGAACATTTAAAGAATAAAGAATATTGAGCTTTTTGCACATTTTTCAGAGAAAGCGTGTACGTTTTCATGATTTTCGGCTAAAAATACCCCAAATTACACTAAATTCCAGGATTTTCAATCAATCACATGGCTACCAAAATTCTCTTAAAGGGAATGTGGCACCTTCACAACGTGATTCTAACTGAGATAGACAAGTTGTAAAGCAAGTCGAAAAACCCGGTACTCCAGATCAGAAATTTTTATGACAGCTTTAAGAAAGCTTTAAGAAAGCTGTCTAGATAGAAATATGAAGGGAATATTCATGATTGGAAGGAAAGTAAGCTCACCCACATATCTGGCTCAATTGAGGTGTATTTTGCAGGGTGCAAAACTGTATACATGTTTTTGCATATTTTTGCACTCTTAAACTCTTGCCCATTTTGGGAATGGTCAGGTACAATGTTATCCCTCAATATGCTATCGCACAATCTTTCACATGTAGAACTATTATTTTAGCGAAAAATTATGTTTGGCCTGGTGCCTATTGTGCTGGTCCTCATTTGGCACTCTTGTAATAAAGATTTTATTCACCCCTTTAAAACTACTAAATTTCTGAATTCATAAAGCTTAAAAACAGCCCTCTCCATAGTCAAACCTAATGCTTTACACCCAGTTAGAGCATACTTGAGTACTTGCACCGACGTGTTCGCAAACTTGCACCGACATGTGCCAATCCACGTGGCCGCACCGAGCGTTAACCCTGCTTAGAGGTGACCGCTTCAAGGCCAAGACGCCAAATCCTCGTGCCTTTGGCATGGGAATGGCAGTCATTGAGTTCAAAGCGCCCATAAAACTAATGGACTTCCATTAGTGCTATGCATATCTGAAGTGCCGACAGGATATTGCATTAAGATTGAACCACATCACAACCCGGTTCGCAGACACTTGGCGTACTCTGGTACCCAGTATTCTCGGAAATCTACAGTTGCCCTCATTTCTGGATGATGAAATGTTCTCAGTCAACTCGTCAGCATCCGGTATCAAACCGTATATAAACAGCCGCCTTCAGCGCTGAGTAGACAGTCGTGTTTCGCATTCGCCATTGCGACGGGGAAGTTCTGCCAGTCAGCTCCATGACTTGTGACCAGTGGTGACGAGGAGGCTGCTGACAGTGCAGAGTGTTGGAACTGCTGCTGAGTTACGGCCTGTTCACAACGCCAGGCTAAACGTGGGAAAATAAATTGGACTTAGTATAAAAGTATCTTCATCGCCCACGAAAAGGTCCTAACCGCTACGCAACCATAATTCACAGCCACACCAAAGAGCCCATCTTGGTGACAACTCTGTACGCTGAGATGTTTTGGGACTTCTTGCTCTATTTTTTATGCCACTGCTATTTTAAAACTGACTTTAAAAGCTCTTAAAGTATGGAGTAAGTTTTGAGAAAGAGGATACAAAATGCTGTCAATTCAGTTACATAATCCCTTTCCTCTGCGATGCCGACAACTAGAGAACATGGTTGCTTGGGGCCTGCTTTGGTTTGATACAGGTGGGGCTGGGGCAATGGCGTAGCCTAGGGGGTCCGTGGACTCCTCTTAGGCTTACTGTTCTCTGTAAAGCAGGAATATGGGTGTTGGTGCTCCCCTCCAGTTTGGTCTCGGGGACCCCGATAATCAGTCTTGGAGGGCCCCAGGGAATCGCTCTCGGAAACCTCTGAGCATTCATCTTTTGGGTTCCCGAACATTTTTGGGGCTCCGAGCATCCTACTCGGGGCCCCGGTCTTTGGCCCTCGGGAAGCAGTCTCGGGAGCCCCTAAACATTGGTCTCGAACATCACTCCCGGGGGCCAGGGACATTGGTCTTGGGGGCCCTGAATATCGGTCTTGGGAGCTCCCGAATATCACCCTTGGGGGCCCCGAGACCACTGCTCGGGACCAAGATCGGAAGGTCTCGGAAAAAAGTGTTCGGGTAGATGTGCCTGTGTTGAGAATATGATGCTGACTGAGGTGGATTTCCTGGGATTGATAAAGGTATACATTTTAGGGGCATCGAACATCGGTCTTGGGGCCCCGAGCATTGCTCTTGACTCGGAAACCGTGACCATCGGTCTCCTGGACACCCCCCCACACTCAACATCATTCTTGGAGGCTCCCGAGCATCACTGGGTCCCTCTGAGCTTGTTCTTGGAATCCCTCGAGAATCCGTATCGGGGTCCCCGAATATCGGTTCCGAGCATCGCTCTGGGGGGGGCGGGACCCCAGAGCGATTCTCGGGGCAGCGAGGCAGATGTTCAGGGCCCCCAGAGTGATGCTCGTGGAGTCCGAGACCGATGTTCGGGGGCCTTCGAGATTGATTCCCGGGGTCCCCGGAGGTCAGGTTTGGGGGCCCCGAGACCAATGCTTATGCTTTCAGGAACACGGTTAGCTCAAAGCAAGTGAAGTGATCGTTCAGTGAGCAAGGTCAGTTCGAGCATCGCGCTCAGAAGCCATCGTGAATCGGTCTCATGGACCCCTGAACAGCGATCCCGAGCAATGCTCTCGTTGTGTCTCCCGAAACTGCTGCGCGAGAGCAAGCTGGGGGGTCCGAGAGATGTTTATGAACATCAAGCGTGCAAATTTGTTTGTTTTATAATGTCGTGACTGTATGACCTTTAAAATATCACAGTCATATTATTGCGTGATAATATCTTTCTTCACGGCAAATATTCAGCGGTAACACTTAACTGCTACCCTCTTGCTGCGAGTTTCTTTATCTATAATTTTCTAAGAATAATCACTGAAGTGACATTGAAATATCTCGCTGCTCAGCAGGCACAAGTGCATGTGGTGAGTGGTGAGAGCCGCCAACTGCGAACTCTGAAGATTATTCTCCACCAGAAAGTCCTTCCTCATCTGATCCCGTCCGTCCAGAGCGGTGAGATTTTCTCCTTCCTTCCTTCCATGATATGTTCGTAAGATATCCAGATATCACAATTTTTTTAAATATTAATAAAGTGCACCTTTTCCAATCATTAAAAGGAAAATCCTGGGTGAAGTTCACTGTGCTTTTGGAAGAAATATTTGCTCATTAACAGGTGGGTATGGAGGGAGGCATTAAGCTATAAAGGGTCCATTCTGAAGGTTAGGCTCCAAGCCAAATCCTGGTCGCGCCACCTGCCTCCGCCATGAGGTCCGTCGGAGTTGGCTGCGGGCATGCTGGGATCGTGCGGGCCACAGCGCGCAGCTCCCTACCGATGATGTCGACAGTGGCCACGGGGAGCCATGCTACAGCTGCAAACTCTTGTCACTTCGTGGTTGTAGCCATTAGCCACTGTCTGCAGCTTTAGCTTCCGCTTACCCCTAGCATCTTCCGGTCAGCTGTGTAGCTGCGTTACCCCTGGCTTGACTTTCGTGCATGAACGATACAACGCAATTTATCCTATGTGTGGTCCTGATTGCCAGGGGCGTATCCAAAGGGGGAGCGATCGGCCCCACCCCCTGGGCTGACCTTAAGCACTGGAAAGAAACACCTCCCGCCGTAGCCGCTGGGCCACCGCAGGGTGAGCCCTGCGGCTTTAGCCAGGCCCCGCAGGCTTCCAAATCAGGGGAAATAAAAGTTGATTTACGCCGAGAAACCACAGCGTAAAATTTGGAAGCTCCGGCCATATGGGTAAATTTACCACTCCAGAATACATACGCAAAGATGCGTACAGAACAGAGCGGTGGCATCGTCATCAAAACACACAGGGCGAAACAGTCGAAGCCCTCGACGTTTCCCCTAGACTTTTGGGTGTAAAGTGTGCAAAAATTCGTAACGTAAGATGGGATTACTTTGAAATCGTGGAAAACTTCCAAGTGTTAAGGATTGATAAAAATGTTTTTTGATTCGAAAATTTTTCTGTGGAAAGTGTTGCAGAATTATCAAGGAAAAATAAAAAATCTATAAGGGAAGCGTATTTACTTGGTATTTACGAAAATGCAAAAATTTCATGGATTTCCAACGCTGCAGAAATGTTCTAGTATGGTGCACGGCGGAAAATTGATAATTGAAAGCCAACTGCGTAAGAATCCTCACCCAAGTATTATTTTGCCCCTGTTCCAAATGTCACCCGAATTCAGGTCTAGGGGCCCATTTTAATGTATTTCGGGGCCTCTGAAATCGATCTCAGGGCTCCAAATGGTTGTCGTTTTGGATCTCCGAGGGTTGGGAAAAATAAAAATCTAAGGGAAGCGTATTTACTTGGTATTTACGAAAATGCAAAAAATTTCATGGATTTCTAACCCTGCAAAAATGTTCTAGTATGGCGCACGGCGGAAAATTGATAATTGTCTGAAAGCCAACTGCGTAGGAATCCTCACCCAAGTATTATTTTGCCCCTGTTCCAAATGTCACCCGAATTAAGGTCTAGGGGCCATTTTAATGTATTTCGGGGCCTCTGAAATCGATCTCAGGGCTCCGAATGGTTGTCGTTTTGGATCTCCGAGGGTTGCTGTCGCAACCCCCCTCCTAATGCTGGTTTCCGGGTCTCCAGCTTTTGGCCTCCGAGGCTCTCCGAGTGTTTATTTTTTTACTTTTCGGCTCCTGGCCTTTGCCAACATCAGAAGCTACTGCCCAATTCCCCGCATATGCGCAAAAATCCCGGGAATTGATGACTGTTTCTCTATGTCCCACCGGTCCGCACAAGGCGGTTGGCAGTCATTGCCAGGACAAGGCTACGGTTAAGCGTGGGAGCCAACCCTGCGCCCAGCGGGTCCCGGGATTTGAACCCGAGACCCTTATCTCAGAAGGCAGGCGCGTTACCCCTGAGCTACACTGGTCTCTACACTGGGCCCCTGAAAAGCTTCTGGGCCTCCTTTGGTTCACTCGGAACCTCTGAATCTGCGACCGGGGCCCTCACAATTATCCCAGGCCCACTGCTGCGGAAGTCGGGCCCCTATTCTCAGCAGTTGCAGATAAATTCCCTGTTTTCCACTCGGGCTCCCTGTGGTAGAAGCCGGCCCCCAGCGGTTGAGCTGGGCCTCCTGTGGCTATTCGGGCAGCCTGACATGCTTCCGGGCGCACTTTAGTCCAATTGGAACATCTGAGTCTGTGACCGGGCTCCTCCGAATTACCCCCAGCCCACTGCTGCCGAAGCCGGGCCCTATTCTCCGCAGATGCAGATAATTCCCATGTTATCTACCCGGGCCCTCAGTGGGTCCAGCCGGGCCCTTTGCATTTCACCCGGACCTCCTGTGACTATCCGACCCCCTGAAGTGCTTCTGGACCCTTGTGGTCCACTTGCGACCTATGTGTTTGCGACCAGGTCCCTCACGATAATCTCATGTTGACATGTTGTGGCCGAAGCCAGTCCCCTACTTCTAACATTCATGCCCCCTTCCCCCATGGTCTACCTAGGCCTGACTTCAGTCGGTGTCTGCCTTGCTTGCGGTTACCCCTTTGGTATCGGCCCTCTGTGGATGCAACCTCCGTCTTTGCTTGGGAGCAATAGGTAACTCTTTATTCAAACAGGCCACAGAATATTTGATGCGATTCGGGATGGTCCTGATCACTGATCCTAGCGGACATTTGGTCAATCCCTGTATTTGTGGAGACCCAATCCAATGTTGAGCGGACCTCAGCGAATTTAGCGCCGGTGCATAAATTTGTGACCCACCAGATTTCATGAAGTTGTCTGCCTCCCAAAACGGAGGTTAAGATTTTTTTGCTCTTCGAAATATTATATATATATATATATATATATATATATATATATATATATATATATATATATATATATATATATATATATATATATATATATACGTTTTTAATGAAAATTTATTCCTTGCACGGTCCAGCCCCCAAAGCTATTCCTGACCCCCTATCAAGGCCCCTTTGGTAATTCCTGGATCCGTCCCTGCTGGTTGCTCACATATACTTCCTTCGGCTTCAAACGTTAGATAAATATATCAGAACTTTTAGCTCTGGCTTATATTGGGAGCATAATACACAAAAACAATGAAAAACGGTGTAATAACTGAAAGAAATAAGGGTTTGGTAGCATTTTTTAATTTGGTGACACATTCGTGATGTGGAATTTCAAATGGTGACACGCCAGCAACTTTTTTGACCACTGGGTCGGAAATCTGGAGAGATTCCAACCTTATTTGGTTGACATCAAACTTGTCTTGCCTTACCTGAATAGCAGAATCAGAAATTGCTGAACGAGTATGGATATCACATGTTCTGAATATATCCCTTGCCGCATTTTTGTCCATTGTGCCTCAAAGGATGATTCAAAGGATTCAAAATGAGGATTCCAACATAGCTCGGAGAAAGGACGGGACTCGTCGTGGACGCGTCGCAGGTAGGCAGGTCCGGAATAACTCACGACGGCAACAGCGTACCTACATACGTCCAGCATTTGGGGACCCCGACGCGTTCAGTCAGGTCACGGCAGCCCCCTCCAACACCAAGCCCAGATCACCGGATGTGACGTCACACCTCGTAGCATATAACATGGGAAAATTAAATGATTAAATATGCAAATCTTTGCACAGAGAGGCCAAAAATCGTAAAAGAAATGCTTATTTATTGCATTTGGGATAAACTTGATTACTGCGTATTCTCACAAATTGGTGAGTGGGCAGCGTCATTAGCAGCAGTTTGACACACGGCCCAAGGGTGAAGGAATTCCTCCACGCCCGTGTAACGTCACTCGGGCGTGGAGGAATCCCCTCTTGAACGTACCTTTCATTAAAGGTATATTGAGGTCACGGGACTCCAACTGGGCCTGATCATTCACTTTTTCTCTATTCTAGGTGCTATGTCTTCTCGCTGCAATGCAGATACTGAACAAATTGCCCTTACGGACTGGAGACAGCCATATTCTTCAGAGATCTTTATCCCTGGCTTTACATGTCTGTTTCAGTCTGTTCCATGGAGCCATGTGATCCAATCTCGCTTGCTTACGATTGGAATTCACAGTGAAAAAGCGCAAGGGGCCCGACACAAGTAAGGGGATTAGAATGAAAAGAAACATACCAGAAAATAGATCGGAAAAACACTTCAACATGGACCGGTTTTCTTGCTTGTCACAAGTGACCCAGTCATTGCAAATCTAAAGTATTACGGCACAACAGCGCACGGTGCAAGTGAGGAGAATGTTCTGTTAACCCGGCGCCACCTGTGCTCGTTTCGTACACACCGCCGCCTGGTACATTCGATCGAACCACACCCCTACGATCGCCAGAAGTGGATGTGATCCGAAAAATTGAAACGGTGCTGGAAGCGCCTTACCGTCTTCTTCTCTGGAGCCCAGTTTGGACCATGGCCTTTGACCCGTGACGTCACAGTGGGTCCGAAGGGGGTCAAATTTAGACCCATTTAGAAAGTCCTCTATGACTCAGAAACCATGGGACCTATAAAAAACAGAAACACATCAATGTGTTGGTCCAACATTAAAGTGATGGGTCAGTTAACCCTATTTCCGTCAGGCTCCCGGCTACCCCTATTTCCGGCAAGGGGGGCAATATCGGCCCCCGAAGATCTCGTAATCTAACCGGCCGATTTTTGAAAATTCAAAGTGCCATAGATTCCTCTGCTGCTAAACTTTATTTTGAAAAAAGAAAATTTCAAAATTTTTATTTTTTAGGAGAAGGTCGTGCAAAATATACAATTTTTGTGTATTTTTTAGATTTTCCATAACCCTTGTCTGTTGTACGATTTTCACAAAACTAGTTCAGATTTACAAATAATTGACCCAAAATTTTCATATACTCGAGTTACGCAAAAATTCGAAATTCAACGGCAGTTCCAGGACCAGGACTATGAGGGGAAATATATACAACCTAAAAGTTTTTGTTACGCGGATTAGAAGCCGTCATATACTGCATGGCATCTTTGACACATAAATAAATGAGAAAAAAGTGAAAATTTCATCAGGGGCGGATGCAGTAAGGTAAAACAGTGGGGTAAAATACATACCAACAATATGCGAATGGTATGCATGAGTATATTAGTCCCTCGTCTAGTTGAAATTTAATTTCTGATAATTTTTACCCTCCCATGGCAGCTCTGGGAAAGGGGGTGACATAGGCGGATCAAAGACTCGTCGTGGGGGGTGGGGGTGATTGAAAACACATTTTCAATATACAACGATATTGAGTCGAGGCGGTGATACTTGCTGGGAATATACATTTTGAAAATGTGTAGTGACTGGACACGCCTCTGGTAATCTAGAATTGGGTTATAACTATTTTGAATTTTCATATACCCAATTGTATTCGCCCTGGCACGGCTGTAAGCAGTCTTCTCACTTACTAACGTTTAGTCCTTCTTGATAACATTCCCCCCATTTTGAACTGCTGTAACCGCCCCTGATGAATACAAATAGTGACAATTGTGAATGCACTATCATCTCACATAAAAAAATGATATAATAAAACCATATAACTGGTATCAGGATCAGCAGAGACGGCTTCCTTTTACAAAAAACCCATCGCATACGATAATACTTGGTTTGTGGATAGAACCTCCCCAAAAACCCAGCCATAGCTCCGCCCCTGGTAAATATATAATCTTGAAAATTTCAGAAAACCTGCCTGTACTAGTTTTAGGAAAAGTCAGGAAGTTTCAAAGTTCTATCGCAAGCCGTTTTGGAGATATTCTCGAAAAACCTGAAGGGGGGGGCAATATTAGCCCCCCTGCCGGAAATAGGGTTAATATCAAACCTGCTTCTAATAAGAACATTTACACCATACCAAAAACAAAAACTGAACGAAGCAGGCTCACTGTAGCCTTCTGCGCCGGCTGGTTAAGACATTGACAATTTTCTCCCAATTTCTCTGAAATCTGGTAATTCTTAAATGAATGTGCGACGAATCCGCTCTCCCTCCCCTGACCCCTATTCTGACTCTGACGCTTGAACCCTGAGCTATATTGGCCGCTAGTCTAATCCCTTCGCCGCCTGGGGTGTCCGATCACACCCCCTATTCTCACCCCAATGCTGGTTATGATTTACCTTAAGAGGTTGCGTTTCCATAGAACTTATGTAGAACAGTTTGGTGATGAATTTATTTGGTGCTCTATTATAACATGGCATCTTGTTTTCTGTTGACGTTTTTAATCGTCACACGGACAATAGAGCTCTTTAGCAAAACACGTACTTTATTAACTTTTTGGAATGCTATACGTTTCAGAAACAGAGTTCCTTCGTCAGTAGCTCACATCAAAAACACTGTGAATACACATACAAAAGCTTAAGTTCGAAACAGATCACTGAAAAACACTTTGAATCGCCTTGGAATATTTAAGAAAATCATCTGAATTACTCGTGATCTAAAGCTAACCGTGCCGCTGCTGTTCCCCACCTGAAAAAACCTGGTTTAGAGTTATGTGCCGAATGATTGCTTAAAATATATGCTGCCTCTAATGCTTTTCTGATTGGTTTTGTCATGCCACTTTTAAGTATTTTAGCGTTCTCCCATTTTGGTAAATAGTTACACTTATCGATATGTCTCACTACGCTGCTATTTTCGCAATGGTTTTTACATCTCGTTTGTGCTCGCTGAGTCTTGTTGAAAGGCCTCGTCCAGTTTCTCCTATGTAACATTTTTGGCATGGTCCGGAGCAGGGAATTTGGTAAATGACACTGTTTGTATTAATAACTTAATAAAGAAGAAAAATCTAGTTATTAATACAAAGAGTGTCATTTACCAAATTCCTGCTCCGGACCATGCCAAAAATGTTACATAGGAGAAACTGGACGAGGCCTTTCAACAAGACTCAGCGAGCACAAACGAGATGTAAAAAACCATTGCGAAAATAGCAGCGTAGTGAGACATATCGATAAGTGTAACTATTTACCAAAATGGGAGAACGCTAAAATACTTAAAAGTGGCATGACAAAACCAATCAGAAAAGCATTAGAGGCAGCATATATTTTAAGCAATCATTCGGCACATAACTCTAAACCAGGTTTTTTCAGGTGGGGAACAGCAGCGGCACGGTTAGCTTTAGATCACGAGTAATTCAGATGATTTTCTTAAATATTCCAAGGCGATTCAAAGTGTTTTTCAGTGATCTGTTTCGAACTTAAGCTTTTGTATGTGTATTCACAGTGTTTTTGATGTGAGCTACTGACGAAGGAACTCTGTTTCTGAAACGTATAGCATTCCAAAAAGTTAATAAAGTACGTGTTTTGCTAAAGAGCTCTATTGTCCGTGTGACGATTAAATAACATGGCATGTTTGTATGAGACATTACCCACAGACGTTTTTCTATTGTAAATCATCCCAAATAAACTCCACTTAAAGGGAATGTGGCAACTTGGTCGAATCCTGGAAGTTAGTGTAATTAGGGGACTTTTCAGCTGAAAATCAGCGAGGCGTCCATGATTTCTCTGAAAAATTTACAATCCCCTCAATAATTTTATTTTTTAAATGCTCCTCTAGGGAAAGAAATAAATATCTGCCAGTGGATGATATCATGATCTGGTAACCACTACCATATTCAATAGGCTTTAAAGGCATCGATTGGCTGATACTCCCCGCAACGTCAGCATATGTCGCCACACCAACAGTCATGACAACTGTGGCCTGCTGCTAGGGGTACATGAGGGGTACATTTTAGGTAGGCTTTAGCTTTTTTTACTTAAATCTCGAGTTCCAAGACAAATGATATATTGAGTACCGGGTTTTCCGACTTGCTTTACAACTTGGCTATCTCAGTTAAAATCACGTTATGAAGGTGCCACATTCCCTTTAAGAGATAGATATAAAAGCTGTACTAATTTTTCTGCATGAATTTCTAAACTTCTATTCATATTATGAATTTCAAATATATATTTTAGTTTACATAAGCCGTGCAAGTTCGTAGACAACACGGTGTTCAAAAACCAACATCAAAGTGTAGCATACATATTATCGTGATATCATTCAAAGCTCCTGGCGGTGTAACAGACAGTGTAGGAATGCTGTCGCCTCCACAACAACATCAATTGTGCATATCTTGCACGCTTTGAAGACTTGTACCTACCTAAGAACATTGCACGATCTATATTGTAAAGATAACACGACCTGTGCTGGTTTCTTGCTTTGAAGATTTGGACACTGTGCATGAATTTTTCGGGTCGGTTCCTATGTCGGCGTGCTTCAGTCCGCTTGGAAAAATACTAAGGTAATTTTCTGTAGCCCCCTTTTCAGCCCACCTATATCTGGGCTAGATACTTTAGAAAAAATCAAAACAGGGTCAATATAAATCCAAATACGCTGTAATGGTTCATTGCTAATGGTTACAACCAATTTGTTTCATGAAGTCCATCAGCTCACTTTCGACATGGGGAAGTATATTTTAAAAGCTGGGGGACCAATGTCGATGGTTATAGATATAATATCATGAATTTTCTGTCGTATGTTCTCTCATTTTGCGGGTTTTACCCATCCTCTTCTGTCTGACGGTATCTGGTGAGGTATACTTGAATGACATAGCAATAGTGAGTTATACTTAAATGGAATGTGGCACCTTGGTCGAATCCTGGAATTTAGTGAAATTAGGCGTACTTTTAGCCAAAAATAATGAAACCACTCATGATTTCTCTGAAAAATGTACAATAGGCTCAATATTTCGTTTTTAAAAATACTCCGCTTGAAAAAGAAATAAATATCAGACTGTGGATGATGTCACGATCTGGCAACCACTACCATACTTGAAACGCTTCAAGGGCTTCGATTGGCTGATGCTCATCGTGACGTCAGCATATGTCTTCACACCAGCAGCTCACAACAATGGCCGCCCGGTGACGGTCTGATGGGGGGCTGGCGTCTGGTAGGTTTTAGCTTTTTTCTACGGAAATATCGAGTTCCAAGACAAATGAAATATGGAGTACCGGTGTAAGCGCCCGTTTGCAGCCCTGTTGGCAAAGTATCAGTCGTATTGTTGAGAGCGCCGAGGACGGGATCAATGAGTACTGTCGGTTTGTACTCCTGCCGCTAGACGGCTGGCGGCCCGTGGTAAACTTGGGTCAGGCCACTGACGTCACGTGACGTGAGCCTAGTGCTGAGGCTTAATAATTGGTTAGCATTTGGAATAGGCGTGATTTGCTCTGTTTCGTAGAATATTCTAGATATGCGGTTCTTGAGTCGTGAAAGGTCTGAGGCTTCAGTAGGAGGTGCGATGATTTCGATAGTGCGTATTGTGTGTAGGGACTTTGACTGACGTCATGCGAATTGCTGCGGGCGCTATGTGGCGACCTGGGTCGGCTGTCGAGGGGCGTTGGTCTTTTCGCTGACGGACGCTGTGGTGACAAGATGTGCGTAGAGCCCGGCTGGCCCCCGTAAGTAGTTTATGGCACGCTTATCAATGTGATTTGCTATGCGTGATATGCTTTGATATTGAGTTAAATCAGAAGTTTTCCATACGACATTTTCTGGGTTTTCGAGTTATCTTTATATATTTGTAACGACACGTTAACTCGTAGGTCTCTGGTGGCCATGTGACTATTTGTGAGCCGTGATCCCGAGCCGGTGGGGTCCCGTGATGGAGCCAGATATCTGTGTACGGCGAGATGTAGAAGCTGCCCGTTGCTGTCATCTATGGAAGCGCAACGAGTCGGTACGTTTAGATTGCAAAAGTGTTGTGTTTCGGATTAGCGCCTAGTAGGTAACGTCGCTCAATAATTGTGAAGTTATGCTTCAAGGTATTAGCATGATGGATATTTAGAGTTGGTCGTGGAACGGATTAATCGATAACTGCGTTATCTTTGGCTCGAAGTGGCGTCCCAGTGAGCATGGGGGTTTTTCCGAATTGTGATGCTCGTTTTCGTCCGCAGAAACGGAATAAAACCGTCTCGTAAGAAATGGTTTTCCAGTCTTCGAGCTGCTCTTTCGAGATCGGCGCGCGGCACTTTACAGTTTCGACTCGGCTCTCCGGTTCTTCTGAGGGACCTACGACCAGTCTGCTGTGCTTCACCATGGACCCACAGCACCTTCAGCATCTACATGGTGACGTGCTGAAGCAATGAGGTAGGCCCAGTGTCCTTGGTTTTTCGGTGGCTTTCAGCCAATGGTACCGCCAGTGACTCGGTTTGGTGGTATTTTGTCGGTGACTTCCCGAGCCAGTGACTATTATCAGTGACCTAAGCCGCTGGTTCTGATTTAAAGTCAGTCTTCAAGCGACTGAAGCATTTGGTTTTGGACTGCGGCCTTGGACCGGAAGCTTCCATTCAGATTGGAGAGTTTTGGACTCAATCTCTCTGCCTGCAGAATGAATTGACAGGCTTAATGTTATTTTGTATTTTCGTGTGACTGTGTATTGAAGTGTTCGCCCATTTTCTCCTAACTTTGTGACTTAATAGTTTTGACTGTGTTGCGGTTCCTTGAATTAGGCTTTCACAGGCTCTGCTGATGTTTGTTATTCCGCTTTCAATTAGAAAGGCCCCGTTTGCAGAATTTGGGTGGTAGGCGTAGTTTTGATTTTCTCGGTAATTTCAAGCATCTCGCTCTACACACCGTTCCGTAATTGGTCACCCTAATAATTGCAAGTTTTCAGGCTGGTAATGAGATTTTCGAGTCCTTGGCTATTTTTATTTAATGTAAGCGTGATATTTGCAATAATGGCGTCAGGAAAGGAAGATTTGGGCAAACTTAGATCTTCAGACTTACAGGAACAGTTAGAGGCACGAAACTTAGACGTCACAGTCAGAAAGGCAGAGCTCATTGATAGATTGTGGGAGGCCATTCAGTCAGAGGTTCCTACTGCAGAGCCAGCAGGCGCGGCAAGCCTACAGGCTGGACCTATTCAGAGCATGGGGAATGCAACCACGGATAACTCCCAGATTCTCCTCACTAGAATGAGGATTCTGCGGGAGAAGCAAGAGCTGGATGAGGAGAGGATTAATATAAGGGCCCGTGCTGAACGGGAACAAGTTCGTCTAAAGGCTAGGGAGGAACAATTGGAACTTGAGCTCAAACTAGCCGAACTAGGACACACAGATGAGGAGTTAATCAAACCTTTGAGGATTAAAGGAGATGATCACGTAAGTGCAGTGCAGATGCCCACATCCGCAGTTGATCCAAACATTGCGAGAGCACAGTTACCGCCCACCGAGCTGAGTCCATTCACTGGCGAGGTCGAGAACTTTAGACTTTTTCTGAAGTCATTTGACGCACGAATTGCCTCCAAAACGCGGGATCAAAGTGAGCTACTCTTCTATTTAGAGCAGTACACCCGGGGAAAGGCCAAAATCCTAGTCCGCAGTTGCCTACACAAAGGTGAGGGGGGTTATCACGCAGCGCGACGACTGTTGGAGGAGAGATATGGTAACAGGCATTCTCTCATTGACGTTTACTTAGAGAAACTTAGGTCGTGGCCAAAGGTGCCGGCAGGCGACATTGAGGCGTTGGATAGGCTCCTGTTGTTCTTGATCGAGGTTCAGAATATCCTGGCAGATCTCCCAATGGCTGAGATGCAGGATCCCCGTACGATTAAGGAGATTCTGAATAGGCTCCCGCATCATTTGGCAGACAGATTCCTTCGAAGAGTGGATAGTATTCTCCAGGAAGAGAGGCGGGCGGTAGCATTTGATGATCTCGTGGAATTCATCTCAAAGGAAGTTAGGATCAGCATGACTCCAGTGTTTGGTGGTGGTACCAAACCCAGCCCCAGAGGGCATACGGTTAGTGCTGTCAGGTTCCAGGAGCAGGAGAGGTGCGTCTTCTGTCTTGGCCCCCACTCCCTGGAACAGTGTCAACAGTTTAGAACGGTGGCAATGGAGGACAAAAAACAGCTCATTTTCAATCAGAAGCTCTGTTTTGGATGTCTAGATAGTGGACACGTGGTAAGACAATGTAGGCAACGCAGGACATGCGAGATTTGTGGTAGGAGGCATGTCACTGCGCTTCATGAAGAGAGGTCTCAGCAACAGGCACAATCACAACCAGCCAGGCAACCCGAAAGGTTTCCCTCAGACTCCGCCTGCCTCTCGGGCTGCAGCACCCGAGTTTGTTCCGGGTAGAGGGCAGCACGATCAGGCCGCATCAGTGGGAGGGCAGCACGGTCCAGTCGCACCAGTGGGAGGCGCAGCAGGACAGGTAGTGAGCGGAAGGTTGTCTGTGGACGACGTGCGAGGTCGCACTTTGATGCCTATAGTAGCGGTACAGGTCAAGGGACCCTCAGGGAGTCTATTACAGACGTACGCGTTTTTGGAGAGTGGCAGCTCCGGTACTTTCGTGACCGAGGAGCTAGCAAACCGTCTCGGTGCAGAGAAGAGGAAGTTTAACCTCTCTCTGGACACGGTTTGTACAACAAACCAGACAGTCGAATCAGCAGTGATAGAAGGACTTTCGGTGGGTCCTCTGTCGGGAGAGTCTATGTTCCCACTCCCTCCAGCTTTCACGCTGGAGAAGCTCCCCATTGGGGTGGGGGACAAGTGTCGGAGGGAGCAACTTAAGTCCTGGAAACATCTGAGTGATATGGATTTACCAGAGATCGATTCCCCTGTCCAGATTCTGATAGGGGGAACGCGCCAGAGCTCCTCGTCTGCAACGAGGTGCGTAAGCCGGAGGCGGGCTCGAACGATCCGCTTGCCGTTCGTACTGAGCTAGGCTGGTATGTAATCGGAGCGTCGGCTAGCGCGGCTCGGTGTGCGCCCCGACAGTTAGTAAACTTCCTCAGAACCAACATGGTGGACGACCCAGAGGCTGAAACCTCGGGCCCAGAACTGGTCAAGAAGCTTTATGAATCCGATTTCAAAGATTTGGCTGACGACACTGAGTGCTTGTCAGTTCAAGACAGAGAGTGGCTTAAAGAGGTTAAGTCGAAGGTTAGAAAAACTGGTGCAGGTCGTTACGAAATCGGTCTCTCCATGGTGGAGATGGGAAAAATCCCTGACAGCCGGCCTCAGGCCGAACAGCGGTTGAATTCTCTGCGGAAAAAGTTCAAGAAAAATCCAGACCTCTTTGCAGGGTACTGTGACGTCATTCAATCTCTCCACGATGACGGATATTCGGAGCTGATACCGGAGGATGAGGTTCACAATCCTGTGGCGTGGTACCTGCCACATCATGCAGTCATGCATAAAGAAAAGGAGAAACCTCGCGTGGTTTTTGATTGCAGCGCTAAAACTGATGGTTTGTGCCTGAACAGCCTTCTCAAAAAGGGTCCCAACTTAACCACGCTCCTGGTGGGTATGTCCTGCGGCCGTTTTCGGCAGTTTTGGGTCCTTCGGGGTAAGCGTCTTCGGCCATTATCGGCGTAGTTTTGGGTCCGTTGGTGGCTAGGCTCTTCGGCCGTTAACGGCACAGTTTGAATCCTTCGGTGGTTGGGTTCATCGGCCGTTAATGGCACAGTAGTCCTTCGGTGGTTAGGTTATTCGGCCGTTAACGGCACAGCTGCGTCCTTCGGTGGTTAGGTTCTTTGGCCGTTAACGGCACAGGTTTGAGTCTGTTGGTGGTTAGGGATTTCGGTCGGTCGCGTTGCAGTTTTGAGTCCCTTGGTGGATAGGCTCCTCGGTCGTTAGCGGTACAGTTTTGAGTCAGTTGGGGGTACATTCCTTGGCCGTTAACGGCATTTTCTGTTTAAGCTAGTCTATACGTTTTCGGAGTAATTTGTCAGTTCTTGAGCAAATCCCTGGTTGGAGATACTGGGTAAGTTATCTGTCGTAAGCGACTTAGTTTAAAGTAAATAGCTGTTTGGTGCTTACTAAGAGATTTTCATATCGTTTAGCGCCCATTGATTAGCTTCCTTCGTATTTGAAGCGTTTAAGCTAGCGGTGCAGATTTGGGTATAGTTTTGCCTCGACCCTTATCGTAGCCGGTAAGTTCGTATTTATTCGTATGTATGTGCGATTCCAGTTTTGATTTGCCTCATCGGTAATAGGTCCCGGTATTTGATCATCTGCGTATTAGGGCTTTAAATTACGGAGTCATTTTTCCGCTTGTGCAGGCCATAATTGTAGGATGTTTGATTTGAATGCTTACGTCTTGCAGCTACATTCCCATTGACTCAATTTTTCGTTTGGGTTTAGTGTTCAGCAGTCGTGTTCATGTTTACTGTTCCTGTGTAGGTTCCATAGCCTCAGGGGTTGGTATAGGCAAGGCGTCTGTTTGCGGTTCAGTGGCTCCAGGGGCCACGGCTGGGCGGGAAGCTAAAATTCAGCTTTTGCTTGCCCAGTATAGAGCTGTAAAGGAAAGGTTCATAGTAAGAGAACAGGAAATCCGTTTAGAGGCAGAGCGGTCTAGGGCTGCCCTCCGACGCGAATATCTAGATTTGGAGTTGAGATTAACGGGCCTAGTGCAGTCGCCACCTTGCGGCGCTACAGATGGGCAGAAGGTTCGCGTCAGGCAGAACCCCGACACCGGGATACGTTCTTATCCAGCCGTTCATGCTTATGCGAAGGATGAGAGTTCAAGCTGTGTGACAGGTAGCACCAGCGATTGTGAGTTAGTCAGCCATTCTGGAGGCACTTTGGGAGTTGAGCTTTCCACTCCGTCAGATGGTGATTTTCAGAAGTTGTCGGATGGGAAAGGATTTTCAGTGGATGATCAAGGGTTACGAGCTGACTTCCAGCAAAGCATTAGTTTCAATGACAAGGAGCAACTAGCATATGTGTCGATTACTGAGCTAGAGAGTGTAGAGTCTGTAGAGAAACCGCCAAAGGTGCTAACTAGGGTGGTTGTAGGTGCAGTTCACGACGGCTGCAGTTTGAAAGCACTGATGGGCGAGCTCAGGGAGCAGGTGTGGCATCTCCCGCACGATGTGGTCTCACAACCTGGTGGGAGAACACTAAGAGGGATCGTTGATGGACGCTCATTTTCTCGCCACCACTGGAGTCACTCGCATTCTGTGGGTGGATGTTGGCACCGTTGGAGGTGGAAGTGGGTTCTCCTTGCCGAGTGGTGACAAAAAGGGGCATGAAACCCTACAGCAGGTGGTTTGTCGCGTCTGGTGACGTGCTGGCGTCGCCACTTTGTGTGACGTCATGAGTGCGTATTTGGTCAGCATGTGTTCTGCGTCCGCTCATAATTGTCACTGCGCTGAGGCTGATAGCACACATATTATTTTTCAAGCTCGTATTTGTTAGTCAAGAGGGAAGGCAAACTTGGAAACTTCATTGTCTGATTTGTTCGTGTTTGCAAACGGGCTTTTTTCGTGTATTGACCGCCCTGCGGACGGTCAATGGGGGGAGTGTAAGCGCCCGTTTGCAGCCCTGTTGGCAAAGTATCAGTCGTATTGTTGAGAGCGCCGAGGACGGGATCAATGTGTACTGTCGGTTTGTACTCCTGCCGCTAGACGGCTGGCGGCCCGTGGTAAACTTGGGTCAGGCCACTGACGTCACGTGACGTGAGCCTAGTGCTGAGGTTTAATAATTGGTTAGCATTTGGAATAGGCGTGATTTGCTCTGTTTCGTAGAATATTCTAGATATGCGGTTCTTGAGTCGTGAAAGGTCTGAGGCTTCAGTAGGAGGTGCGATGATTTCGATAGTGCGTATTGTGTGTAGGGACTTTGACTGACGTCATGCGAATTGCTGCGGGCGCTATGTGGCGACCTGGGTCGGCTGTCGAGGGGCGTTGGTCTTTTTGCTGACGGACGCTGTGGTGACAAGATGTGCGTAGAGCCCGGCTGGCCCCCGTAAGTAGTTTATGGCACGCTTATCAATGTGATTTGCTATGCGTGATATGCTTTGATATTGAGTTAAATCAGAAGTTTTCCATACGACATTTTCTGGGTTTTCGAGTTATCTTTATATATTTGTAACGACACGTTTAACTCGTAGGTCTCTGGTGGCCATGTGACTATTTGTGAGCCGTGATCCCGAGCCGGTGGGGTCCCGTGATGGAGCCAGATGTCTGTGTACGGCGAGATGTAGAAGCTGCGCGTTGCTGTCATCTATGGAAGCGCAACGAGTCGGTACGTTTAGATTGCAAAAGTGTTGTGTTTCGGATTAGCGCCTAGTAGGTAACGTCGCTCAATAATTGTGAAGTTATGCTTCAAGGTATTAGTATGATGGATATTTAGAGTTGGTCGTGGAACGGATTAATCGATAACTGCGTTATCTTTGGCTCGAAGTGGCGTCCCAGTGAGCATGGGGGTTTTCCGAATTATGATGCTCGTTTTCGTCCGCAGAAACGGAATAAGACCGTCTCGTAAGAAATGGTTTTCCAGTCTTCGAGCTGCCCTTTCGAGATCGGTGCGCGGCACTTTACAACCGGGTTTTCCGACTTGCTTTACAACTTGTCTATCTCAGTTAAAATCACGTTGTGAAGGTGCCACATTCCCTTTAAGAGAATTTTGGTAGCCATGTGATTGATTGAAAATCCTGGAATTTAGTGTAATTTGGGGTATTTTTAGCCGAAAATCATGAAATCGTACACGCTTTCTCTGAAAAATGTGCAATAAGCTCAATATTTTTATTCTTTAAATGTTCTTCTAGGGTAAGAAATAAACCCGTGCCTGTGGATGACGCCATGATCTGGCAACTCCTACCATATTCAATAGGCTTCAAGGGTTTCAATTGGCTGATTACTCACCGTGACGTCAGCATATGTCGTCATACCAACAGCTGACAACTGTGGCCGACTGCTTTGGGTACGTGTTGGATACATTTCAGTTAGATTTTTAGCTTTTCTCTACGGAAATTTTGAGTTCAAGACAAATAATATGTTGAGTACAGGGTTTTCGGGAATGCTTTACAACTTGACTATCTCAGTAAAAATTACGTTACAAAGGTGCCATATTCTTTTTAAATATCATAGGCATCTGGTTGTTTTTTGTAACCCCTTATTCAGCCCACTTGTGCCTGAAGTATTTACTTTCGAAAATGGTATTCCACACATGGCCCAATGTCAATCTACATACCCTGAAATGATTACAATCAATCCGTGTGATGAAGTCCGTCCTTTCACTTTGCACATGAGGAAGTCTATTTTGTAAGTTGGGGAACTTACTGATGCCGATGGTTATAGATATATTATCATGAATTTTCTGTCGTGTGTTCTCTGATTTTGCGGGTTTTAGCCGCCCTCTGTTGTCTGACGGAGTCTGGTTAGGTACTTGGCCTTGGTAAGCAGATTGTGTCAGGTTTCAACATCTTATTAGGGTGGTTGTTGGGCATAGTGAGCAGTTTTAGTACCTGCTGAGCTCATGCCTGTATGATAAATCATGTGAAGCATTGATGTTCATATATGGATTCAGACCTACCACCTTGAGATATTTCCATGGTAAAGGTATGTACATGGACATTGGGAGGCAAATGCTTTTTAAAACTGAAGCAGCGGCACTCCTTCCTTCTTTTCCTATATGGAGTAATACACATTTGCTGTTTACCTGCAAATGAAAAGCCACAAAAATTCATATTCTGTCCTCAAATGCCCACAACCACTAACATACTTCACCTATCCACCATGGTAAAATATACATCTGGTGGTGGTTCATCCCCTGCTTGCCCCAGCACTACAAGTTCTGCCCCCCCCAAGTATGTTTGTGCCCTGCAGTTTCTTTTGCTGACCCCAATCTGAAAAAAATTGGCAGGCTTCCTAAGACTGCTGAAATCCTACACTCATGGCAAAAATATGTCCATGTACATACCTTTACCATGGAAATACCTAAAAAATAATTATTGTTACATTTAAATGATTCTATGTTCGTGATGCTTGCATGAGTTTGTGGTGGCGCTCACCACCCAGTATGCTAGTGGTGCCCCACAGACAGAAAAAAACTATCTCAAGGTGGTAGGTCTGAATCCATATATGAACATCAATGCTTCACATGATTTATCATACAGGCATGAGCTCAGCAGGTGCTAAAACTGCTCACTATGCCCAACAACCACCCTAATAAGATGTTGAAACCTGACACAATCTGCTTACCTACTGTTCTTCCCCCATAGACTGCCCCACACTGATCTTGACCCCCCATCCCTACTAGTCATAGCCACCCCCAAAAGCTACCTCCTAAACAAATCAAAATACAAGTTATTATTCTTGTCATTGTGGCAATCCGCAACATTTTGCAGACTAGAAGTGGGATGTTTTGCAGTTATTAAATCTAGATATTGATGCCCAACACACTCCAAAGATGAAACCAAAAATATTTTTGCTTCAAATAGGCACTGCATGAGGCAGGCCTGTAGGTCTCTGTGAGTTGATGCTGGCACAGCACTACAAGCCCTATATAAAGTCTATGGGACACCCAAATTCAGGGGGTCCGAGGGTTGATCCAAGGGGGGGCCAAAGGGGCTGTTGCCCCCACCAAAGCCCGAAATAGTGTCTTTTGCCTACTGAAAGATCCAAATTTAGGCCCTTTTAAAATACTTTATTTTTGGGATTTCTTGATGGAGCCCCCTCCAAACATTGATTTTGTTCCTCCAAAGTTGCTCCTGGTTCCGCCAATGAGGGGTCTGACCCCCAAGGATTTCCATGCACGGGCTTAGAGAGATAGTTATGTACCTAGGTACCCAGTTACAAGTGCCCCACTTGAGTCCCCGACTCGGCATACCAGTAAGCACAGCGGCAAAAAGTTTGCCTTCACTGCAGCACTTATATCAGGTTTAAGCAGTATTTCTATATCATACTTAGTACCAAAATACCTGACTGATCAACACCTATACTCTCACCACCTTGCCACCACATGCGGAAGAAAGATAGCAACCGATATTTTCCTTTCTCTTCCTTGCCTTTCCGCTCTTTATATTTTTACAGCGCCTTATTTATAAATAAATATTTACAGCGCCTAATGCGGCGGCTGGCGCAGTGCGGTGAAGGCCGAGCCGCTCAGCTGATTATAGCAGTGATTATAGCAGGTTTGTCCTCCATCAAGAAAAGCAGTGCCATAACCTGGGAGCGTTTTCAGCACATGGCCTGTCCTGAGCAATTTTCTCTGGACAGCACCGGATGTTGTCAACCGACTGCCCGCTCATTTTTGTGAACACATTGTAAGTTGTTAGCATTTTCTTGAATTCGTTTTAATTGAGTAATGACTCTCCAAGTCCTTAAATTTCCACACACTCATACCAGCCTCGTTGCTTTGATGATAATTGTTGGGGTTTAACGACGCACCAAATGCCCAGGCCATACACGTAGCCAACTCTCACCCTGTTGGGAGGGATTTGGGGATCAGATCAACTTATTCAGAGGCTCCGCTGGGTCTTGAACCCGAGACCGGTGGCTTAGAAGACAGGGATGCTATCCACTGTTACAAATTGTAGGTAAGTCTAATCTAATCTGTCATATCTCTCTAATCTAATCTAATCTAATCTAATATAATCTAATCGAATCCATTTAATCTTAAGTGAAACCATCTAGTTCCGATTCTATCGTAAAATCCTTATATTTAATGGCACGTTTTCGGTCAGCAAAATCGTTGAGTCACGTGACCGTCGTTCGTGTCGTCCTCCCATGTTTTCACAACATTATCCTCCCCGAAAAAGGGCAGGGGCAGGCGCTGGCCTACCCTGCCCTTGTGAGGACAGAGCAGCTGTTAATAACCTGACGCACTCTCTGGCGGCCTCTGGGAATCCAAAAGCGGGCCCGCAGTGCAAACATTGTCTGCTGGACTCCTGCATGACAAAGACGATGGTGGAGCTCCAGAATTTTCAAGAAGACATAGTAATGGCCATTTGGGAGAAGAATGGGCTGCTTCTCCTCAAAGGTTAGCTCAGACTCCTGAAGGCGGCCTCTTACTCTCAGGAGTCCGTCATGAACGAAGGGGTCGAGTTGGTAGATACTAGACGATCTTGGCACTATCTCTTTCATACTTAGCAAAGTTATTTCCCCCTGAAATGCGTCCCTTTGCGCTTGATGTATCCAAATATTTTCTGCGTTCTCTATTTCCTGAGCACTTAACGCTCCAGATATTTTGCAAGGGTGGCGTGCGTTTTTAACCCAGCGGAGTATCCAAGCCGTTACGCGAAGGAGGCGTCTCAGAGAACTGAAGTTTTCAGATGGAAGCACTTGACCAATGCCTACGATTTTATTTTCGGCCGAACAAGCTTGCACAATTGCCGTTTGTTGTTTCGCCTCCTTTTGGCACTCCGGGAGTCTCTGCCCGGGGGTCGGCGCCAACGGCCATTCTGAAGGTGGAGACCTGAGCCATTTCGGTCCTTCGAGCCAGAGTCTTCCACGCAGGCATGAGGCTGGTGCCCCGCGCGAGGGCAAATCTGCAGGATTGTCATCCCCCTGCAATGACGCCAGCTATCTGGCGTGGTGAGTTTCTGAATCTCCACTACCCGGTTTCGCACATATACTCCCCATCGCTGGGCGTCGCTTTTAATCCAATGAAGTGTGACCAGTGAATCCGTCCAGAAGAACTCGCCCATGGGAGGTCCTGGCAAGTGGCTTATTACAAATCTCATCAGCCGCGCTCCTACCAGTGCCGCTGTCAGCTCCAGTCGTGGGATTGATATCCGTTGCGAGGGGAGCTAGTCGAGCTTTGCAGATGACTAATCTGGTATCTTGAATGGGTCTTTCATCATCAGTTCGCACATATATGACGGCCGCAAAGGCATCTTGACTGGCGTCGGAGAATGCATGGAGCTGATATTTGAGACCACTTCGCAGCCCATACGTTCTTGGCACCCCAAATGCGCCTATCTGCTTCAATTCTTCCAACCACCTTCTCCACTGCAGTCGCACTTGCAAGGTGACTGGCTCATCCCAATGCAGCCCACTTTTCCACAGAGCCCGTAACATCATCTTGAGTCTCACGGAGAATGGAGTCATCATTCCCAATGGATCATAAAACCGTGCTGCGGCTCTCAGGATATTACGCTTAGTCTCTGGACTTTCCAAGGCTGATTTCACCAGTGCACTGGTAGCTATTTCCAGCGTGTCTTCACCCGGAAGCCAACTTAGTCCCAGAACCTTGCGTTCTTCCACCGCGTGTTCCCGAGATTTATAGGAATCAAACTAGATGCACTTTGTTCCCATTTTGTCATTTTCATTCTTGCCTGCTGGAAAATTTCCGTCGTTCGGGCCTTCACATGGCTGGCTTCTTCTTCAGTATTGACACTGGTGATCAGATCGTCGCAGTAAATGTCGCGTCGCAGTAAGTTAACCAGATCTGGATCAGATTTTTCATAGAAGCTCAGATGATGGCGAATCGTGGCTTGAAGTATAAATGGAGATGCATTTACTCCAAAAATTACCCTTGTCATTCGGTAAACGGTAGGTCGCTGGTCAGCAGCATTTTCTCTCCAAAAAAATCTTGTTACATCCCTTTCGGTGGGGTGCAGGGAAATTTGTAGGAATGCCTTTTCCAGGTCGGCCACCAGTGCTACTTGCTTGAAGCGGAATCGAAGGAGGATCCCAGTGAGATCAGCAATCATATTTGGACCAGCGCTGATATGGTTGTTCAGAGCGTTGGGCCTTCCTGCGGTGGCGTCAAAAACCACACGTGCTTTGTCTCCCTTGTAAACAGCGTGGTGAGCCAAAATGTGTACGGGTCCATCCGGTACCTTAGGGGCTCTCTCGGCATGGCCCATATCCAGGTAATCTTGGATGGCGTCGTCATACTGCGCCAGTTGACCATTTCTCTTCAGTGACTTCTCACAGGCTTCTAGTCTTGCCCTCGCCAGTCCCTCGTTTGTGGGTAAGTCACCGTCCACCGTTTTCCTCCAGGGCCACCTAGTTTGATATCGGCCGTCGGGCAGTCGCTGCAGGGTCTGCTGGAAAAACTTCTCGACCAACGGGTTTTCTTCCGCCTCCTTGCCTCTGGCACCCACTCCATCGGAACTGATCCCTATTCCTTCCAGCTCCCACAAATCTTGAAGAAGATCCCGCGTCTCTTCTGTTTGCACAAAGTTCGCCGCAACTGGCATATCCTGTGCTCCTCCCAGCTCAGTGGGACCTGAGAGGATCCACCCGAACCGCGAACCAAAGGCCATGGGGCCTGATCGCCCTTTCTTGGTCCTGCCGTCAACTACTTCATTGAAGTAATCTAGCCCAATCAAGACAGATACCAATTCATCATCAGTCTCGTTGGTGGGAGGCTCTGCCAGGTCCAATCCGATTAGGTGGGGGTAATTTCTTACCTCAGGCGTAACCCTTGGAGGAGAGCTGCATATGGTTGGCACCTCATACACAGAAATCCCCAGGCCGTGGCTTCTTCCTTTCGGGTTCTTCAGGGACAATTCCACCTTCCTCATTTTCTTCTGTGATATATCGCCACCGAAAGACTGGATTCTTATGTCATCATGGGCTAGCTCCCGGCATTTCAGAGCCCGGGCGATGTCAGCCCGTATAAAAGGACTGGTTGCTACCAGTGTCTAGCATTATACGGATTTTCTGCTCCTTTCCAGTTTCTCCCACCGCTATCACTTGTGCTGTCTGCATTAGTATATGCCCTCTGGATTTGAAACGAGCTGGTTCAGTATTTGCTGCCACTACTGTAGCGTCCTGAGCAAGATCAGCGGACTCCGGATGACGCCGTCGTGGCCATCGTGGCTGTATTCACAGTGCGTGCTGCCGCCTTTTCGCACAAGAGGAGGTGGTGGGGCCCACTGCAGCGTTCACACCGAGGCATCTTATTTGGGCACTCCGCTGCCCGATAGCGCAGCTCAAAGCACCAAAAACAGGCACCAACTCGAACTAGGCGTTCACGTCTCTCCTTAGTGCTCAGGGCCTTCGCCTTGCGACACTCTCGTGTCATATGCGGATATTCGCAGAACAAACAGCTGTACCTTGAGCCTGATAGTGATGCTGGTAAAGCTGTGGCAGATGCAATGCCTCGCTCCGATTGTTTCAGAGGGAGGGTGTAAAGTGTCCTCTCATGGGCATCTAGGAATTGTGATGCATGCTCTGCAAGCTCAGATGGTGTCTTACAGCCTCTCTCCTTGAGATATATGTCTAAGACTTGCGGGCATATTTCCAAGAATTGCTCTCCGACAATGAGCTCAAACAAACCCTCATAGCTGGGCTCCGTCTCTGTGAGTTCTACCCACCTTTTCAAATAGATGTCAAGGCGGCTCAGAATTTGGCTCGGCGTTTCATCTGGCTCCGGCTGTATGTTCCGAAATTTCTTCCGGTACCCTTCTGCTGTCAGGCCATAGCGCTGCAGCAGCGCTGTTTTAAGGCGTGTGTAGTCCTCTGCCTCTTCTTCTGGCAGCCTTGAATAAGTCTCAAGGGCCTTTCCGGTGAGCAAGGCGCTCAGGTGGCCTGCCCAATCTACGGGGACCCAATTGTTGAGTCGCGCATGACGCTCGAACCTCTTAAGATAACTATCTAGGTCGTCTTTGTCTTCCTCAAATTTCGGCATTTTAGGTCGGCACATACCCCTTTCGAATCCACCTGAGCTGCGTTCGGACTCGCTCCTGAGTCGTGCCGTTTCAAGCTCATGTTCTCTCTCCTTCTCTCTTTCCTCTCTCTTCTTGTCTTCTTCCTCTCGCTCCTTCTCTCTTTCCTCTCTCTTCTTGTCTTCTTCCTCTCGCTCCTTCTCTCTCCACTCTTCTCTCCTCTCTCTCTATCTGCTTTACAGCAAACTCAAGGGCCTCTGCCCCGTTTAGGCCTTGCCTAACGGCCAAGTCAATATATCCTTCCATTGAGTCCTATCACGGTCGCCAAATGTTACAAATTGTAGGTAAGTCTAATCTAATCTGTCATATCTCTCTAATCTAATCTAATCTAATCTAATATAATCTAATCGAATCGATTTAATCTTAAGTGAAACCATCTAGTTCCGATTCTATCGTAAAATCCTTATATTTAATGGCACGTTTTCGGTCAGCAAAATCGTTGAGTCACGTGACCGTCGTTCGTGTCGTCCTCCCATGTTTTCACAACACCACTAAGCCACCCATCCCCTCGCTGCTTTGATGCTGGAACTGCTCTGAATCATTCAGAGTTCTGCTACGACTTACAGCCTGGTGCCCCCGGTGCACCGAGGTCAGAAGTGTGATCCATAGGTCAGAAGCTTTGCTAGAAAACCCCACAACAACATAACAATATTGTCCTGTCGTTCCGCACCACATGCCGATATGTCCAGTTTGCTCGCAGACTTCCTCGCACGAGGATGTTGCCACTTTCAGTCATGCTGGCCGTGGCGGCGGGAGCGTCCGCAGTTCCCAGTGATACTTTCCGCAGATTGGAATCCTCCCAACCGCTCTGTCCCAATTTAACAACAATCGCTCCCTCCCGCCCTGCCTGTGCTATACACTGCGACAGACAAGGCGCCAGGTGCGGGGACTTCAGCTGGAAGGAAAATGGAACTTGCACTACGTTCTCGGCCGATTGCGATCTTCAGAACACCACGACTGAGATAACGGAGACAGTGTTCTCGCGTGCGAGGGATGATTCTTGTCGCAAAGGGTGGATCGCCTTAGGCAATGGCTGCTATCGATGGGAGAAGGTCAATGTTGGGATCAGTTTTGAAGAAGCCAATGGTGTTTGCAGGTCTCGCGGAGCTTATGGAGGTTTGGCCAGTCTGAATGACCAAAGGGAAGAATCATGGATTGGAAGCCATTCCTCAAGACCTGATGCTAATGCGTACATTGGCCTTCGAAGGATCAACGGTAGCCTCATCAACGTAGACGGCTCCTCGCCCAATTATACGCCGATGATAGATGATACCCAGGTCTCTGGTGACGGCTGTGTCAGCATCAAGAACAACACCGAACAGGGAACCTTACTTTTGGAGGACTGCTCGGAGCCGTTGCTCTACTTCATCTGCGAGGAACCTCAGCGCTGTGCCGTTCAGCGCTTCTGGCCTGACGGTTGGTACAGTCTGAATGGCTACTGCTACCGCTACATCCCCTTCTCCATCCACTGCGATGGTGCCTACCGCTACTGCACGTTTCTGAAGCCTGGTGGCCGGCTCGCCACCTTTCCGAACAATGATACCTGGTGCATCGTCAGAAAAGAGTTCAACGTTACGGACACGATCTGGATTGGGGTCCGTGCTGAAAAAGGCAACTGGCTCTCCGTTGATGGCACGGCACGTTCTCTGCTCTGGGGCGATGGAGAACCAGACGGTCATGATGATTGCGTACGGTTGAGAGCGACAGACGAAGTCTCTGACCAGTATTCGTGGAGTCGTTATCCGTTCCTGTGCAGCGTCGCATGTCAAAAATGTCACTAAAAATATTTGGAGCTGCTTTCTCAGAATTTCGATGCTGATGCGCTAAGTTTAGCTAGGGTTGGTCGTGAGTTGCAGTCTTCAAAATGATGGGATGTTAACGATGTCACTGGGAAGATTACATGGCACATTCGTTCTTACTTAAATGGAGTCGTGGCCTAGAGACCTACATGTGGTAATGATTTCGAAGAAAAATTGTTAAAACGTATTCATCATCCAGTTTTATCACGAAGTTCCCTAGTATCTTTTTAACTGCTGGGGAACTTGCTTCAACCCTGTCTCTTACTCGCTGTCTTTTCATTGTTTTTCAATTTGCCTGTTGGTATTTTCTTCCTTAGTTTGTTGGCAATCTACTGACAATAAGGGAGGACGAAAGCTTCAGGGGGTTAAGAGGCACAGGACAAAATTTCACACCATGTCAAGTGTCCGAACCTGTCTCCACTTCGGTAGTTTCGGGCATATGATTGATGGGTCTGGATGAAGCGCTGACAATCAAGATACGAGTATTACCATTCTTATAAAAGGGAGCTGAAAAATTACACGCAGATTAAAGGGAGTGTCCCAATTTTATGATACGTTTTGAACGGAGGTAGCTGTTTTGTAGAGCGTGTTGAGAAACCCAAAATTGGCATATTTAGTTTCACTCAAAGCTCTCAATATATAAAATATCCGCCAGCTTTAAATCTCAAAGTAAAGAGGCTTATTGCCTGGAGGTAGCAGTAATCTGATTGGTCGTAACTCCTACGCCTAGCCCACTCGCTGAAAATACAATGCTAGCGAGTTAACCAGCATGCAACTGCCTGTGGACCGAAAACTTCGAGCGAGTTAAAGGGAATGTGGCACCTTCATAACGTGATTTTAACTGAGATAGACAAGTTGTAAAGCTATTTGGAAAACCTGGTACTCAATATATCATTTGTCTTGGAACTCGAGGTATCCGTAGAAAAATCTAAAACCTAACTGAAATGTACCCTATCATGTACCCTTAACAGCAGGCCTCAGTTGTCATGACTGTTGGTGTGACAACATATGCTGACGTCGCAGTGAGTATCAGCCAATCGAATCCCATGAAGCCTATTGAATATGGTGGTGGTTGCCAGATCATGACATCATCCACAAGCAGATATTTATTTCTTGCTCTAGAGGAGCGCTTAAAAAATAAAAATATTGAGCCTATTTTACATTTTGAGAGAAATCATGGAAGCCTGCTTGATTTTCGGCTAAAAGTTTCCCTTATTACACTAAATTCCAGGATTCGGCCAAGGTGCCACATTCCTTTTAACGTCCAGTGTAGTGCTCGATTGGGTCAAAATGTGCCTAATGGCCACAGCAAACACCACACCCTTCACCACCGCGGTGGCGCAGTTGGTTAAAGCGTCACCGTTGCATGTGGGAGGTCGCTGGATCAAAGCTGAACTCTGGCAGCCTTTTTCTCGACCGCCTCCTACCCAGGAGATGGCAGTAAGCTGGGTAGTGCTTGCCTTGACACGGGAGTTTCGCTCACCAACCAGTGCCCTTGTCATTGGAAGCACAGGCCTGATCAGCCTTTAAATAAATCCACCGGTCCAGTGGCACCGCCCTAGGGCACGGCCTCGCCGCGTGTCCCCGGAGCAGTCCTCTGCTCTGCCGGGCCCGAGGAATCGGGATAGCCTCTCCGTATCATACGGTGGGGTACGTGAAAGGGAGCGTGCGGGCATGACTGTCCCGCAAGGGTGCTGATAAATGGAAACATCTGCTGTGTGCATAGTGTGACTGTGTGTATATGTGGTGCAAATATGTATAAATGTCCCGAGGTCGGGGCGCAAGAATATTCATTAAAAACATCACATCCTTCCTCCCCGCACTTGCCAAAACACGTATCATTTTTTTCCCCAAAACTCAGTTCTGAAATTGTTTCTTTACATCAAGCATATGTATTAACTTTCGGCCACTGAACAAACACCGCCGCCCCAAGGACATTTGACGTTCAGTTTTTGCGCTAGTGCTTCTTGTACTGTACGCGATTCTTGTCATGCGTAAACGCTGCGAATGGCCTTTTACAACGAGTCTATGATTAATATTTGGGATTTCACTGATTATTGAAACTGCTATTTTGATGACGTCACTTATTGTGAGAAAAGAGGAGATATTTCTGTTTTTAGCGCTTGAAAGTGGGGGGAAAATATTGTTTCCCGGTTTTCAAACCTCTCTTATTCTTTTTATTAGAATTTTGACAAAGTGGTCCATCCCCTTTAGGAATTGGGCTGTCATATTCCCATACGCAAAACAGTGTCCATAACCCTACAGGTTGAGTCAGAGCATCACTTAGTAATTGCCCATGTGCGTTGAATTGCGAGATAAATTTGACTTGGTTCATAAGCGTCGGAAAAGGAGGGCAGGGGGCCTGGCCCACTTCTTTTGGCCAAACATCTCCTGATCTGAGTAAGAATGGGAGAAAATCAGACATTTGTATAACCAGGCGATGCGGAAGGCAACGAGGAGCCAAAATTCGAAGATATTTGTTCCTAACTTGGGCAGTTTCTTGTCAGTATTAGGTTGAAGTTTGGCTGGCCTCCCCCCACTTTTTTTGCCGGTGGTGACATTTTTGAGAGACGGCATTAATCTACCTCTTCAGACAATAAGAAACACCTAATTACGGCATAAACCATGTCTCCGGCATCTCTCCACTGACACTCAACTTCTCCAAGCATTCAAGATTTGTTTAGATTGCAGCTTAAGTCCGTGCTTTGAGATATCTGAAGCTTCCCCACCTATTTTTGCCTGAACCATCCCCATAACACAATTTTGGGGGTGATATGTTCCAAACCAGGGGCCATTGGTTACGCCGGCGTAATACTACTGTGTGCATGCTTGGGAGAATGACTGCGATGCTATATGTCAGATCTCGGCTAAAACATAGGTCCTCGACTTTTCCGATGCTCAATTTGAAAGTGAAAATAATATCACTAATGGTAATACGACATTTGGCTATCCCTGCTGAATTCGAACTCAAACCTGAATATAATTCAGTCAGAAGTGATTGCCATCATGGCAAATCTTTGCACACTCGAGATATCCGAATCTGGTGACTTTAAATCCAACTAGAAACGTTTCTGGACCTACTTGAATCGTGTTAGGGGTACTCAGAGCCTGCCTGAACTGTGAAATGGTGACAGGCTAGTGAGTGGCGATTTTGAGCGGGCAAATCTGTTAAACCACACGTTTGCCAACAAGTTCACTGATCCGAAAGTGCGTGACTATCCCGAAGCACGTGTTTACGATTTGTCACCTCTCAACCAGTTTGAGATCACAGAAGCATGTGTTAGGAATGTCTTGAGAGCACTTCAGTGTCATAAGTGTTGTGGGCCCGAAAACATAAGTGCACACATTATCAAGGAGTGTAGTGATCAGTTGCCAACCCGATTTGCTATCTTGTTTAGAAAGTAAGTGACTCAAGGTGTTTTCCCGAGCAAGTGGACAGAGGCTAACATCGTACCCATTCACAAAAAGGATCTCGAAAACTATCTTCAAATTATCGTTCCATCTCGCTCACCTCGCTGTTGGGAAAATTGCTGGAGCGGTGCGTTTGTGACACTCTTCTCTTACACGTTCAACCAGTCCCTGACTCCAAATCAACACGGTTTGTCCGACACCGATCATGCGATTCAAATCTAGCTTGTCTTCTGAAGGTGGTATGGGAATCTGTCTCTTCTGGCTCTCAGACTGACGCCATCTATACGGATTATTCGCGGCTTTCCAGAGCGTCAATCACAAGCTTCTGATTCACAAATTAATGAGTTCTTACCAAATTTCAGGTCCAGGCTCTTGGTTGACATTCGTCTTATTTAGTAAGTCGTAAGCAACGTGTCATTGTAACGGAACGTGGTCTGACTGGATCCATGTTCGCTCTGGGACGCCGGAAGGTGGAATCATCTCGCTGCTTCTGTTCGCCCTGTTTGCCAATGACCTCCCGGACAAAGTCATGACAAAGTGTCTTCTATTCGCGGACGATGTGAAATTATACCACACAATTGACTCAGAACTAGACGCTCAACTACTGCAAGACGACCTCACACCCTGGCTGCTTGGTCTGTACTTTGGAAACTAAATAGCAGCCCCTGTAGCTCAGTTGGTAGAGCGTTGGGCTCCGGCCTGCTGCTCAGGAGCATGCAGTGGCAGTGCATATCCAGGCTTGGGATCGGTTCCCCCGAGACGCTGCGGCGCTCAATAGCTTACCCGACGTACAGGTCGGCTGGCAACTGACTGATCAGAAGGTGACCTGAGCCGGGCGGCCGTCCCTGTGCTTTGTGGGACGTTAAACTTTGGCTTCTAAATCAACCCTTCATTGTTGGAATTGCTCATTCGAGTGGTGGGGTCGGGGTCTCCGTAACAAGTCCATTGATGACTTAAGTGAGACTCAACTCCAACAGCCGAACTGGGAACAACTTGCACAAAATTTATATAAAAAATATCAACCCTGCAAAATGTAAAATCATTCACCATGACTTTGAGGCGGAACCCCATCATAGCCAGGTAAAAAATGCAAGATTCTTTTCATAGTCAGAGTAGATACTGTTCGTGATCTGGGAGTTGGGCTAAAGTCAAAATTAACCTTTGCTGAACACATTAACAATACAGTCAGCAGGGCGACCAGAGCAGTCGGAGTGGTATTCGTTCCCTTCAAGTGGGTCACAGGGCGGGGGAGCGAGACGGAAACTGAAACATGAACCTATCTTGGCAGTTTATTTTGGAAACTTTCGATCTTTCATGGAATTTGGTAGCGTCATTTGGGAGGAGGAGGAGGAGGAGGAGGAGCCGCCAAGACGCACTTATACAGGCTCGAAGAAATCAACATAAGTTTCTGATTTGGCTCGCATTGGTTTCGACCCGCAATTCTATATCACTTGCGTACCAGAATCTTCTGGTGTAGTTTAGAATTGGCAGTTTGATAAACAGAAGAATTTAATATATCCTATTTGCACACCGAATTTTGTCAGGCAAGGTAGACTCTGCCCTCCTGCTCGGTAGCTTTGCGTGTTCTGGTAGCTATTGCGTGTTCCGTCAAGAAACACACGGGCGACGACTCGCGGCCTGCTGCATCTGCCCTTCTAACGTGTGGATTGTATACGACGAGGGCTTTTCTGTCGTTCGGCTATTCATTTTAACTTATTTGGCAGCGTGCCCTGAGTCAGACACTTCTAGTTGTTGTTTCGGGCAGCTTAGGTCGCTGACACGATCGCACATCAAGCAGCTGCCTTTACACTGATAAATGATGGCGAGTTTTAAAGAGTTTAATGTGTGTATTTATGTTTTAGCAGGGTTTCTCTGTACATCTTACTTAGTAAGGATCATGTTTTTTGAAAATATTCATTCTGTGCATTGTTTTCGTCGACATTTTTATCTTATTTGACTTGAGCTCTCAGTGGGTCCTGTTTACCTGTTGCTCGTAAGCCCTCAATAAACAAATAAACACTTATGCTGGCCGCAATGTCTCCGGTTTTTTAATCGAGATGCCAGATCCATAATGCCGCGCAAACCATACCCACCCACCCGTAGATACCTACCGAGTAGGTAACGGGGCACTAGACTGGGCCTTTTGAACGCTTTTTCGGAATTATGTGTAACGGGGGTTTCTCGGGAAACGGGGTTTTTCGCTTCTGTTCTTGAGGGGCCTGGCACCGGTGTTGTTCTGTGCGGCCATTTCCTCCACCACCCGTTACGGAATATTTAGGGAGACATGGCGATGCGGTCCGGAGCTGGGCGCGCCTCCAGGACCGTTAGCGAGACACATAAGACACGCAGGTACAACAAACAATGAGCCATTTCATGCACATAGCCAAATAAGCTCCCATTGTACGAGCCAAATATGCATATACCCCCCTTTTTGAAAATTTTAGAATATTCGCGTTAGGCCAAATAAATATCTGCGTAAATTAACATCTTAGTGCCGCCGGCCCCGGAGCGCTCCTTCCCAACTAACCCGCATAGGAGCGGTGTCGGGGACCGACTATGTCTCCTTAATTTATGAATAATACGTAGCTTCCTCCCTGTCCGAAACAATAATAAACGCAAGTTTCCACCGCTAAGCTTACGGGGCACGCCTCATCAATCGCACATAGGGAGCTCCTCACCTCCGTAGGCTCTCCCCAATCGCAAAGGCCCGGAGTGGTGGCAATCGGGGGTCCCCAATATCAAAATATCCCCTCCGCTACTACGTACCCCCAAGGTAAATTGCATGGGCACAGATGTTTAATCATCGTTAAAACGTATATCGATACAGTGTGCATAGCGATGGGATCCAGGGCCGCCCCAACCTCGACGTGGTATCCAAAGGGAAACATGATTTTTGCGGTCGAGCCCTACCGCTGCACGGCCGATCTCCGTCGACGCGACCGACCGTGTTTCCCCCCTTTTAAAATATAAAATGCGTAACAATCGAGTGTAATCGTCATTACGACTCGTCTTTCTTGAGGGAACAATCTCGGTCGATTGCGCCAATATGGGTCGCCACCCATACCGGTCCGGGAGTAGTCGTCACTCCCCCGGCCTCCACCTCATTCATCTTCACCGGAATAGCCTGACGGCTACGCCAGTACGAGCTGCCACCCGTACCGGTCCGGTGGGGAACACCATCCCACCGGCCTCCGGACTTATCTTCATCTTCACCGGAATAGCCTGACGGCTACGCCAGTACGGGCCGGAGCCCATACCGGTCCGGTGGGAATCACCATCCCACCGGCCTCCGGACTTATCATCATCTTCACCGGAATAGCCTGACGGCTACGCCAGTACGGGCCGGAGCCCATACCGGTCCGGTGGGAATCACCATCCCACCGGCCTCCGGACTTATCATCATCTTCACCGGAATAGCCTGACGGCTACGCCAGTATGGGCCGGAGCCCATACCGGTCCGGTGGGGAACGCCATCCCACCGGCCTCCGGACTTATCTTCTTCGTCTTCTTTGTGGCAGTCATTACATCGAGAGGCTCCCCGGCTCGGCAGCGCCGTAGTGTGCCTCCCCGTCCGATGTACTTGACGCCGACTGAAGGTGCCGTCGCCCGTCTTCAGCCCATCAGCGAGAGTCGTCACTGCTCCTGGAATCCTCTCAAGCTCTTCTTAAGCTCTTCTTCAATGCGCACGGCGCACCTTTCGCCCGGTCCGGTCGTCACCTCCTGGACCTTGATTGATGTCTGAACAGAGTGGGACGGCCAGTCTGTTCAGGGGCTCTAACTGGTTTTTGTTCGACTCTCCATCCACCTCTGATATGGCATGGCCCCTTCGATGACGTTTCGGGGTCGTATTTCATGGGTTCACTGGGTTTATCCCCCCTTTTTGAAAGTGAGTCACCACAGAGCACCACACACCTCTGGCCAAGGTGCCCACCGACCTTAAACTAGCGCATTCGTATCTCCATTCGAACAAACACGCACACTCTTTCAATCACCATTCATCCATTTCCCCCTCCTAATGGCCAGCCCCACAGCAATGTTGCTAGTAAATTTTTCCCTCCCGTACCCTTCGGTGGGGATGCTCCTCGTGGGACACTCTGAAAAAACAGCTACCTTTCCGGGAGCTTCGCCTTCCGCAGAATTTCGTAACCTTGTCGAGGCCAGAAAGCGTTGAAAGTTCGGCCTCTCCATTATATGTATTCCCCTTTTTGGCGCTCGGATTTGGATCAGAGGCGGAAGAGCCCCACCTCCCCTTTTTCGAGACGTGGTGAGACCGCCGAAAAGTCACCTTAGACGTGGAGATTTGGGTGCCATGCTCACATCATTAGGTGATTGGATACGCCGTTAATTGTTTTAGAAAAATCCTTTCCACCCCGGCCCTGGTCCATGCTATGCAACTTCAATGCTGATACCTCTCACCTAGTCCTAGCATCGTTATCTGCTCGCGATAGCCTTCACTAAAATCCTATCTAAGTGGCCTCACGTCTAATGTGCCCAGGCCTGGACATGTCATTAAAATCTTATCCGATCCCTTCAAAGATGGTGTCAAGTTTACGCGTACATTTTCCACTGCAGTGCACGCCAGTGATTATGCATCCATCTAACAGTTCGGTAATTTAGTAGCATTCGGGTGAGACACACCGATAATTCCCGTTAAGTTACAATTTCGAATTAACAGCTGACGTTTCGCTCGAACTTACCCTCATCAGTGTATTGAAATAATTGCATTGTACAGAAATCACCGTCTAAAACAACAATCAGGTCTCCGAATCCAGCCCGTCAGATGCGATCACCGAAAGTGACTACAGGCTGTGGAAGATGTCTGGTTGATTTTCTTGTAACGTTACCCTAAATACAGTCACCGAAAATAATGTTTCCCTCAAAACTTATTAAAGCAAAAAAAAAACAGTGGCGAGCAAAGTTTGGACCTAGACAGCCAGATTCCCCGTTCGCATGTTTTTTTTGTTGCAAATTTGAATTCGACGTTCTCTGGATGGTATACCTATACGCATATACCTATCCCTTCCCATTATCTAGGGAACCAATCTGTGGTTCAGGCATTGTACGATATTGTATGAATGAAAATGCCGGATAAACGCGAAATTCCTAACCCTGGGCACAGCCGTCATCTTTGTTTAATCCTCCCCCGAAGTGGACTGACTGAGCACTCCGCTAATTGCAGATGAACCCCGCGACGGACTGGTGGCGTGACCGCACGGGCACTAATACATTCGTTAAGGTCGAAATCATACTCGAAAAATCTATGATTCTAAAGTTGATAACTTGCGCTCTCGATTCGAGACCTAATTACCCCAATCGCGTACCCTGCGGCGGTCCCCATTCCTCCGACAGTGTACTCGATCAAAACAGGCCACCCTGCGAACCCGCTCTGTCCAGCCGCCTGGGCGGATGGCGGGCACGGCGCCCGAGGGCACAAACACCCCTCCCGGAGCGCCGGGCGACTGTTGCTGGCAGGCGCGAGACGGTCACGCGGCCGGCGCCAGGACGCGGTCAGGCGGCCGGATCTAAAAGCGGGGATTTATCCCTTCCCCAAGTTGTAATTTTTATTGCATGTTCGGGGTTCTGAATTAAAAACATAGAATTCGTTTTATTGCCGAAATGGGGTGATTTCGAAGGACTCCTTCAGGATTTGAAGGGTGGTCAGACCTGTGCACTCACTTTCAAACTAAAAATCGTGCGGACATTTAATCCAGGAGGCTCTGAGCGAGACAAAATAGGCTTGAAACGATTTCTAAACAACATCTTCACAGTTCCTTTTTTTGGCCAAAATTACTCACGGTTATGAAACTCCCCTTTAAACTATGCCGGTAAGTGGCTCATCCTTACTCTGCAGATATAGAAGGAATGCCTACGTTTCATCTCCCAATTATTGTCGTCACTGCCCCGCTCATCCCAGCCTGAACCCATCGGGGAGCGTCACAACAGTGGCGACCGAGCTCGGCCGCTCCCCTTCTGCGACGACCGTGCCCGCGTGGAAAGGGGGGGGAGAGACGCACAAATATGCGCAAACAGCTATTTAGAGCGGCGGCGATCTACAACAGAAACGAGGGTGACCCGCTTTTCTCGCGACTGGATGACTGGCGGACGTGTGGAGCGCAGAGCCGTCCCTGCTTCATACTGGGTTTTCCGGTTTTTGCGGTGCACCGGTATGGAGAAGAAACTAATCAACCTTCCAGAATTTCGGCTAGACTTGAAGTTCATCTCTAAAAATTAATCAAGAGGAGAAACGTAATCGTACGAAAATAGTTGGTTCACATAATTTGTCACTGATAGCCATAGCACAATCTGAAATAAATTACACCCTCGGCCTAAGAAAGTTTAAGAAGCGTGTACGAACATGTTTCCTTTAATCACCTTCTATTTATACTATAACGTCCGAACCTCACAACGTTAAAAACAGAAATTGGTACGATAAGAACGGAAGCACTATCCAGCGTTGCCGCGTAGAGCTGGTTCTAGTAACAGGCGCCATCTTGTCACCTGCTCATATCCGTATAACTCATACTGATTCGCTGCTAATTTCTATTGCCCCTTTTTGTCTGAACTGCCAATTTAATTCTAGCATGAAATATCTCGGTACGGTTTGCAAATACTAATTTAAACAATGTAATAATTCCACGAGACCCTGTTCCCAAACAAGAATTATGGGAATACACTGCCGTTCGATAAGTACATAATGATGATTACTCTAAAAGTCGCCCGATAAAACTTAAGTTGAGTGGATTTCAACACACACAAATGTCGCAGCCAATCTCCAGCCGCAAACGTAGTCTGAATTGCATGATTAGCCTGCGTTTTGGCGCCCATAAAAAAAACATTCATAAGGAGAAACGAACGTACCCAATATGTAGTGCGATGTTCAGCTAATCAAAGCATCGAAGGATTCCTCTGTGTTCATGTCGGCTAAATTTACTCTACATACGAATATGCCGGCCACGAACAAAAGAAAAAAACATGGCGTCGAGAATTCCGTCCCCAGCTAGGAACCCTTTTAAATTCTGACAGATTTACTAGAACAGATGGCAAGTAGTTAACTGCTATTCTGTGGAAGAACCATAGAACTCTGTCCAGGCATTGTATAAATTTATATACAACAAATTACCCTCCGTTAGACCATATTCCGCTCAGCTCGTTATATTTCATTTCGTCCTTTGTCCCACACTTTCAGCGATATCTGCGAATCAGTAGACAATCTGGACAGATTTTCCATACCCTATATTTGTACACTTTTCTCGGGCAAGTTACACATGTTGGCGGAATCATTTAGTACACTAGCAAAGGGGAAAATTTGAGTCAAGTTATCAGTATTTTGGCGCCACTGTCCCTTCGTTCTCAAGCAACTCCATAATTTGCCACATTCCTAACTAATCTTGCCGGCTCACAGATGCCTGCCGCGGCATACACTCACATAATGTCCTCCCCTGCTCTGATTTTTCCCAATGTTAACAATTTAAACAATACATGTCCTTTGGCTCGGTGGGAGAGAGGAAATAAATTTTGAATTTTGAAGAAACGGCTCATCGTTTCTTGTACTCACATGGCTGCTGTGTCAGCGCTGGCGCGTCCTCCCAGCCTGCCCTCCGGCGTGTGTCCCCTGGAGTCAAGCCTCCTTCCTCTACGGCCTCCGCACCACGAGTCCATCTCTCCTCTCTTTACCCCTCTCTGGGATCCAGACACCTCTCTACTCAGCCCTCATTGGCTCTCCTCCCCGCGTCTGCTATCCCCGAGCAGGGGTGCGGGTCTCTGCTCTGGTCACCACTCTCTTGTGACCCATTTACCGCCGCCTTCAGCGGCCAAAACCATGTGAACCATGGCATCCCAAAGGCTCCAACCCACGGGTGGAGGCCAAAAAGTCGGTTGTTCCAGGGGCGCTATCTTAGCTGAGGCCTGAGACTCAGTGCTGCATCAGCATCATGTGAGCACCCAAAAAAAGGGGGGACCGAGTATGGTACCTCAGCTGGAACTGGGAACAAGGGGGAACCAATTTGTCACCTCCAGTGTGCGGCATATCCGCAGCGCTGGGCCTGAAGGGGGGGGTGCTGTTTACCTCCCTCACCGAGCCAATGGAACAGATGGCGTCTACGCAGCTAAAATAGAAACTTAGGACTGCATCGGCACAGCATATTAACATCAGCATATATACACAGAAAAGGTGAGCGAGGCAAAAAAATGCACTACATCGAAAAAAATGTCGCTACATATGTTGTTCCCTTCATCTCTATGGATGTATCGTGAGTCGCTGACTCCACTTTCCCTTATTTCTTGACAAATTCGGACGACACCGAGCCCCATTCACAAAAGGGCATGAGCAGCCTCAGGGTCAGACCAGCTGGTATACCGCTTAGTGCCGCTTACTGCTCAACGACAGGTCAAAAGAGAGCCCATTTGAGGCCCTGGCCAGTCCGGTACGGTACCTTGGTACTTCATACGGTAGGGTACGTGTACGGATCGGTGGTGGTCCAAATAAAGCACGTACCTGACGCGGTGCCTCTGCCACAGGGCCCCTGCGGGAGCCAACGCCAGCAGCGTCAGCATCCCCAGGCTAATCAGCTGAACATGCCGATGCAGTGCATCAAAAGAAACATGTTGATGGTGGTGACAGATTCCCCTGTGGGCAGTCTTTTACCCCCAAGCATGGCGACTAGCATTTTAGATACATTTTAGCCGTTACTCGATGTAGAGATGTACCGACTGGTATGGGCAGTAGGCCATGTCGTGATCACCACTTTTTCACAGGATCTTTGATTTCCGGGTGTTTTCTAATGTATTAATGGTCGCTGATCACGATTTTCTGGTCGAAAATGTCGAATTCGAAAAATATTTGCCCGCGCAAGCCGTTTGAAATTCTTCCGGTTTGCCAAAATTTCGATGTTCTCATATCTCACGGACAATAAAATGCAACTTATGTATGGAAAGGGCCACAGAACCTTTAAACCATTGAATGTGAACAATTTGAAACCTTTTTTGACTCCTTAAAATATATACTTGCCTGATAAAGTACCGTGGAAAGACGGGGATGTTTGAGCTTAAAAAGATGATAATAGATGGCGCGCATGACGCAGCCGTCAACCACTGTCCCGCTACGTCGCTTATGTCAAGAAGCTATTAGCCAAAGGAGCTGGATATAGGATTTGAGCCTATTATGGATTCGATGAATGAACATTTACCTTCACAAGATGATCTAGATTTCTCTCGCTTGCAGTTTTAAATATTATTGGTAATGGTTGCTTTCAAAGCAGGTACAATTAAGATCAGCCAGCCATATATAGATTAGGTATCTAAGTATGTAGTCACTGCGGATCAATTTCAAGTATCAAAATGTATGCAAGAGCCAGTCGATTATATTTAGATTAGTCTTGCTATCACTAGCAAGGAGAATACCGCATTTCGGGAAAAATGAAGCTACACCACACCTAGCGCCGCCGTCAAGCCATGTATGCTACCGCTTAACCAGCTCTCGACTGGGGCTGACGTTGTTGGTCACATTATGATGCTGCAGCTTGAAGAGATGGAGGCCAGAGAAGTGGACCAATTTCACGTTTCAATAGCTTGAAAATTCGAACCGACCGCTGATGAAGTTACCTAGACTTACAGAAGAGCATCTGTGACAGCAAGAAACAAGTACAAAGTTCGCTGTGAAATAAGGAAGTATTTAAACCTGAAGGAAGCGATCAGAAGGCGCCTACAAAACATGAAGATATTGTAAGCATGGACAAAGCATGACAACATTGTTTGACATTTAAAGCAGAGTTTTACCATCAAAGGCATCGGCAAACAGAACATTTCTGGAAGACCAGCGAGAAGCGCAGAGGTTGTATCTTGGCGGCTTGGATGCAGTCGTGACGGACCATTGGAGACGGCAGCAGCTGCGGCAAGCCACTGCTGCTGTTGTTGTGGCTACCAGGAGTTCTCCGGATGTTGCGTTCTGACGGAGCTGAAGCTGCGTCAGAACGCAACGGCACCATTGACAGCGACCGATGGTGGTATATGCAGCAGCGAGCTTCCTATTTGTAGCATCACACCAGCTGCTGACAGACGCCGCACGCGAACAGGCTCTGGCAGGCATAAGTCAATCTCGGAAGGAAAACTTATTTTTAAATGCTACACGGAAGTGGTTTGTAGACTTGTCCGGGTGATTGTCATATTATTGTGCTCGAATGCGGACGAGCCGGCTTCTCGATCAGACCTTATTGGCGGCAGCAGCAGTGGCTTGCCGCAGCTGCTGCCGTCTCCAATGGTCCGTCACGACTGCATCCAAGCCACAAAGATATAACTTCTGTGCTTCTCGCTGGTGTTCCAGAAATGTTCTGTTTGCCGATGCCTTTGATGGTAAAACTCTGCTTTATATGTCAAACAATGTTGTCATGCTTTGTCCATACTTAAATATCTTCATGTTTTGTAGGCGCCTTCTGATCTCTTCCTTCAGGTTACAATGCTTCCTTATTTCACAGCGAACTTTGTACTTGTTTCTTGCTGTCACAGATGCTCTTCTGTAAGTCTCGGTAACTTCATCAGCGGCCGGTTCGAATTTTCAAGCTATTGAAACGTGAAATTGGTCCACTTCTCTGGCCTCCATCTCTTCAAGCTGCAGCATCATAATGTGACCAACAACGTCAGCCCCAGTCGAGAGCTGGTTAAGCGGCAGCATACATGGCTTGACGGCGGCGCTAGGTGTGGTGTAGCTTCATTTTTCCCGAAATGCGGTATTCTCCTTGCTAGTGATAGCAAGACTAATCTAAATATAATCGACTGGCTCTTGCATACATTTTGATACTTGAAATTGATCCGCAGTGACTACATACTTAGATACCTAATCTATATATGGCTGGCTGATCTTAATTGTACCTGCTTTGAAAGCAACCATTACCAATAATATTTAAAACTGCAAGCGAGAGAAATCTAGATCATCTTGTGAAGGTAAATGTTCATTCATCGAATCCATAATAGGCTCAAATCCTATATCCAGCTCCTTTGGCTAATAGCTTCTTGACATAAGCGACGTAGCGGGACAGTGGTTGACGGCTGCGTCATGCGCGCCATCTATTATCATCTTTTTAAGCTCAAACATCCCCGTCTTTCCACGGTACTTTATCAGGCAAGTATATATTTTAAGGAGTCAAAAAAGGTTTCAAATTGTTCACATTCAATGGTTTAAAAGTTCTGTGGCCCTTTCCATACATAAGTTGCATTTTATTGTCCGTGAGATATGAGAACATCGAAATTTTGGCAAACCGGAAGAATTTCAAACGGCTTGCGCGGGCAAATATTTTTCGAATTCGACATTTTCGACCAGAAAATCGTGATCAGCGACCATTAATACATCAGAAAACACCCGGAAATCAAAGATCCTGTGAAAAAGTGGTGATCACGACATGGCCTAATGGGCAGGGTTGTCGATTTTCGAATATATTTATACATTTGATTATAGTCTAAACTCGATACAATGTCAATGACCACCACGTAAAAGGAGATGGCGTAGAATTATATTTGCTTTAGCCATCATTCTGACCATTTTGAATGGATAAAACCGGTCGAAAGTCTTGAAAATGTCAAGATAATAACATTTAAAGATATTTTAACTCAACTTATAAGGCATTTCATTGGGGCTGCTCTGGCTCACCCAAAGAATCCAAACTTCTCGCTTCGGCTTTTTAACTTTTTGACAGCATCCGAACGCATAAATTTGACCCCCGGCAACCAAGGTGCGACAACGATCCTGCAGGCTCAAAACTACGCCTCCTGAAGACCAGGAGTTTGCTGCTTGACCATGATCTAATCCAAACGCGGTACCTAACTCGTAGAATGTTTTACAGTCCCTTGGAAGAGGACGCACTACCTCACTGCAGCATATATTTTGTGAGCTGGGGCGTTCCACGAACTTTCAATACAGGCCTTACACCCTCATATCTCGGATTTTCATTAAACTTTGTGCACGGGCTTATTGGCAGCTCAAAACACACCTGTGTAATTTTTAGGCCGCTGGGTGAGACGGCTCAGGAGTTAGAGCCTCCGGAAAATTTACACTTTGCGCGCGCGATTTCTTCAACATCTATTTCATCGAGTTAAGATAACGACAAGTTACATATTAAAATGTTTGGAATGAGTTAGTAACCACAATGGTGGCATTTTTAAATATATTCATTGTACTGAAAAAGTGGAAGGAATTCAACAATATAAGACGTTTTAAAAATATTTACTTCGGCGTGAATTTGAAAACCAGCAGTAGCACGTACCTAGGTACAAGAACATGTCTGAAAGTGGGGGGATCAAAAATATAAAATCATGGGTGTTTTCATCTAAACATGGAAAAGCTGGCAAAATATATGAGAGGTACGCACCGTTGGCGCACGCCGCGCGGTGGGGATGGCACGTTTGCCTCTCCCTATGCGTCAGATGCCGTGAACTTGACCTCTAGACGGTCGTTAATGGAACAAGGAGTGGGGATTGAGGGAATACACTTGTTTTGTAGGGTAAGGGGGATAAGAGAAGGCAGGAGATAAGATTACGCAGCAGCTGTTTTGGTTACTTAGTAACCACTGAGATGGTGGATACCCTGGTATAAAAAAGCAAGTCTAGTGCCTAGGTAACACAACAAAATTCAACGTGCTCCTGTTCTTTCCGCAGGAGTACAGAACAAAATAAGTTTCTGGGCACCATTGATGTAATATTTCTTACCTAGGTAAACTTGTAGACCTTCTATTATCAAAAGTAAAAAGCGTCTATTCAAAAGTATCAAAAAAGTAAGTAAAAAGTATCAAAAGCTTCTATTATCAAAAGTACTGTAGTACGGTCTGTCATCAGTAAGAAAGCTGAGCTGGGACTGAGCTGCAGGACCGGAGCTCACGCTTAAACGCCTGTCAACATGTTTGTGATAACTTTCTTCCCAAGGAAGCATGTTCGATAGGAAAATGTAATTTTCGCTCGAGACAGAGCCCTTAATTCATATTTAGAAAACCAAACGTTGCAACATAGTTATGGTATATTCAGAACGATATAGAATCATATAATCGCCTAGTTTGGCGACAAAAAACTTTGCGACATGGCCTTTGCACCTAAAGCACAGCGGGGCATCAATGCGTACTCCAGCCCCCTCTTTTGCGTACTCTTACCAACCCACTCCGGCAAGAGTACGCACGTGACTTTTATCTTTGATGGGCTCGTGGCGAGGTCCTTTCAGATATATCAAGTTGGAAGTGGATCATATACAGACAATTCTTCTGGCTAAACAACCATATACAATTTTAGCTGTTAGACTTATAGGAGAAAAAATGAAGTCGTTTAGAAAGTTAGGTGCGTACTCTTGCACGGACTTCCCCTATACATTTTGTCGTATTTTATACGCCCTGGTTCAATGGTTGTAATCACTGTCTTAAAGTTTTCTGCATAAGCGGTATTTCAACCCGTAAGTTCGCAGAAAATATTTTCTTCCGCGTTTATCTGAAATCTGTCAAATTGTTCACCCTAGATGAGTAAAAAGTGATGCGCGCATTTAAATCGGCTCGGAATCATTCGCGAAAAGCCGAAGGGGGTCCAATCGGACCCCCAGGCGGTGAAGGGGTTGGACTAGCGGCCAATGTAACGCAGGGGTCAAGCGCCTGGCTTCGGAGTTAAATGAGCAGGGTTATAGCTGGGGACAACGATTACATTTGTTGGGCTTTTGTGTTGTACAGAAGCCGTGCCGGGTGACCGTTTTCAGTCGCTTTGTGCAGCACGAAATAGCGGCAATGTTACCGATTAACGATAACGCTAAAAGTGTCATGCAAACTTTAGAGGCGGGCAAAGGTGCCTTGCAGAGAAAGCCTTGAAAAAAGCCCTTGATAGTAATAATAATAATAATAAAAAAGTACCATACAAACTTCTATGATGGCAGGTATACACAATGCATCCACCCTAATAGCAACTCCGCCTATTAGTTATAACAAACATTTAACGCCATTGGCGTTCCCCTGCCAAATTTCAATAATAGTTGATTCAAACTAGGGTATAATAGACTAGAGGTAGGGCATGCTAGGCTTAGCATTGTGACCAATCCAGGTTAAAATAGCCAGTAGGCAAAAAAGTTGACAAAACCAACTAACCTTACCTTAAGATTCACTAACCAACTAACCTTAACGTAAGATTAACTAACCAACTAATCTTAACTATGCCTCTTAACTAACCAAACTCACAACTTTCACTAACAATCTACCTGTTCTCTTACAGTTTCTCTCTTCCTCTGTGCGGCGGCTGTCCAGCTGGAGGGGGGACGCTGTAACCTCACCTCCTGGTTGCAGGGTAAAGAACCCGAGGAGCTACGCCAAAGTGCTCAGCGACAGTTGCAAAAACTACTGCTTAAATGGAGGAACTCGATTAACGTAAGCAAAGCGGATACTTGGAAACATGCAAAAATAAAATCAAAATTACGAACTTCAAATTCCTCAACCTTGGTGTTGACAACCTTCTTCATGCACCTCGTGAATCCCCAACTTTAATCCAACACCCTTGGCTCGGCATTCCTGCCGTAACCACAACCATTCCCTCACAAGTGTTGCAACGCTTCGCGACCCATCACTTGCAATAACCCCCTCTTCGCTTGGAGACATTAAAGTAACCCACCCTCACCTTAAAATTCTCTCACATGCTTTAGAGGTGGGCAAATGTGCCATTAAGTAAGTAACTTTTCCGGAGGACCAGAATTGTACTCAAGACGACAAGAGACAAAATGAACGGGACGAACACTGCGACGAATCGAACATGCCTGGCCACCGATGCGGCAGGCATGGCGGCGGTTCACCCCGGTGCCTCTGGCCAAAGGCAAACAATGCGGAGAATACCTGACCAGAGGGTCGGGACCCCCCTTACCGCGCCGTGCGCGAGTAGACTGGGGCACGCCGCGACTCCCGGGGAGGGCTACATGGGGGTACGCTGGGTCAGGAACCTGTCTGCGGACGCTAAAGACAGACATAGATACAGAAGTCGCGATTGCCCAGCATTCCACCGCCGGGCGTGGTTACTCTGGGCGGTGTGCTCAGGAGTTACCGCGTCAGGACTGACGTTGGCAGAAGCCGGGAGTACGAAAAAGACAGGGCTGGTCTGACCGATTTCTGGATCATTTCTGATTCTCGGATGTTGCTCAGTTTCGGGTCGGAGGATGGCTGCTAAGACTTGACGGTGGAGAGGGGTCTGGCGTCATCGCGCGTGAAGGGGTCTTAAAGTACCCTCCCCCGAAACCTCGGAAACCAAGCGGGTTAGAAAAAATAAGCGTTGGGAGGGTGCGTGGGGCGATACTGATATACCTAATGGCCAAGTTTCATTGACCTAGGTTAACACGCGCATTGACGGGGGTCTGAGCCACCTTCGCATTGACGGGGGGTGGGTACCCGCCCCCCTAAGATCTCGAGAACCACGGTAGGTAGCGAAAAACGGTAAACGGCGTTGGGCTGCCCATCCACTTCTCCATCGAAAACATTTGAACCATTTTTTGTCAGGTCACATTTAAGGTCACGAGAGGTCAAAACATGCCCGTCATAGGGATAACATGTAAAATTCAGTTTTTCGGGCATTACATCTGAACAAGTAAAGATAGAGCAAAACGACCTGAACTATATGAATCCTCTTAGCAAGCCGAATCGAATGATATATAATTTGACCTTGCTAGGTCAAATCAAGGATTTGACCTGACCTGAGGTCAGGTCAGGGTCAAATTATATAAAATACATATCATTAGAACTGCACAGCCCAGGCAAGTCTAATGCAGCTAAAATAAATGCTCTATCACCATCCGGTACTGAGTTATTCTGCAAAAACCATTTTTCCCATGTATTTCCAATGGAGAGGTCATGCGTCGTACCTGACCTTAGGTCGTGGATATCAAAAATACCGGAACATATTTTAGAGAACTCGGTGGGGCCATTATGTGATATGAGTTTCAATCGGATAAGTTCACCCTGCTCCGACATATGCTATCTTAAACTTTTTTTGAGGTCGGGTCACTTGACCTGTACTGGTGACCTGACCTGAGATGACCTAACCTTAAAATTTTCACAGAAGTTGTAAAAATGATGAGGGAAAAGGTATACCAAGTACGGCGGCGCTACGCGCCGCCGTTTTTCTACTATCTCGGAAAAACCCGAGGGGGGCGGGTACCCGCCCCCGTCAATGCGCGTGTTAATATCTTCAAGGGCAACCGAGGTCGTAAAAAGTCTTATCTGGGTCGTGCTGGAGACCTGTTGGGAAAGGCCGTGATTATGCGAAAAAAAGCTGGGAATGCACCACAAGCGGACCAGGGTCATAGAGCGAAGGTACCTCACAACGGTCTCTGAAATTTTCTGGTCAATGGCCTATGCCTTAACACGCGCATTGACGGGGGGCGGGTACCCGCCCCCTGGGGTTTTTCGGAGATAGCAGAAAAACGGCGGCGCGTAGCGCCGCCGTACTTGGTATACCTTTTCCCTCATCATTTTTACAACTTCTGTGAAAATTTTAAGGATAGGTCATCTCAGGTCAGGTCACCAGTACAGGTCAAGTGACCCGACCTCAAAAAAAGTTTAAGATAGCATAAGTCGGAGCAGGGTGAACTTATCCGATTGAAACTCATATCACATAATGGCCCCACCGAGTTCTCTAAAATATGTTCCGGTATTTTTGATATCGATGACCTAAGGTCAGGTACGAGGCATGACCTCTCCATTGGAAATACATGGGAAAAATAGTTTTTACGGAATAACTCAGGAACAGATGGTGATAGAGCATTTATTTTAGCTGCATTAGACTCGCCTGGGCTTTGCAGTTCTAATGATATGCATTTTATATAATTTGACCCTGACCTGACCTCAAGTCAGGTCAAATCCTTGATTTGACCTAGCAAGGTCAAATTATATATCATTCGATTCGGCTTGCTAAGAGGATTCATATAGTTCAAGTCGTTTTGCTCTATCTACTTGTTCAGATGTAATGGCCGAAAAAACTAAATTTACATGTTATCCCTATGACGGGCATGTTTTGACCTCTCGTGACCTTAAATGTGACCTGACAAAAAATGGTACAAATGTTTTCGATGGAGAAGTGGATGGGCAGCCCAACGCCGTTTACCGTTTTTCGCTACCTACCGTGGTTCTCGAGATCTTAGGGGCGGGTACCCGCCCCCCGTCAATGCGAAGGTGGCTCAGACCCCCGTCAATGCGCGTGTTAACAATTTGGCATTCACAATAATGTTCAATTTAACTGTCACTTTAGCAGTCTTTGGGCAGGAATTGAGGGTTGGACCTGAACTTGACCTGGAGTAGTTTTAACTCTAAAGTCTTAGCATAACTTACTGCGGGCAACTCACACCAAACTTGCTGCGGGGATCTGTTCGGTGGTGTTCTTTGCAACAAAAATGACCCTCCGGAAATTCAGTGTGGCTTGTCACTCCTGCATTAAGGGCCTACTTGGTGAGCCTCTGCATCATAGCAACTATATTATCTGTGATGAATTTGATATTTTTACGTTCACACTGCAAGATTTAAAAAATAAGCTACTGTTTAAGAAAGCTCTTTCCACAAGTAACAACTCCAGTTTAGCTACTTTGAGGACTAGCAAAGTCTCTCTTGAACGTATACTATCCCAAAATTGTTTGTGTTTTAGAAGAAAATATGTTCGATTGCAATTAGATTTGGACAGTAGCTCCTACTCAGACATTAGACGTTGCTTGAGAGGAATGTTATCGCACAAAGCTGCAGAAATCAAAGAAGGCATTGACTGATTTCATGTCGATTTGGGCTGCCTCAAACAGTGTTTTTAGGCAAGTGTTATGTACTGTATTATGATGTGTGTGTGTTTGGACTGATGACATGTGCTATGCACGTATAATGATATGTATCCTAAAAAAGGGAAACCACAAATTATTAAAAGAAATAAAAGAGCAATCTGTTTGTTAGATATTGTCCATAAAATTGTTGCCAAAGTGATCGCAAATCAGATAATGACTGTAGTGCACAAGTTAGTTGATGGTGACCAGACAGGTTCAATTCGTGGCAGAAATATTGGGTGTAATTTAAGAATGATGACGACGTCATTCAATATACAAACTCAGACAGTTTGAGAGGAATCTTGATGGCCTTAGATTTTCAAAACACCTTCAATACAGTAGAGCATGTATTCATTTATGACACATTGGAAGCATTTGGCTTTGGTCCACAGTTCATAAAATGGATAAAACTATTGCATAAAGACATGGAACTTGCAGTCATTAACAATGGGTATACTCCGCAATGGTTTACGCCAACACGTGGGCTACAACAAGGATGTCCATCTTCCAGCTTAATTTTTGGTTTAGTCGTAGAAATTCTGGCCACTAAGATAAGGGCAATTGACGCTGTCGAAGGGATTGCAATATCACAAGAAGCCTCCAAAATTTCACAATATATCGATGACACGACTCTTTTTGTGAAAGACACCTGTTCCGCTGATAATGCACTTGACGTTATTTTTTAGTTTGGAAAAATATCTGGTCTTAAGTTAACCCTATTTCCGGCAGGGGGGCTAATATTGCCCCCCTTCAGGTTTTTCGAGAATATCTCCGAAACGGCTTGCGATAAAACTTTGAAACTTCCTGACTTTTCCTAAAACTAGTACAGGCAGGTTTTCTGAAATTTTCAAGATTATATATTTACCAGGGGCGGAGCTATGGCTGGGTTTTTGGGGAGGTTCTATCCACAAACCAAGTATTATCGTATGCGATGGGTTTTTTGTACAAGGAAGCCGTCTCTGCTGATCCTGATACCAGTTATATGGTTTTATTATATCATTTTTTATGTGAGATGATAGTGCATTCACAATTGTCACTATTTGTATTCATCAGGGGCGGTTACAGCAGTTCAAAATGGGGGAATGTTATCAAGAAGGACTAAACGTTAGTAATTGAGAAGACTGCTTACAGCCGTGCCAGGGCGAATACAATTGGGTAAATGAAAATTCAAAATAGTTATAACCCAATTCTAGATTACCAGAGGCGTGTCCAGTCACTACACATTTTCAAAATGTATATTCCCAGCCAGTATCACCGCCGCGATTCAATATCGTTGTATATTGAAAATGTGTTTCCAATCACCCCCACCCCCCCCACGAGTCCTTGATCCGCCTATGTCACCCCCTTTCCCAGAGCTGCCATGGGAGGGTAAAAATTATCAGAAATTAAATTTCAACTAGTCGAGGGACTAATATACTCATGCATACCATTCGCATATTGTTGGTATGTATTTTACCCCACTGTTTTACCTTACTGCATCCGCCCCTGATGAGTTTTTTACCTTTTTTCTCATTTATTTATGTGTCAAAGATGCCAATCAGTATATGACGGCTTCTAATCCGCGTAACAAAAACTTTTAGGTTGTATATATTTCCCCTCATAGTCCTGGTCCTGGAACTGCCATTGAATTTCGAATTTTTGCGTAACTCGAGTATATGAAAATTTTGGGTCAATTATTTGTAAATCTGAACTAGTTTTGTGAAAATCGTACAACAGAGACAAGGGTTATGGAAAATCTAAAAAATACACAAAAATTGTATATTTTGCACGACCTTCTCCTAAAAAATAAAAATTTTGAAATTTTCTTTTTCAAAATAAAGTTTAGCAGCAGAGGAATCTATGGCACTTTGAATTTTCAAAATCGGCCGGTTAGATTACGAGATCTTAGGGGGGCCGATATTGCCCCCTTGCCGGAAATCGGGGTAGCCGGGAGCCTGACGGAAATAGGGTTAAATTGAGCTAAATCACAATTAATGTGGCTTGGTGCAAACAAGAACTCTAGTAGCAGTATTTGCGGTGTAGCGCCTTTGAGGCAGGTTAAAGTGTTGGCGTGCAGTTTAGTGCTTTGCGGAAATGTGAGATGGAGAACATTCAACCAGTCATCGGAAAAATAAAACGCTCAATCAGTGGTCCCAGCGTGATTTAACGTTGAAAGGTAAAATCACTATTGTAAAGTCATTGGATATTTCCCAGCTAATATACATCACTTCAGTTGTCTCGATTGATAAAAAGTGTTTAAACACGATACAGAGCAAAATCATGAAATTTATATGGAGAAGCCGTCCACCGAAAGTATCGCGGGACGTTATGCATCAGGTAATAGAAAAGGGTGGCATGAATGCTCCTAATGTTGAAAGCATTTACAAGATCTTGCGTGTTTCATGGTTCGTGAAATTATTGAACAACGGTAACCTAATGTCTTCTAGGGTTCTACGAAAAAGGCTGCAAATTAAATATGAACACATTTTACATATGAACTATGGTAAAGTTTGGGTCGATTCACGCAATATATCTTCATTCTACAACGAAATGCTTACGTGGCTAAAAGAGTGCATTCCCGTGAAGGAACCACAAAACGGTAGGGAAGTTCGACGAACATTTCTTTGGAACAACGCAGCAATCCGTGAGGGTGGAATGCCCTTCTTTAGTCGTAAACTTTATGAGCGAGGAATTATGCTGATTCATGACTTATTCGACAATAAAGGGCAAGCCATTCTATTTGAAGAGTTTAAACATAACTATCCCGGAATAAGACTGAATAAACTAATATACATGGGTTGGCACCAAGCTATACCTGCACGATGGAAGTCATGGATCGCCAATACAAGGCATTTGAATAGTGTAGATGGAGTTCTAGAACCCAACATTGATATAAAAAAACAAGGAAGTAAACATAGCGTGTGTTAAACCAAAATTTTTAGAGGTAGATGGTTACGTGAGGTCACCCCAAGCGCGCAAATCAAATGGATGAATGAGGCAGTCAATTTCGACAACTGGGGTAATGTATATTCGTTACCCTTTAAGATAAAAAATCAACTAAATTGTAAAATCTCCAATTTAGAATCACGCATAGGTTTTTTTCCAACAAAGAGATACTTATGTGTTAGGTCTGTTGTGGATGACCCATTTTGTGATGACTGCGGCGAAATCGAGTCCATTCAACATCTGTTTCTGGAATGCGAACCCGTCCGGCAGTTCTGGCATGCTCTTGTATCAAAGATGAATTCAAAGTTAGAAATGAATTGCCGTTTCAAGATTGACAAGAAAAATATTATTTTTGGATCCTTAACAGCATCATCAATATTGAACTTCATCGTTCTGTATGCAAAGCAATTCATTGTAACTCAACGGTCTCAGGATAAGGATATGAACCTAGATAACTTTGTTTGTTGTTTAGAAAAAAATGTTCCAAATTGAATTATGCACCGCAGGCAAAAACAGAAGACTTCAACAATTCCAGTCACGATGGCAACCTTTCATTGATTCCAAATTTCAGTTCATTTTTTAGAAATCCTTTGAAATAGCGCACATCAACAAACTGAAATTCAGTAAAGTGAGCTAAGATGTGTTTATATAGTTTCGTTTCGGAAGGTATCCATGGGGTAAGGGGTGGGTTGGTGCGGAAGGCGTACGCACAAGTTGTATGGTGCCCTGTTGGATTGTGACTTGGATGAGTGATGAAGCAGAAACTTTGTGTGTTCTCTGTATGCTGTTTCGAAACATTCCAAATAAACATGAGGATTCGGAAAAAATATAATGATATGTAATGTGTATGTGAATGCATGTGTGATATACACCATGAGTGTGAAATAAACATTATCATTATCATAACATGCTTCATGCTCAATTATACCCAGGGGCGCAACTTTATGTTTTCGATTGGGGGCACCCGGCTCGAAAGGGGGCCCGCACATGATAGGGGGCCCGTACATGATGGGGGGCCCGTATTTTTTATGAAAATGTGACCGAAAAAACGTATTTTCGACCGTTCGTTGTCAAAAACTGACTGCAAAGGTTAAATAACAATTTTTAGCGCGCTATTCGTCACTGTTCCTGATTTGCACTATTTAGCCCAAAAAGTAGTCAGAAGACCCAATCTTTTGAACGAGCTGCCAAACTATGTAAGGATATTGGACAAGTAGGTGTCTACTTACCGTCTTCGTCGTCCACGCGGATGCTCTCCTCCGGAGGTACAACGGGATCAGCCCCGGACGACGCAGGAGGGATGGATGCTGGAGGGTCTTTTAGCAAACGGGATCCGGCTGGTGGCCTGGCCGAGGAAGGCAATGATCAGGAAAAGAAGGATTGGAATTACAACCTTACTTTACCGTTTTGCTGGAAACTATACACATTGCACTTTTCCGAGTTAGTTTTAAATTGGGGTTTTAATTTTTTGCGGTCGATAAATGAACGCAGCTTGCAAAGTACCAAAAATAGTATTGATATGAACTACTTTAATTGGACGCGTACGCTGCTAGAGATTAAATGTAAATATGATCGGGGTCATTTTATAACAGTTTGCAAAATTAGCAAGACGATTCTAGATTCATAGGTTACCTGAAAAATGAACAAAGTTTGGGTAGTTTTGCCAGAGCAGCCCCTCAGTGTTGAATGTTCTTTGTTTTACGCTTTTGTGCACCCGACTTATGTTTATACTGTCCAACCATTTTAACATTCACACCTGGAACGAAATCGCATTATCGCGAATAATTTGATACAAATGGAAGGTAGGGATCGAAGTGCGAAATTCCTTTATCAGCGGGGAAATCGAACCTACTGATATTTATGTTACATGATCAAGACACCTTTTTCTGATCCATTCACCTTGCCAGTTCATGACATTTTACAACACTGGGTACCGGTCAAGGGGTACTATGAATAGGTGGTACTGCCTATTTCCCTTTAAAATCCTCATATGGGATCAGTACAAAAGGAATGGGGGGCCTAACATTTCTCACGCCCCATGCATTTTTCCCCGAATGTTCCAGGAGGCATGGGACCGGCCGCACGTTGCCCGGGAAAACCACAGGGGGCCCGCAAGCATGGCAGGGGGCCGGTTTCGGCAACAGGGAGCACGGATACACCACCTGGGGCACGAAACTGCTAACAAATAAGGAACTCCTGCAAATACGCGACTAACACAACAGCTTCAGTTTCTACACGATATTCTTAGACCACAAGGGGCCCAGACAGACCACAGAGGGCCTGAGCACACCAAAGGGGCCGGGCAGACCACAGGAACCCAGAAAACCATAGGACGCCGGTAAGCCCAGAAGGGGCCCGAGCAGACCACACACAGCCAGCAATTTGGCTGGACTCTGCCCGATATATGCTGGGCTTTGACTGGGCAGAGCCCGCGTACATGGGCTCAGCCCAGGTACGCGGTCTTGCTTGCGCCTGGGCAGAGCCCATGGTCAAGCAAGACCGGGCTCTACCGCTCGGGCAAGTTGTCATCCCCCGACCTAATGTCGGGCTCAGCCCGAGTCTATGTGGCTCAGCTATGAGTCTTAGGGCTCGGGCAGAGCCCGGCCCAGCCCGGTCTGGGCCCGGTCGGAATTGCTGTCTGGGCAGCGGGCCCGGGCAGACCACACGGGGCCTGGACAGATGAAAGGACCCGGGCAGACCACAGGGACCCGAGCAGAACACAGGGGCCGGGCTAACCACAGAGGGGCCCCAGTCTGGAAAGTATGGCAGCAGACCCGACGAGTCCGCAACAGCCTTGTAGATTTTTCGAACCACCAGCAGCCTAAAATTAACACCAAGCACTGGTGAGAAATTTCACTGACCCGGAAATTTCGATGTTTTTACCAGTTTCTCCCTTCTCAGACCTCTGTGGGTGTTTGATTTGAGCTCCCTCGCACCATACAGCAAAAGTGGGCATTTGTTTGCTCCAAAGTTCGAACCACCTGAAGGGTGTCCGCACCACGAGATCTCGCCAAAAGTGTCATACTTTGCAGACTGGGAGGGGCCCGGGCAAACCACAGAGGGCCCGCGCAGACAAAAGGGGCCCCGAACGGACAAAAGGGGTCCGCAGAGGCCACACAGAGGCCCGGACAAACCAAAAGGGTTCCGGGAAAACCACAGGAGGCCCGGGCAGACCACAAGGGGCTCGATCAGAACAAAATGGGCACTAGCAGACAAGGGGTCCGTGCAGACCAACTGGGACCCGGTCAGTCTGCAAAGTATGGCAGCAGGCCAGACGAGTCGCACCAGCCATCCAAAATTATCGCACCACCAGCCTAAAAAAATTCGCACCATCTGCCATATACCAGGGAGAAAACGCACACATTCCTACCCACACGATGCAATACTACCTCTCTTATTAGTTAGTTAAGGACTTTTTATAAGGCCCCCTCCTGTGTCTTCCTAACTATTCAGTCATTTTTTTTTGGTTTTCAGTGTCAACTTCCTCGCACCAGTCTTGCAAATTCGCACCAGGCTGATAAAATTCGCACCACTCGCTCCTGTCTCCAAGGGCACTCGCACCGACGAGATCTCGTCGAAAATGCCATACTTTGCACACTGGGGCCCGGGCAGACCACAGGGGCCCGGACAGGCCACAGGGGGCCCGGTCAGACCAATAGGGGCCCGGGATACCACAGGGGCCCGCATGGCAAGCATGGCAGAGGCTGGTTGCAGTTACAAGAACCGCATCCATGACAGGCCCGTCTGCATCCACAGGGTATTAACTACTGGGAGTAGGGACCCGGCTGCAGCTACCAGGGGGCGGGGCGAATGGGGTGGCCACCAGGGGGGGGGCAAATGGGGCAGCCACCCCTTAAACCCAAGAGCCTCTGAGGACGAAATGCCGCCCCCAAACCCTCCCCTCCCCCAGGATGCGACGATTGGTCGCCCTTTGGGTGAAAAGTGCGCCCTTCGGGTGGCTAAGTGCCACCCTATCCCCTGAGGCTTTACCCCTCCCCTTCCCTTACCCAAATTCTAGATACGTCACTGGCGGCCATAAGGGGCAAAATATTCTCCAAGTCCTGGTATTTAGCCATCAGGGGAGCCGGACAGGGGATCATCACTCATTAGTGATTTAGCCCGACAGGAGCTAATAGCAAATAATCACTTCACTTGCCATTCAACACTGCGCATCGGAGCACGATTTGGATTGACACGAAAAGCCCAAACGTAAAATCCAAATCAGAGGCTAACCAAACTTTTCCAGAGAAGACACAAGCCGATCGAATCATAAGCATGCCAATTTTACTGTTCAAGGCAAACTTTGTGCAAATCATTCGCCTCGGCGAATGCGACAAGAGAGCCAGGAGCATGCCTTAGCTTCCTTCGCGCTACGCTGACAAGCCCGGGAAATTAAGAGGCTACCATTCACCGGCGGACGCACATTATTTGACCCAGATTTGACGACAAGATATGTTACACTTTTTGACAGACAAATTTAAGAGACTTAAATTTGTCAAATTTTGACAAATTTAAGAGACTTAAATTTGTCTGTATTTACAAGTCCTCTAGAAAAAACAAAAATGGAAAACTTTATGCACATTTCTGACAAAAATGCCTAGAAATATATCAATGAAGAAAAGTAGTGCCGGCGGAGAGATGCCAAAATAACAAACATGTCAATTTATTAAACCAGTACTTATCGGAAGGGGCCCGGCTGCGTACGGTGGGGGCGGGGGGGGTGAACTACGGGGGTCGTAAGCAAGGCAAGGAGCCCGGCTAGAGCCAGAGGAGGCCTGGGTAGCCCAGAGGGAGCCTGAAATTATAGCACGGGTTCCCGAATACAGCGAAGTGGGAGGAGTGGAATCAGGGGCGGATTCAGGCCGATGGTGGGGGAGGGGGCAACGGGGCCCCAAATCGTGAAAAACATAAGGTTTTTGTTTGAAGAAAATCCGTAAAAATCAGTAAAATCGGGGGATTTGGGGAGGGCATCAAATCCCCCGATTTTACCATTACCCCCCCTGGATCCGCTAGTGCTGTGGTTCCTTGCAGACCACAGGGACACGGACAAACCATAGGAGCCCGGGCAAATTGCAAGGGGCCGGGCAGACCGCAGGGGGCTGGGTAGACCACAGGGGGTCCGAACAGACCACAGAAGGCCCGGGCAGACTAAAAGGAGCCCAGACCGCCCACAAGGGGCGCAGGCAGACCACAGGGGCCCGGGCGGACCACACAGGACCCAGGCACACTACAAAAAGCCCAGACCACCTACAAAGGCCCCGGGCAGACTAAAAGTGGCCAAGGCAGAATACAAGGAGCCCGGTTGCAGTCACAGAGGAACCAAAAACGTCCCGAGACTGCCAGAAATAGGGCCCCGGATGCAGTCAAAATGGGTCTGAGAATATCGTTAGGGGCCCGTTTGCGGACACAGCGATTATGGGTGGCCCTAAAGGGGACCGCCCCCAAGCAAGCATGCCAGGGAGCCCGACCGCAGCCACAGCAAGCCCAGATAGATCACGGGGCCCCGCACTCATGGCAAGGGCCCGTCCGTGACATTAGAGGACCCGCGCCTCCTGGACCACAGGGAGCCCGGTTGCAGTCACAGGTCCCGGTTGCAGTCACAGGGGGCCCGGGTGGATCACAGGCGCCCGGTTGCGGTGACAGGGGCTCGGGCGGATCACAGATGGCCCGGTTGCAGTCACAGGGGCCCGGGTGGATAACAGGGGGCCGGGTGGATCATAGGGGCCCGATTGCAGTCACAGGTGGCCCGGTTGGACCACAGGGAATCCGTTTGCAGTCACAGGGGGCCCGGGTGGATCTCGGGGGGCCCGGTTGCAGTCAAAGAGGGCCCGTGTGGATCACAAGGGGCCCAGGATGGATCACATGGGGCCCCGGGTGGATCACAGGGACCCCAGGTGGATTACAGGGGGCCCGATTGCAGTCACAGGGGGCCCGGGTGGATCAAAGGTGGCCCGGTTGCAGTCACAGGGGGCCCGGTTGCAGTCACATAGTGCATGGCTGAGTCACACAGTCACAGGGGCCCCGAGTGGATCACAGATGGCCCGGTTGCAGTCCCAGGGGGCCCTGGTGGATTACAGGGGGCCCGGTTGCAGTCACAGGGGGCCGGATGGCTCACAGAGGGCCCGGTTGCAGTCACAGGGGACCCGGGTGGATCACAGATGGCCCGGGTGGATCTTAACTGGCCTGGTTGTAATCACAGGGGGTCCGGTTGCAGTCACAGGGGGCCCGGGTGGATCACAGGGGGCCCGGTCGCAGTCACAGGGGGCCTGAGTGAATCATAGGGGGCCCGGTTGCAGTCACAGGGGCCCCGGGTGGATCACAGATGGCCCAGTTGCAGTCACAGGGGGCCCGGTTGCGGGTGGATGACAAGGGGCCCGGTTTCAGTCACAGGTGGCCCGGTTGAACCACAGGGAATCCGTTTGCCGTCACAGGGGCCCGGGTGGATCTCAGGGGGCCTGGTTGCAGTCAAAAAGGGCCCGTGTGGATCACAGGGGCCCAGGATGGATCACATGGGGCCCCGGGTGGATCACAGGGTGCCCCAGGTGGATTACAGGGGGCCCGATTGCAGTCACAGGGGGCCCGGGTGGATCAAAGGGGGCCCGGTTGTAATTACAAGGGGCCCGGGTGGATCACATGGGGCCCGGTTGCAGTCACAGGGGGCCTGGATGGATCATAGGGGCCCGGTTGCAGTCACAGGGGCCCCGGGTGGATCACAGATAGCCCATTTGCAGTCACAGGGGGCCCGGGTGGATGACAGGGGGCCCGGTTTCAGTCACAGGGGGCCCGGGTGGATCATAAATGGCCCGGTTGCAGTCACAGGGGGCCCAGGTGAATCATAGGGTGCCCGATTGTAATTAAAGGGGGCCCGGGTTGATCACAGATGGCCCGATCCCAGTCACAGGGGGTCCGGGTGGATGATAGGGGATCCGGTTGTAATCACAGGGGGCCGGGATGTATCACAGGGGGCCCGGTTGCAGTCACAGGTGGGCCGGGTGGATCACAGATGGCCCGGTTGCAGTCACAGGGAGCCCGGGTGGATGACAGGGGGCCCGGTTGCAGTCACAGGGGCCCGGGTGGATCACAGGGGCCCGGTTGCAGTCACAGGGGTGCGGGTGGATCAAAGAGGGGCCCGGTTGCAGTCACAGGGGTGCGGGTGGATCAAAGAGGGGCCCGGTTGCAGTCACAGGGGGCCGGATAGATCACAGGGGGCCCGGCTGCAGTCACAGGGGGCCCGGGTGGATTACAGGGGGCCCGGTTGCAGTCCACAGGGGGCCCGGGTGGATCACAGAGGGCCCGGTTGGATGACAGGAGACCCGAGACTGCCGGAATTAGGGACCCGGCTGCAGTCAAAGTGGGCCTGAAAAATATCGTTAGGGGCCGGTTGCTGACACCGAGGTTAAGGGTGGCCCACAGGGCACCCGCAAGCATGGGAGGGAGCCTGGCCTCAGCCAAAGCTAGCCCAAGTAGACCACTGGGGCCCGGAATCGTGGCAGGGGCCCGGCTCTGTCCGCAGGGGCCCGCGACTTGGGATTGGGGGGGGCTCGTCGGGTCATTGGGGGGGCTTCTCCGAGCATTGGGGGGCCTCGAGCCCCCCAAATATATGGAAACTTGCGCCCCTGCGCCTGACCTCTGCGTTGAACCATGGCGGATAGCGTTTTTTTAGAAAAATTAATGGTATATGATCACGGTATAAGATATATTGTATGATATAGTATATGATCACATTGTATATCATTCGATTCGCCACGATGAGATGAATCCAATGATGCATTAACCGTCGCCCCAACGGGGCAATCGATGGCCCCCTAAGGTTTTTTTCGGGATAGCAGAAAAACGACGAAACGCAGCACCATGGTTGAGGGCTCTATCTCTCAACCCATTATTTTCCCACCATCCCTGAATATTTTTACCCCGGGTCACCCAAGGTCGGGTCACCAGGCGAGGTTGACCAAGGTCACCTCACTTCAACTTTTGAGCTCTATAAGAGCTACATTTCTCGGTCGATTGATTTGAAACTTCCTACACTTCATGAAATCTCCAGGGTCTACAAGATGCATATCCAATATTTTTTGATTTCGTGACCTGAGGTCAGGTCACGAGATGACCTCTCCCATTGGAAAAGCATGGGGAAAAGCTGTCTTATGATCTAAAAGTCACAAAAATGGTTGAAAATGCTCAGATTTCACAAAAAACGTTTTTGGGCACCCTTTAACGGATCCCAGGGATGATGTTTTCCCCTGACTTATCTAAGGTCATCACAGGTCACCAGGGGTCAAAAACAGTAAATTGACGATAACTTTTGACCTAATCAGGTTAGAGCGCTGAAATAAACGTCATCATGCATGTCTTGACACTGGCTTCCATTTGATATACGACAAGGTTTCTTTATGACCATTCGTGACCTTAGATCATATTAGGTCACGAGGTGGCCTCTCGAGGTCAAACCACTGGCGGGAGGTCATTACGTTCCACATAGCGAAAAAGGTCTGGCATTTTTCTATCAAATGCACTTTACCAGGTCTCAATGGCTCTAATGGCATACGAGTTATGTCTAGTTTTCTTAAAGGGAATGTGCCACCTTCATAACGTGATTTTAACTGAGATAGCCAAGTTGTAAAGCAAGTCGGAAAACCCGTGACTCTATCTATCATTTGTCTTAGAACTCGATATTTCCGAAGAAATAGCTAAAACCTACATAACACCAGCCCCCTTATCAGCCCCTCACCGGGCGGCCATTGTTGTGAGCTACTGGTGTGACGACATATGCTGACGTCACAATGAGCATTAGCCCATCGAAGCCCTTGAAGCGTTTCAAGTATGGTAGTGGTTGCCAGATCTTGACATCATCCACAGGCAGATATTTATTTATTTTCCTAGAGGAGTACTTAAAAAAATTGAGCTTATTGAACATTTTTCAGAGAAATCATGAGTGGTTTCATTATTTTTGGCTAAAAGTAGGCCTAATTTCACTAAATTCCAGGATTCAACCAAGGTGCCACATTCCCTTTAAGCATCGCATATTTTAGTGGAAATAGCCTATCGTGACCTAACTTGACCTCTGGAGATAAAACCATTGACCTGAATGCTTAAACATGCCAAATAATTTCTTATTGAATTAACGCGGGCCTTCTAATGCACTCTGCAGATTTACTCTAACCTCCATATTTTCGGAGTTAGAGGGGGCCATCGATGGCCCCGGTGGGGCGCGGGTTAAGTGAGGCTTCGACTCTACTAACTGAACCTGCAACAATCTGGATGAAACTTATTAAAAAGGTATTACCATGCAACCTTAAATGCTGCACGCCACCGCAAGCTGCCATATTCATGATTACACGCGATGCTCGGGTCAACTCAGCGTAGTAAGACGAGAGGTGATATCTTTGTTTTGAGCGATTGGAGGTAGAAATAAATTGTGGCTTCCTAATTTTCGGACTTATTTTTCTACAGAGTTGTCCTTTTTAGATCTTCGACAAAGCAGTCTATTTCCTTTAACACGGACATGGACAGGGGTACCCGCCCCCTCGCTTTTTGGAGATATAATAAAAACGGTGGTGCTTAGCGCAGCCGTACTTGGCACACCTTTTCGCTGATCATTTTACAACTTTGAGAACAATTCCAAGATCTCAGATCAGATCAGGTCACCAGTGTAGTTCAAGTGACCTTACCTAAAAAAAGTTTAAGATAGCATAAGTCAGAACAGGGTGAAACTATTCAAATGAAACTCATATCACAGAATGGGCCTACCGAGTTCTAAAAAAATGTTCCGGTACCGATAGTTAAGAAGGTCCTTGCACGATAGTACACTTTTTGTCTGGAGATAGAGTGCTGAACTTGAAAGCATGACGGGAACTAATGCCTTTAATGTTTCAAATCCAGTCAATAAAAACGTATACATAAAACAAAGCAGAACTAAATGTCAAAGTGCTGTCAGATAGCTAAGATTTAGCATCCATGAAAATATAGAGGGCAATTCGACAAATGTACCGGATCATATCTTCGATATAGTAATCGTGAACGATTGATGTTCCCATTCCTGCTGTTTTAAGGGCAGATGTTAATGGCCATTACTTTCCTGATACTCCTGACAAGAATTGGCCTTTACTCTGTGCAAAAAATGTCAATCAATTGCAGCGCTCTGCTTCGGAGGGTGGTCATGACACCATTGATCAGGTATATATGTTCAAACCCTTCAATTAACGTTTAGTGAGCGGACGGCGAGGAGCAGTGAGGAAGTGCTGAGTTGCTGCATGGGAAGTGCATTCGACCCATGCCCCTTCCAGTCGATTACTTGGCATTCAGTGAACACGAACGGTAGTTATAAAGTACTTATTTATGTTCTGAAATATCACATCGAAATTAGAACGGACACCGTCGAAACATAGCAGAAAAACCATGAAGGTGTTTATTCTTCTGACGTTTTGTCTCTGCATTGCTTTATCCAGTCCCCCAAATAGGAAACCGCACCTCGCCCGGCTGGAGCTCAATAAATCCATCCCGTGGCTAGCTCTCAACGGCAGGCAGGCGCCATCTCGCCTCCTTTGCGTGGCACTCTGCCAAAGGAGGGACATGTGTGACACATTTACCTGGCGCCAGTCGGATAACATGTGCCACCTGTACACGTGGCAAGATGAAGGTCCGGGAATTGAAGACGATGATACCAGCGAGGTGGGCCACTTCGGTCGCACCTGCCGCGAGCTCCGGGACCACGGAGAGACCGAGGACGGAACGTACAAACTTACAGCGATTCCAGTACCAGTGATGTGTGACCTAACGCTGGATGGAGGAGGCTGGACCCTTCTGCTCACATCTAAGGATAAAGAAGCATGGCATACAATCAACGTTCACGAACGCAACTCAGAATATCCGACCTTGACAGACAACTACTCCATACTGAAGTATGGCGACCAGATCAATCTCCTGGGCGCTGGATCCACGTTCCAGTACCGGCTGGAAGCCCAGACAGAAGATGCCAGATAACAGTGGGGAGGCATCTGGCTGGCTCCGCGCTCTCACTCACTGGTCGCCGAAACGTGGACCCAGGAGACAGAACTTGTCACGCGCTTCAGCAACTGGAGAAGCACTGACTATTCCATCGAGAATTGTGTTCCCTGGATCAACACTGGATGTCTGGCAGGATGTCCGCCGATGCTTACTACCAACCGTGATGACCCAAACACCTTCTACGGAACAATCGTCAAATTTGCCGCCCCGGTAGCTCAGTTGGTAGAGCGTTGGGCTCCGGCCCGCTGCTCAGAAGCATGCAGTGGCAGTGCATGTCCAGGCTTGGGATCGGTTCCCCTGAGACGCTCCGGCGCTCAATAGTTTACCCGACGCACAGGTCGGCTGGCAACTGACTGGTGAGAGGGTGACCTGAGCGGGGCGGCCGTCCCTGTGCTTTGTGGGACGTTAAACTTTGGCTTCTAAATCAACCCTTCATTGTGGGAGTTGCTCGTTCGGGTGGTGGGGTCGGGGTCTCCGTGACAAGTCCCTTGATGACTTTAGTGAGACTCCGACTCCAACAGTCGAATTGAGAAGAACTTGGACAAAATTTATAAAAAAAGATGCCTGTTATGACGAGCACGATAACAACCCTTGGATCGACAATGGTCACTACGTCTACACCGGCAACGAGAAGGTCAACCCCGAGAGCAAACAGCTGGATTCCGGCAAGGTTCTCTACTGGCTACGCGAGGGTGACCACCAGTGATATCTTCAACTTGCAACCAACATTGGTTTCCTTGTCTTTTAACACGCGCATTGACGAGGGTACCCACCCCCTCGGGTTTTTCGGAGATAGCATAACAACGGCGGCGCGTAGCGCCGCCGTACTTAACATACATTTTCTCTCGTCATTTTACAACTTTTGTCAACATTTGAAGGTTAGGTCATCTCAGGTCAGGTCACCAGTACAGGTCAAGGGACCTGACCTCAAAACAAGTTTAAGATAGCATAAGTCGGAACAGGATGTACTTATCCCATTGAAACTCATATCACATGATGGCCCCAACGAGTTCTCTAAAATATGTTCCGGTATTTTTGATAGCGCTGACCTAAGGTCAGGTCAGTTGGAAATACATGGGAAAAGTGGTTTTAGCTGAATAACTTATTATCGGATGGTGATAGAGCGTCTATTTTAACTGCATTAGATTTGCCTTGTCTTTGCGGTTCTATTGATAGAGATTTAATCTTTTTATCTTGACCTGACCTCAGGTCAGGTCAAATCCTTCATTTGACCTAGAAATGTCATATTATATATCATTTGATTCGGCTTGATGCGAGGATTCATATAGTTCAAGTTGTTTTGCTCTATCTTTACTTATTCAGATGTAATGACCGAAAACCTTCATTTACACGTTATCCCTATGACAGCATGTTTTTACCTCTAGTGACCTTAAATGTGACCTGACAAAATGTTTTCAAATATTGTCGATGGAAGTGGATGGGATACCCAACGCCGTTTACCGTTTTTCTTTAACTAGCGTGGTTCTCGAGATCTTAGGGGGTACCCGCCTTCCGTCAAAGCGAAGGTGGCTCAGACCCCCGTCAATGCGCGTGTTAAGGTTAAATGGAACGTTCCACTTTGTCACAATTCTAAATAGGACCCTTTGTGGACAAAATCGGTGTGGAAATCAGGGGATGAAACTTTGTTTCCACCTTAAACTGTTTATAACAAAAACATAGTCTTCACAAAATTGATGTCAGTGAAACAGTATACGGATAGTTGAGTTCTATGTATGACACTATTTCTGCACCCTTGCACCTCTGAAGGATATTTTTTGGGTCAAATTTGTCTTTTTCTCATGCCTTTCACCGTCGGGGCTCCGGCGGTCTCGGGAGATGAGTCACTTGGGCCAAATTATCGTTTCAAGCCGCTAGATTGTTCTCATAGTTTCTGCAGACCAGAGATGAACTCTGGACTGCTATTTTCTACTCTGTTCTCATACTTTCTGCAGATGGACTGGACTTTGTAGCCATCTGCCTGGACTGGGCCTAATGTTCATGCCCCATTAAGTGAACAAGTCTTTCTTACCTTGACCTCAGAATGTCTGTACTAGGCAGGGCATTGTTAAGGAAAAACCAGTGGTGGGGGGGGCATTTCTTGTTCTACTCATTATGGAAATCGAGACCGAATTTTGATGGGAAGGGGGGAATAAAGCTTAGACGCGTTAGTGTAAAAAATGTTACCGTATTTGAGGACAAACCGGTCTGGACCAGGTAACCAGGTAATTGGCTGTATTTGAGAACAAACCAAGCAGGACTGAAAGAGACTGTTTTGACGTGACTTCACGATATTGCTGCCAGACGTGGTCTACAAATTTGTCGTGATCACCGGAACTGATCCGGAGCGGTTTTAGGTGGATTGCGCACAACAATGTTTGAACGTCACTGTGACCTGCGGTAAGGTTTTTTCACATTTATTCATCAAGTTCATTGACATTGTACACGACAACTCATACTCTTATATTCCTCAACTACGGATGTCAGTGACATGATGCAAGTCCCGTCAATCTGCCACTACAGCATCACTTATGCCCTCATCACACAGTTGCCTTATGGTATGATTCGTAACTCTTTTTCACTTCGTAGAAAACTGTAAAGTACGCTGCCCGATGCTCCAACCAAACCACTCGCACAATAAACCTAATATGAAGTCATTGCAGCGCACACCAGTTAATCCTATACCAAATTTAATGGGATATACAAAACGAGAAAGGAGATGATCGTGGCCTGCTCAGCACACCCGCACCCGCGAGTGGAGACGTTAGTGGAGACGTTCCAACAGCTCACCCCATTGACTGATGAAAAGTAATTCCCGTTGGGTTATTTTTGCAATGCACTTTTTAATATCGAGATAGTCAATGAAATGCGTCGTAGTCGCGCACCCGTTAAGTATTCCTGATGGTCTCCTTATTTCCATATGAACTAGTTCATGAGCATAATGATTGTATTGACCCGTGCACTATGATCTGCATCGTCTACATTAGCCCCAATGAAAATATTCCTGTCCAAAAAGCTATCTGAAAGTCTGAGGAGGTCTTTGACTTCACGCCAGAGCATATGAGTTGAGGGGAAGATCCAGAATTAGTTCACTTTTGATTCGGAGTACATTTGACATTTTTTAAATTTATCGCTGTCCACTAGTCCGAACATATACAGAGGTCTATTAGTTGGCAAAATTCTCTTAATAATACAATATTGAAGCCATTTTAGGTTTACGTCTTTCGTAGATTGGTGCAGCCTTGTGTATACCGCAGACCACAGAGCTCTTGTTGATTCGGTGAACCCCAGTTATGCTTGCCATTTTACGTGACAGTTTTCAATTTTCATCTCGGGATTGGTTGGTGCTATTCTGTCATATGCCCATTTGGCAGTTTTGATTGTGGATCGCAGTGATGGAAAAAATGTCGAGATCTTCAGGCACGTTAGGCTTTTCCTCAGTAGGCTGCTATTTCCAGTTATGTGGCACTGAACGAATTCTCGCGAGCACTTTCATTGGATGGATGCAGAATTTTCGAGCTCCTGCGGTAAGGTTCACGAAACTCCCCGAAAATTATTGCAGTGTTTCACTCCTCCCGCTGTTCGGCAAAGTCATGGGAAGACGCGTTTTCCAAATGCTTCTTACGCATGTGCAAACCGTTCTAGCAGACAAGCAACATGGTTCTGTTCCACGCCGATCCTGCGAAGCGAATTTAGTAACCCTTCTAAAAACAGTACTTGGACTTGATATCTTCAGTTCTCAACTAGACGTTCTGTCTCTTGATTACCCTCTGCTTTCCAGATCATCCACCATAAATTGCTCCTCTACCAAATCTAGAACTCGTTCAGCATTTAAGGAGAAGCACTTCGTTGGCTTTCATATCATCATTGCAGTCAAAAATAGCATTTGATTATTAACGTTTACGTCTATTGCAGGGTCGTTGCCTTGGAATTTTTAATGGAAGGAAGACAGACCCAGCCAGGTGGCAATAGGGAATGGGAGACGAATTTTGAGTATTTGGGCTGTATCTGAAAATGCTACCTAGGGTGCACTTTACACAGGCGCGGATCTAGCCGGAAAATTTAGTGTAGGGGGAAACAATTCCGGCACTTACAATGGAGGAAATTTTTACCATTAAATTATATGCGCTCCTGTGTGGAGAGCGGTACTAGCGGCATCAACATTGGTCGTATTATGTTATGGGAAAATATCAATATTTCCGAGGAAAATATTTGTCGCGTTCTTAAAACTATGCATACAACTTTTATTCGAGGACATGGAAACCTACATTGTATCAAATGATACTAGAGATGTATAAATTTTTTAATATTCAATGAAATTACAGTAAACTTACTGATAGGTTTCGTGGGCTGAGTCTCGCAAAAACTTAAGTCGACAAGCAGAAATGTTCATTAGCGCTTGTGTTCGTAAGCGCAAAGGTTTGTTCTCGCTGATGTACGCAAGCGAATCAGATACAACAAGGTGACACTCTTCCGAGTGCTCCTCCTTTCCAATTGGAGAGCTGATATCTCCCCATGGATGCTGCTGTTAGAGATTAATTGCCCTTTTATAGTTCCAGGGAAGTTCTATTGCAGTAGAATCCCGAACGACAGACTTGGAACACATAATTATAACGATTCTTTTCCTGTTTTCCATTTCCCTTCCAACACGCGTCCCAACGGGGTTCTGGTACCACTTTCGCCTTACCGGGGTAGAACCCAGTTTCGACGCTTCCATAGAGGCACATTAGGCACTGCCTAGCCACTTTTAAATGTCAAAGTAGGTATGTATTTTACGTGGAACAAATCTAATTTGACTTGATGTGTAAGCTACAGAGAATATTCCTTTTTCGGATGACTGGGTCAAAGAGCCGATGATTCGCATCTCTGACAATCCATGTTCGCAGCTCATACCGTAAAAATATGAGATAAGGCATTTCGCGATTCCGCTAACTCTGCCTAACCTTGTGGCAAATCTAAGGTGTGTTTTTTTATTGACATCTCTAAAACATCATTCATTGGGACGCGAGTACTGACTAGTTAAACCAGCAAACGAGCCATGCCATAGCAGCTCTTTAATGCGGTATTTGAAGCACGTTCGACGTCCCGTCTTAAGACCTTGATTACAGCGGATTTGTTTATTGACATTTTTGTATTCGCGGATTTCTAGCCTTCTCTAGTTCGGGACAGTTATTATATAATTATTAGCACAATATTTAATTCGTGAAGCCCTTATGAAGGACGTGAGTCATGGCACAAAATCTAGAGGATGAAATTTGAAAAAATACCTGTTCACAAATCGATCGTACGCAAGAAATTGGACGTCATAAAAAATGAAGTGCCGAAGCCGTCCTCGAAATGGGAAGCTCTCGTGAGCAACTTGTCCTTCCCGACTTACTTACCTACCTACCTATCCTTCTTGAATCTTGCCTTGTACCTTCATACTTCATATACTGCCGCATAACCGTTTCTGCAATCCACCGTGAAATGTTTTTTGTTGAATTTTTAAAATGTTAAACATTTAAACATAAATATTATTTTTGCTCATCGACTTGATCTTGCTCCCCTCTCCAGCCGACCGGCTGGATCCGCCCCTGTCCACTATCTGGTAAAAAGCCTGGGCGACGTCCTTACCTCTAAGCCAATCGTGCCTAGGCTAACATAATGTTCAAGGGACGCCATTGGTAGGACCTCCACCTTCGGGAGCCATTTTAACCCCCACCCCACTGGGGGTCCGGTGCCACCTTCGCCCCACCGGAGGGCATAGATGGCCCCTCTCTAACTCCGAAAATATGAGGGTTAATGCAAATCTGTGAAGTGCAGTGGAAAGCTCACGTGAATTCAGTATTGGGCTTATTTCGTATGTTTTAGCCCTCAGGTCAATGGTTTGACATCCAGAGGTTAATGTATGTCGGGTCGGGTCATTTCCACAAAAAATGTACAGCTAAAGACAAATGAACATAGCTCACATGGCATTAGAGCTATTAAAGTCTGGTAAAGTAAATTTTATAGGAAAATACCAGGGCTTTCTCCATTATCTGGAAAACAATAACCTTCTGCGCAGGGGTCTGACCTCCAGAGGACACCTCTTGACCTAACGACCTGGGATCACGGAGGTAACAAAGTGGTCAGTACATACATCAAATGAAAGCCAGTGACGGAACAAACACGATGACGTTTAATTCAACACCCTAAGTTGGTTACGTCAGAAGTTATCGTCAAAATACTGTTTTTGACCTCTGGTGACCTGTGATGACCTCAGATTATTTAAAGGGGAAATATTGACCCTGCAATCCGTGGAAGGGTGCCCAATATTTGTTTTAGATTTCTGAGCTTTGCAATCATTTTTGTGACTTTTACAGCACAACACAGTTTGTTCCACGCTCTTCCAATGGGAGAGGTCACCTCGTGAACCAACCCCAGGTTCCGAAATTGAACAATCTCGGACATATATTTTGTTGACCCCAAAAGAGTCATCACGTTTAGAAAGTTTCAAATCGATTGGTCTGAAAGTGTAGCTCTGGTAGAGCTTAAAAGTTGAAGTGAGGTTACCTTGTTTGACCTCGCCTGGTGACCCAAGCTAGCATGATTCACGGTAAGCAAATGACATGGCTGTTGGGAAACTTATGGGGTGAGAGGTAAAGCCCCCAACCGCAGTGCTGTGCCGTGCCGTTTTTTGTTTTACTGGAAAAACCTTAGGGGATATAGATGCTAACCCCGTGAGGCAAGGGTTCATGATTCTTGTCCAATCCAGGACAGGACGCCAGGACAAATATCTCTTGCTTGGACATCCTTAAAACCCACGTTCTAAAGATGGTTTTAGTACTATCGATTATAAATGTGTATACCTTGCTTTATTTGCTAGTTTGAAACGCGAAATATATTTTAATACATCAATACAAATTTAATAAATTAATAGATGTCACATTGGGTCCTAGTGATAACCACTTTTAACTAAAAATTATGCATTGCATTCATATACATTTTGACGCAAATTTAACGTGTTCAATCTGTCATACAGCATTACCAGCTCATAAGCCAATTGAACGGCACATGTATTCAGAGATGTTTCAATGTTAAGGAATAAAATAATAAAAAAACGACATATTAGGCCTATGGGCCATTTTTGGCCGAAATGAGGCCAAATTCGATATTTTCCAAATAGATTGCCCCTAAAACCACATAGTCCGGATTTGCACGAAGGTGGTATATTGCATTTAAAAGTGGTTGCAAGCTAGTGTTTTTCTTGCTTTAAAAGCACCTCTAATTTGAGACCACTTTGCTTTTTCTTGATACTAGTACATTTTATTTTTGAACCAGGTTCCTCGGTAACGCAACGTGTGTTTCAATAAGTACCTAGCCTTAGAATGTATAATTGTATATTTTCTAGAGTATGCGAACACTTCTCATATTCAGGAGGAAGGCCCTGACAGCCTGAACTATTTTTTTGTCAGGTCACATTTGAGGTCACTAGAGGTCAAGGCATGCCATCATTGGGTACCATGTAGACGAAGGTTTTCAGTCGATGATGATTTTAGGGCACTACAGCTGTAGAGGCTATAGATGTCCGTGAAGGTTTTCAGTCATTACACCGGAACTAGTAAAGACAGAACAAAACAATCTAGACAATTGGAATCCTTGCAGCACGACAAATTATAGATAATATGACCTTCCTGGGTCAAATCAGGTTAAATCAAATATTTGGCCTGACCTGAGGCCAGGTCAAGGTAAAATTAGGTAAAAATGCATATCATTAGAACCGCAAGTTTGAGGCAGTCCTAATGCCGTTAAAATAAATGCTCCATAACCATATATTACTAAGTTATTTAGTTTAAACCATTTAATCATTTTTTCCAATGGAGAGGTCATAGCTCGTGCCTGACCTTAGGTCATCGATATAATAAATACCGGAACATATTCTACAGAACTCCGGCGGGCCATTATGTGATATGAGTTTCAATCGGGTAGGTCTACCCTGCTCTGACTTATGATTTCTTCCTTTTTAAGGTAAGTTTACTTGTCTCGCTCTGGTGACCTGAGCTGAGATGACCAAACCTTAAAATTGTGTCAAAAGTTCTAAAACGAGCAGAGCAAAGGTATGCAAACTATAGCGGCGCTGCGCGCTTCCGTTTTTATTCTATCTAAAAAAACTGAGGGGGCGGGTACCCGTCCCATCAATGCACGTGTTAATGTCTATCTGACTCTGCTCCATTGGTTTATGAACAGTGGGGCCAGGGGCCAAGGCCCCCAATGTTCAGTATCTTCACCATTGACCTTATGGTGTTGTTTGGAAAGAACCACATTTAAAATATACCTTCCCCAATATATTGGATGTCCCTACACCTATTGCCTGTTCGGACACCTCATTACACATTGGCGCAACGCACGTGTAACACGGGTGGTGATACTTGCTTACACTGCTATTGCTTGTCCTTTCCCTGCGAACTTAATGACACGCACAGTGGACAGGGTTCTGGCGTCAACGTGCATTGGAGAGGAGGGGGTCCTAAAGTGCCCCCACTCCTTGTCTAATATCTATAAAACCAAGAAGATTGGAAAAACTTATGTTTGGAAGTGTGTGTGGGGGCGATGGTAATCTACATCCCATCCGAATTCCATTAACCTAGGTCAATATCTTTAAGGTCAAACAAGGTCGTAAAATATTGGTCGTGCTGATGACCTATTGGCTCTGAGCATTAGTATTGACCGGGGGGAGGGGGGGTAACCACCCCCGTCAATATGCGTGTTAAAGCCTATAGGAACATTATAGACCTTTTTCTAAATTCGTTCACTAATCGGCGTGCTCATGAATGCCCAAAAACCCAGCTCAGTGGCATTTCCTGGCCGTGAATGGTTCTCCGGCCACCTTGGAAAATAGGCGGATAGGAAATTTACGACCGCCCTCCACTGAACGTGTTAATCCAAATCAGACAGCCTGTTTAAGTAGTCCTACATGACCCTTCAGAAAGCACAGGTCCAAACTTGCAACACGAGCCTTGGGAGTGGTCGTGGATTATACGATTTTTTTTAGTTGGAAGTTGTTTTAGACCGAATCTACAGGAGAAGGGTAATTTCTCGGTCAGTGCAGCTTTCCTCATGGACTTCTTGCGGAGGTCATGACCCGCACCTGGCCACCTGGTTCATCGATATACAAATATTGTTGCTGCATCTTACTTTGAATAGTGGCCATATTATGTGATATGAATATCGGGACCCTCTATTGTTTTATCAAGACCAGTTTTCACTAGCATCCCTTGAAACCTTCTCGATTGTGGTGACTTTATTTGATCCTGAAAGGCGTGTTCAAACACTTCCACTCGTGCGCGAGGGTTAACTGTATTTCTGTCAAGGGGCGGAATTACCAGCCCCGAAGTTTTTCCAAGCTATTTCCAAACGGTTTGCGATAAGATTTTGAAACTTGCTGATGTTTCCTAAAACTAAATTGGGCAGCAGAGTGTTTGGAAAGCTTTGAGGTATTCTATTGACCAGGATCAGAGCTATTGTTCGGTACATAAGGAGGATCTATTCGAAAACAGACTATTATTGTGCAGGGTGCGTTCTTGGTTCAGCAAAGTCATCGGTAACATTATTGAGAACAGTTTGAATGGTAAAATATTATGAGGAGTTTTAGGGCGCTTCAGCTGCAGAGGCCATTTGTTAGCCAGTCCTTGAATCAGTGTTGGTCTATACCATTCCATCCTAGCTTCTGGAGTAAGCGCGAGTGTTCCACGCTTTCAGAGGTGCGTAATGTGTCAGCAGCTAAGAGGGGTAGTAGCATGTGCTTGATCCATACTGTCGGATATTAAACTAACAGTTTCTTAGCATTAATGTTTCTGTTGGATGCACCAATCGGATACCGTGCTTGTTTTCATAGGTCGATTGTTGGAGACAATAGGTAATACGGTGTCATCTAGTTCATGACATTTTTATGGATGAAATATGGTGTCATCTAGTTTATGATATTTTCTGCTTGAAATTGAACATCCTAGGACTGCGAGGCTCTTTCATGTCTTGCCAGTGCCTCTGTTTTTTACCACTTCACTATTTCACTATTAGTTAAGTTTCTTGATCTTTATGCGCGTGTTGCTCGCTTGTATTTCCATATAGGTTTTTACGCATTCGATTTCACTTGCCCGTGTAACCCATATCTGCTGAGGTGATATCGCAAATCAATACAAGAATAAAAGCGGAGTGAGGTCCACTTTTGCAAGCAGCGCTGGTGCGTTTTCAGATGTGATTTTGCATATGCATGGGCAGAGGGCGTCACAGAGGTGGATGTGAGGCTACCGCAACTGAGTGCTATGGAAATAAGTCACTCTTATTCATTCTGACTCCTCAGGATTACTCTATTATGCTTTCAAAATATGATGTCTGTGTTAACCTATTATGACTTCATCCAGTTCATTCTGTGTGCTGTTCTTTTCGCTCGGTTGTTTTCTCCGCATTTCCACATAACCTGTTGGCCTTCTTCAGCATGTGCACAATGTTGAGTGAGGAGATTCCCAGCATTAGACCGAGATTGCCTCCGAAGTCAGTCACCATTTCTCAGACAGTTTAGGCCAACCTTTCCTCCAGCTCCAGCATCATCAAGTTGCTTAGTTTAAAATTAATCATGATGAAGTTTGGAGACACAGCAGTAGAGTTTGAGTAATCCACTGAAGCTGATACCATTTTTCGCACACAAGGCGGTAGACATGAAGAGTATAATAATTATTGGGGCTTATCGACGCACCAACTGCCAGGGTCATATGGCGTCGCCAACTCTCTCCCTGTTGGAAGGGTTGCTCGGGAGCCAGCTTGCTCCTTGTTCAGGAAGCCGCCGGGCCTTGAACCCGGGTCGGCTGCGTGGAAGCCAGCTAACATGAAGAGTAGTTGGGATCCAGCAAATGAGGTGTAAACGACAGTGCACCAAGCGTGCAGGGGGTAGCCTGATGGTTTGAGCAAAAGACCATATCCCGTTGAGGTGACAGCCAGCATTCTGCTGGGAGAAGCTGACGTAGCATTCTGCCCTTGACCGCCGGAGCGAGCGGACGTGCCCTGCAGCGCGGAGCAGCTGGCTGATGCTCCGGTAACGTGACAGTGGTGGCAGGGGCGCGTGAAATGGCTGGCAGTGGCTTGATGAAGCAGTGATACGAGGAAAGAAAATGTGAGCGAGCACATTATTCTATCTGAACACTGTGAAAATAAGACCTAGAATTCGGTGTTCTCTACCCTTGGGTGAAATGTCGGTGGCTGCTGACATAGACTCGGGTTTTAGCGATGCCGAGTCTGGCACTCAGGACGTGCCTCAGAGGAACAGGAGGGACCGGGAGTCAATCTCGGAAAGGATTTCCAACTTCGAGAAGAAAAAAAGAGGCAAGTGACTTCGCTTAAAAAGACCTCTCCAAAATATAAAGATATGCCATCCGAAATGTTGGCCTTTATTCGGAATATCATTCAAGACACGATCAAGGCATCTATAAAAGAGGAGGTTCCCAGCTTAAAACAGGTTTCACAGCTCAAATCAACTCGCTTAAGAAGAAAGTCCAGGTGCTTGAAGGTGAGCTGTTTGAGAAGAAAATTTGATCGACGAACTGGAAAACAAGGCTGGGGAGTCTGTGGATCAAATGACACAGTTGGCGTCGCAGGTGGACGAAATGAAGCGACATTAGAGGGGTGTTAACTTGGTCCTCACCAGCAAAGCTTTCGGAGCCCGTCGTGTGGGAGAGGATATGAAGTTCAGGTGCTGATAGAAAACTTCCCGAATCTCCAAATAAAAAGGAGCACCTAGCTGCCACCCACCGCCTCCATCGAGATGACGCACATAGGCCCTAAATGCCTCCATCCGCGGCCAATATTACTTTTTTATTAGGGCCACTCCCAACAGGCACACTTGCTCAATTACAGGGAGTATTGGCGTGGGTGTTTAAGGATCCTCTCCACCGGGTCAGATCGGACACGGAAGGCGGTTTCACGCCGTGGGGATTGAACACACGTTAATCCATGCTATCCGATCCGAAGACTGGCATCGTGGCCACCCCGGCCCCAAAACTTGGAAAACACCTTCGCATTACCGAAAATTCCACTCGATGTTTTTTACAAAAGAGCTCATTTGACAGAAAGTTGAACAGCGCACAACTATAAGATTCGACATATACGTTTTATTTTACATGGGCGTAATCAGGACAGTAAAAAAGAGGGGCATTTGGAGCAGCTCAATCCAGCCCAATATATCTGTAATATATGTTGAAGATATTGTCATGGCGCTATGAATTGTGGTCAAATTGTGTTTTGAAACGTTGCAAACAATATACATTTAATCCATAAACAACGATACAGCAATCTTCGTCTGCCATACATTAGTAAGCGTCACCGCGAACAACAAAACAGGAGGCACCAGAAAGGTACATTTGAGCTTGGTTTTCCTTTGAAGCCAGCTTTTTGGTATGACTAACACCGTTGCTGTATGGAAATGTTCTATTATAACCGGCATTCGAGTGATTATTAGCACCCACTTTGGAGAGGGGTCCGACACTAACGCGCACAGGATGGGGTCTGGTAGGCCCCCTGAGATATCGGAAACTAAGAGGCTTAGAAAAAAACGCCGATTGAGAGGCTGGTGGGGGCTATGATGATCTATATCATCACTAATTTTCATTGGCCTATGTCGATACCGTCAAGGTCAAACGAGGTCATAGAGGTCAAATATTGGCCATGCTTGGGACCTATTGATAAATTCCCTGATTATGCGGGGAAAAAGACGGGAGTAAGCTAAAGGCAGACCAGGGTCATAGAGGTTGTGTCGCAAATAATATTTCCTTCAATTTTGAGGTCAAGGTCATTCAAAGTAATTGAACTGTGATGTCGCAATATGGTATACTCCCTATAGTGCACACTATAAGTAGCACTATAGCAAACCTTGAGCGGGAAATGAGGATTGATCTTTACCCATGATCTTTATTCTTGACCTTTGACATTGACCTTACAACTGGATTACCTGATATACGTCAGATTGGGTCACGTCAGCTGACCGAAAGCACCGGGGCCAATGACCTTGAAATTGCTGGTATGACCTTGATCTTTGACCTTGAACTTCACGTGAAGTAACATTGACATATCATCCCGTTTATATGGCGCTGTGACGTCACCACTCAGTCTCCATGCAAGCAAACTGGTCCGACCGCGCGATCGCGGCGATCTCAAAATGTAGGTCTGACTTTAGAAGCCAATAAGTCAAACACGTTCCACCGATTTTCAACATTATTTAACCATTCGACGCGCTGTTAAATTTTCTCAAATGTGGTCGATTGCCGTGTTTTGGCTAGGAGCGGTTCTTCGGTTATTCCGGAAAAATTGTTGTGAGAGTCTCCGAGGCCCCTCCAGCGCGCGTGTTAACACGCAGAGTTGAAGAAAAGGGTAGAATCTATCCTTCCCTTGTGTTTCCTCAAGGCATGTCCAAGTATCAGTCCGTGAAAGTCAGTCCGTATCTCTCCCCCTCCCCCCTCTCCGCTACACAGGGGCGCAGCCAGGGGGAGGGCACAGGGGCACGTGCCCCCCATCGGTGCCGGGGTGCCCTTTTGATTGCCAGGTGGTGTGCCCTTTTTGGGCCGTGACGCTCGAAATTTAGTGCCCTACGTCGTTGAGCCTAGATGGAACTAGACTGCATTTAGCGATTTAAACTATTGTTTGACAATTAAGTGCCTTTTTGGTCAGTTAGGGCATTCTGTCGCCTTTCCAAGCACCAGGGAAGAGTAAAGGCACGTAATCCGTTTCCAGATAATGCCTCATCGTCGCCAATAATCCTATGGGCAAAGCTAATCTGGTGCCCCTTGAGCTCATCTGGTGCCCCCTGAGCGCTGGTCTTGAACCCTGGAGCTGATCATGTGCCCTCTGAGCTGATCTGATGCCCTCGTAGTCAATCTGGTGCCCGCCCCCTGAGAAAATAATTGTGCCTTCTGAATCTATATAATGCTCTCTGAGTTAGTCTGATGCCTTCGAGCTTGCCTGGTGCCCTATTAGCTGTTTTAGTGCCCCTTGAGCTGATCCGGGCCCCTGAACTTATTTAATGCCTCCCGTAGTTTATCTACTGTCCAGGGCCGCAGCCAGGGGTCACAGGGGGCAAGTGCCCCCATCGGTGCCGGGTGCCCTTTTGATTGCCAGGTGGTGTACCCCCTTGGGCCGTGCCGCTCGAAATTTAGTGCCCTACGCCGTTGAACCTAGATGGAGCTAGGCCGCCTTTAGCGATTTCAACTATTGTTTAACAATTAAGTGCCTTTTTGGTCAGCTAAAGCATTCTGTCGCCTTTCCAAGCACCCGGGAAGAGCATAGGCACGTATTCCGTTTCCAGATAATGCCTCATCGTCGCCAATAATCGTACGGGTGGAGCTCATCTGGTGCCCCCTGGAGGTGATCATGTGCCTTTTGAGCTGATCTGATACCCTCGTAGTCAATCTGGTGCCCCCCTCTCCCCTGAATAAATAATTGTGCCTTCTGAACCTATATAATGCTCTCTAAGTTAGTCTGATGCCTCCGAGCTTGCCTGCTGCCCTATTAGCTGTTTTATTGCTCCTTGAGCTGATCCCAGCCCCTGAACTTATTTAATGCCTCCCGGAGTTTATCTACCGTCCAGGGGGCACAAGGGGCACGTGCACCCATCGGTGCCGGGTGCCCTTTTGATTGCCAGGTGGTGTACCCTCTTTGGTCCGTGCCCCTCGAAATTTAGTGCCCTGCGCCGTTGAACCTAGATGTAACTAGACTGCATTTAGCGATTTCAACTATTGTTTGACAACTAAGTGCCTTTTTGTACTACTTTTGACAACTAAGTGCCTCAGGTAACAAAATGTCCAGATTGGACATGTTCATCGTCAGTTATTCAATGCAAGCTATGATTTTCGAATGCAGCATTCAAAATACTTTCAGATCTGATCACTCAGTCATTTCGTTGGTGTGTAAAAACATGTCTGAGGAAAGAGGTAAAGGATTATGGAAGTTTAATATGTCATTATTAACACGCGCATTGACGGGGGGCGGGTACCCGCCCCCTCGGGTTTTCGGAGATAGAGAAAACGGCGGCGCGTAGCGCCGCCGTACTTGGCATACCTTTTCCTTCATCATTTTTACAACTTCTGTGAAAATTTTAAGGTTAGGTCATCTCAGGTCAGGTCACCAGTACAGGTCAAGTGACCCGACCTCAAAAAAGTTTAAGATAGCATAAGTCGGAGCAGGGTGAGCTTATCTGATTGAAACTCATATCACATAATGGCCCCACCGAGTTCTCTAACATATGTTCCGGTATTTTTGATATCGATGACCTAAGGTCAGGTACGAGGCATGACCTCTCCATTGGAAATACATGGGAAAATTGGTTTTTACGGAATAACTCAGTAACGGATGGTGATAGAACATTTATTTTAGCTGCATTAGACTCGCCTGGGCTTTGCGGTTCTAATGATATCCATTTTATATAATTTGACCCTGACCTGACCTCAGGTCGGTCAATTCTTGTTTTGACCTAGCAAGGTCAAATTATATATCATTCGATTCGGCTTGCTAAGACGATTCATATAGTTCAAGTCGTTTTGCTCTATCTTTACTTGTTCAGATGTAATGCCCGAAAAACTGAATTTTACATGTTATCCCTATGACGGGCATGTTTTGACCTCTCGTGACCTTAAATGTGACCTGACAAAAAATGGTTCAAATGTTTTCGATGGAGAAGTGGATGGGCAGCCCAATGCCGTTTACCGTTTTTCGCTAACTACCGTGGTTCTCGAGATCTTAGGGGCGGGTACCCCCCCCGTCAATGCGAGGTGGCTCAGACCCCCGTCAATGCGCGTGTTAAAGGACCAAGAATACATAGAAATAGTTAAAAAGGTAGTGAGAAAAACTGTAAATCAATACGCTATCCCAGTATACGACGCGTCGTACATTGAAACTAATAGTAAAAACGTTGAATTTATAGTTAATGATGCTCTATTTTTTAATACGCTCTTAATGAACATAAGATGTGAAACAGTGTACTACTCACAAAAACTAGGCCGAGAAAAGAGAAATCAAGAGAATCGTCTCCTGAAAAAGATAGAAGCCATCGAGAGTAAATTACATGCAGCAACAGATGAAGAGCGCCAAGAACTGAGCGAGGCTAGACACCAGTACGAAATATTGAGAGACCACAAAATAGAAGGCATGATCATTCGCTCTAGATGTAATTGGCATGAGCATGGTGAACGTTCCAGCAGGTATTTTTGCAATTTGGAAAAACAGAATTGACAGCGTAAGACAATACCCCTTCTTAAAGAGAATGGTGAAGTAGTTTTAGGAGAGAGTAATGTATTAAAGTTCCTAACTAGCCACTATCAGAGACTGATGAGCAAGCAAGATGCTTTAGATTTAAGCCAAATGAAAATGTTTGTCGAAAACAACATAGAAAAGAAGCTTACTGGACATCAGCGTAGTTCCCTTGATGAACCAATATCACAGCAAGAGGTAAGCAATGTATTATTTAGGATGGCTAATGATAAAGCACCTGGGTCAACAGGGTTTCCTGCTGGGTTTTTCAAATTTTTCTATCTTGATTTGAAAGAGTTCTTATGGCGCTCAATTCAGTACTCCTTGTCAAGTAATGTACTTCCAGTGACGATGCGTGAAGCAGTCATAACCTTAATTCCAAAATCTAACGCACTAAGTAATCGTGTGAAGGGCTGGAGACCCATTAGCCTCTTAAATGTGCAATATAAAATACTGTCGGGCATCATGGCCGAGAGGATTAAAACTGTTGCTCCACTTCTCATCAACCACGATCAAACGGCTTACATAAAAGGAAGATTTATAGGTGAAAACACCAGAGCCCTTGCGGATATCATTCATTACTATCATGAGAGTGAAAAAGATGGAGCGATTCTGTCAGTTGATTTTGAAGATGCCTTTAACTGTCTAGATTGGCGATATATAACTCATGTTTTCAAAACCATAGGATTTGGGGAAAACTTTATGAGAATATTTACTCTGCTGTACACGAACAAAGATAGCTTTTCACGGATACTTCTGAATGGACATCTTGGGGACATCATATCTCTAGGTAAAGGCACAAGACAAGGTGACCCCGCTTCAGGTCTTATTTTCATAATTGGCATAGAAGTTCTCGCAAATTTTTTGCGGAAAACACCCTTTAGAGGTATTAAGATTACTGAGCACGCAGAATTTAAGATAAGTCAATATGCCGATGACCTCATTGTATTTTTAGACGGTCGAAACCCAGATATTCGTATCGTTATGCAGCAGTTGGGTGAGTTTAGTAAGTATTCAGGATTGAAGCCAAACATAAGCAAAAGTAAGTGTATGTGGTTAGGGCCTCCCAAGACAAATATTTGCAGTGATCTCGCGTTACAGTGGGTTCAAGAACTTAAGGTGTTGGGAGTTGTGTTTAGTCCGAACCCTGGGGATATTATTCGCCTAAATTTTCCGGACAAAATTGAGAAACTGGAAAACCTATTAGGTTTCTGGAGTATGAGAAGTTTAACACTTATAGGCAAAATTACAGTGATAAAAACTCTTGCTCTATCCAAACTTGTTCATCTGTTCATAGCTCTACCAACACCGCATGAGGAAATAATGAAAAGAATTAGGACTGCATTTTTCAAATTTTTGTGGAATAATAAAGCGGAGAAAGTCAGACGAACGAAAATATGCCAGGATTACCACAATAACGGTCTAAAAATGGTGGATGTAGATATATTTGCTATAGCATTGAAGTGCACCTGGGTAAAACGAATGATTATCAGTTCCAACGATGATACCAAATGGATAGTTATGTGTAAATCAATATTGAAAGAGCATGAGAGCAATTTGACTTGGTACGGCCATTCAATGCTATATAGGCTGGCAGCAAATGTCAAAAACAAATTCTGGTCACAAGTATTGAGTAGCTGGGGTAAGTTCACCGCATTTCATGAAACTGCACCTGAAAATGTGATTAATGAGGTCATTTGGTGTAATGATCTATTCAAGTATAAATTCACCGTTAAAAAACAGTGGAAATCGAGAGGAATCACCTTTGTAAGTGATCTAATGAACGGAAAGAAGCTACTGACACGCGATGAGATTGAGACAAAGTATGGATTACAGGTCGGTCTCATTGAATACAACTAGATGCGGTTGAAAATGAAATCAATTTTACGAACGATAGGTAATCGAAAAATAAGCTATGAATTACCAACAATACCTCCAAGAACTTATATTGCCGTAAACAGCAAAAATTTAAGCAGATTTATATGTCATGTTCTGATACGCGATGTGAATAAAAAGAACGAAGGTATAAACAGAAAAATACGGGATAAATGGACATCCGAAACAGAATCATACCGGTCAGGAACCACGCAATGGATTCGAAAGGTAACTCACTCAACCTACTTGCAAACATTGCATTTTCGAATTGTCAATAGGATCATACCAACTAACACATTTCTCTGTAAAATAGGAATCTCTGAAACTAGATTATGCACCTTTTGTCACCAGTCGGAAGAAACGCCGGGACATCTCTTTGTGCAATGTCGGAAAGTAAAAGAGTTTTTCGGTCATGTAAAGAGGTTACTGCAAAGGAAACATAGTTTCGACATAACAGATAAGAAGATTGACTCAATATTCGTTAACCCTGATGAGAGGGTTATATTTGCACTGATCAATACTATAGCTGTGAAATGCATATGGTCAGCAAGGCTTCACGCGAGGCTCCCAGAATGGAGACATTTTGAAAACTATCTAAAACACGAATATAAAATTGAAAAAAACGTAAGCATCTTGAACGGAGAAATCATGGGATTCCAAGAAAAATGGAATGGCTTGCATCGTCTGCTTTAATCAAACGATGCACATTCAGATATATAGTTAAAAAGCACTGAAACACGACCACACCACCGCATGCACAGAGACACACACACACAGACACATATACACTCACACAACCCACACATAACACAAAGACACAAACACTCACACCCCACGCACACACACATTATACGTATCCACACACATACACAAATACGCACGTCGTATTCCTACGCATGGACTCACACAGCGGCTCCAAAGCAAGTAACTGTATTTTGTAAACTATAAGTTTTTCATTGAAAGTCAGATTGTCTGTACGATTTGGAAAGACATTGGTGAGAAATTGCGTCGAACTGATATTTTGTGTGCATGAATACGACGACACTGCGTATGCAAATAAGCAAGAACACGCTGTGTATGTACCTAATGATGATAATGATGATGAGGTTGACATTAATGGTGAGGGCTTATGATACAATAATGATATGTGAATCAAATACAGGGCCTAGGCCGTCACCGGAAAAAAAACTAAGTGCCTTTTTTGTCAGCTAGGGCATTCTGTCGCCTTTCCAAGCACCCGGGAAGAGCATAGGCACGTAATCCGTTTCCAGATAATGCCTCATCGTCGCCAATAATCGTACGGGCGGAGCTCATCTGGTGCCCCCTGGAGCTGATCATGGGCCCTCTGAGCTGATCTGGTGCCCTCGTTGTCAATCTGGTGCCCTCCTGAGAAAATAAGTGTGCGTTCTGAGCCTATAAAATACTCTCTGAGTTAGTTTGATGCCTCCGAGCTTGCCTGGTGTACTTTTAGCTGTTTTAGTGCCCCTTGAGCTGATCCGGGCCCCCTGAGCTTATTCAATGCCTCCCGGAGTTGATCTACTGTCCAGGGGTGCAGCCAGGAAGGCACAGGGGGCACGTGCCCCCATCACTGCCGGGGTGCCCTTTTGATTGCCAGGTGGTGTACCCAATTTGGGCCGTGCCACTCGAAATTTAGAGCCCTAGCCGTTGAAAATAGATGTAACTGGACCGCATGTAGCGATTGAAACTATTGTTGGACAACTTAATACCTTTCTCGGTCAGCTAGGGCATTCTGTCGCCTTTCCAAGCACCCGGGAAGAGTATGGGCACTTAGTATGTGTCTACCTAATGCCTCACCGTCGCCAATAATCGTACGGGTGAAGCCAATCTGGTGCTCCTTGAGCTCATCTCGTGGCCCCTCAGCTGGTCTTGGCCCCTTGAACTGATTACTTGCCCTCTAAGCTGATCTGGTGCCCCTGAGTCAATAGAGTGCCCCACTGAGCAAATAATTGTGCCTCCTGAACCTATATAATGCTCTCTGAGTTAGTCTAATGCTTCCGAGCTTGTTTGGTGCCCTGATAGCTGATTTAGTGCCCCTTGAGCTGATTCGAGCCCCCGAGCTGATCTCATGCCTCCCCAAGCTGATTCTGTATCCTAAGTCAATATGGTGCCTCTTCAGCTGATTAGGTGCCCCCTCAACTGATTATTGATGTCTCCTTAGATGGTCTGGACCCCCCCCTGAGCTGGTTTGGTGGGCCCTGAGCCCACCTTGTGTCCCCTGAGCTGTTATGTTGCTCCCTGAGCTGATTTAGGCTCCTGCCATAGTCTGGGGGGCTGGGAGCTGATCTGGACCCCGAGCGGATCGATCTGGTGCCACCTGAGCTGCACTAATGCCCCTTAGTCGATCTGGTGCCTCCTGAGCCCATATGATGCCCCCTGAGTAATCTGGTGCCCTTTCAGCTGATCTGGGCCTCCTTACGTGATTTCATGAGCAGATCTAAAGCCCTGAGCTGAGCTGGGCCCACAGGTGCTGATGAGGGCCCCTGAGATGGTATGGGGCTCCTGAGCTGATTAAGTGCCTCCTGACTTGATCTGGTATTCCCGAGCTGGTCGGGGACCACTGATCTGATTGTTTGTCTGCTAGGCTGATCTGGTGCCCTATGGGCCGATCTGGTGTCCCCTGAGCAGCTCTGGGGCTTTTGAACTGCTTGGGCCCCGAGCTGGTGAGGGATTTCTGAGCTGAATTAGTGCCCCTCACTTGATCTTGCCCCCTGACCTGACTTGAGGCCCCTGAACTGATCTGGGGCCTCAAGAGCTGATCTGGGGCCCAAGAGCGGATCTAGGTTCTGAGGGTACCCTGAGCTGGTCTGGGCGCTGAGCTTGTGAGGCCCTTTAAGTTGGCTTGAGGCCCCCTGAAGTGATCTGGCGCCTTAAACTGTTCTGGGGCTTCTTGAACTGGTTTAAGGCCCTATGAGCCTATCTGTGGCCCATTGAGCTAGTCTGATGAACTCATCTCTGGGACCAATGAGCTAGTCTAGTCCCTGGGTGAAGCATGAGCTGCTCTGTGGCCCTGATCTACATCAGGGGCCCCTGAGGTGATCTTGAATAGATAAATAATAGGGACACAAGGCCAACTCCCATCATCTTGGGGCGGGGTCACTGAGCTAGTCTATTCCCTGGAGGCACAACTGGGAGGATGGGGGAAGTTGCTCTGGAGGCCTCTGATCCACACTTGGGGGCCCCAGAGCTGGTCTTGAATAGATGGGGAATAAGAACACAATGGAAACTCCCCTTGTAAAACGGAGCTAACGAGGAATGAGGAATCTCTAAAACGGCTTGTGATACCTAGGCACCCCTGGTTATATAAATTGCTTATTTTACTGGTGGATTCTGGGAAGGGATGATAAAAAGGCATGTGCCCCTGAGCTCAGAGCACAGTCCCCTAAACCAGGATTTCTACTAATTAATTTAGATGAAGAAATAGTTTTCACAATTTTCAGCCCTGTCACACCATCCCCATCCAAACCACCGGCCTGTTCACCTTTTATTTACTCTTAACTGGGACCGAGCCTTGCGAATATGGAACTTAATAAACGCGTTCAAAAGGTATGTCCCAAATTTTTTCCGGCAGCAAAAATGTGTTCTTCCAAAGACACTATGCTACTCCTCGTCCCACGGCGATTGTGGGAGGCAAGGAACTTAATCCGCATTCAGCTAGGGCTCACTCGTCACGACAAAACCAGTGGGTATAACAAAAAATTTTTCGACTCCAATATGCCTTAACCTGCACATTGTAACAGATATCACATGCTCCGCTGATTTCTCTGATGTTAAGTACTTGCATGAATTGGCTGCCCTTAAATATATAAAAAAGTAGTGTTTTGGCTACTTCCATGGCATTTTGGTGATATTTTGTTCCTTTTTTCGGTTTTAATCGAGTTTTCCTTCTCCGTCAATGATTTCTGTGCATTTTTATTGAACCAAAGATGCCCAAAAATTATATAAACAAAGATATAATAAGTTGTTTAGGTTACGTTAAAAAGTGCCCTTTTTTCCCCGGGGTGCCCCTCAAAGTTGGTGTGCCCCCTCATACGAAAGCTCTAGCTGCGCCCCTGCCGCTACATATGATATCGCAGTGTCGCCAACTACCTTGGTCACCTGAGCAGCTCGAGCGTCATCTTGCGCTGGCGCGTGACATTGGGAGCGACGAGGAAATTCGATTCCCGATTGGATCCCTTGGACACCTCGGAACTCCGATGGTTACGGCGAGCCAGTTCATCTGGATGAAAAAGTCTGACTGGTATTCACCATACATGGTTTAGCTTGTCATATACAGCCAAACAGGATCCTTAGGTATCGTTATTTGCTGTCTCGGCATTGCTCGTAAGTACTATAATTTCGGAATCCCGGGATCACGAGAGGCTTTATACTGGGATTCGGGCTTTTTGAAAATAGATCCCAATCCCAAGATTGACATACCTAGCAGGTACATTTCTCGTATAATAAATGTTTCGTTGTCGGCAGTCCCTTCGGGTATTTTGAGAACTCAACACAGCAGACAATACACAAATTGAGACGGTTATAGTGTTTTGAAATTTGTATAAACTAATTTCAGCACTTCTAAGCATTTCCCATAGCATCGTTCTCTGATAGTCCACTCATATCGGTCATGCTGGGCCGACCCATGCTTCCATTCGGTAACCCACGGCGTTGCGTTAGCACCGCAGCGGCTTAGTTGGAGCCACACCCTGAGTTATTATATGTCATCTGGAGTACGGGGCTGCAAGTGGACGCAATATGTTTTGACTTGCCCTTGTAGAGTTCATCCTGGGAAATCGTTCGATGATAGTTTTATGCGGTGCCGATGCTGGCCAAATTTTAAATCCCTCTCTTTGTATTTGTAAATCGAACAGTGTTTGAGATATGCAATATGCTGAGATAATGGTCTCTAAAATAGTTGTCAGAACTATTTTTGCATTATTTAATACACAAAACCATTGCAAAGGGCGTACAAAAAAGTGGTATTTCCATACTTTGACCCGTTCCTGCTTTTATGGTCTATTTAAAACATGATAAAATGTACGTAGTTTTCGCAACAGATCTCTGGTCTGCGGGTGGCGCGCCCGAGTGCTTACTTCCAGACTTGTTGATGACTCAAATTTTTTTGAGTCGACTCAACTCTGACTCACGGCTTAAAGGCTGACTCTGATTCTGACTCGACTCGCTGTGTTGAAAATGGTGAGCCGACTCGACTCAACCCAAATCCAGAAGTGAGTCGACTCAACTCTGACTCAAAAAAGCATTGAGTCAGAGTCGATTCTGACTCAGAATGGTGGACAAGTATGTACACAAAAATGCCCATTTCCTTTCATAGTACACACATTCCAGTACATTTATTCATGGGATTAACTATTTAATAACTGCACATTTATTTCCATAAAATTTCAATTGCAATGCATTACTTCATGACATAAATTATGTCTGTATACGAATGAAGATAGGTGCTAAAATGCCAACATGTGAGTGAGATGAAGGGCCTGGGGGCTTTTCATTTTGAAGGTATGTCCTTCATGACTAGTCATAATTGAGGCAATAAGCGAGGTTTCAAACACAAAGAACAGGACTCAATGTTGGAAAATTTGACATTTTCAGTGGCAATGCCTGCCCCAGTGCATTCTGAAGAATCCTGTGACTAATTAAGCTTCAAAATAAATACTAAGCCGAGTCGAACCGACCCTTTCCATCACCTCAATCAAAAACAAAACAAACAATGAACGATCGCGTCATCCTCCCGAAAAAGCTGTAATGAATACTGCAGATGGCGCACTAAAGACATTACACGAACCTAACCTCCGATGACACAAAAGATGACGATAAATAGCACTTCAAAAGTCACGTGACTTACAAAAACTAAGAAAATAATCTAGCCCCTCAGGCTACAGCCAGACTACAAAATAAAGAAAAGCAGACATATTATGGCGCACAATGATGGCTTTGTGACTGGCGTGGCGCGCGTGGGTGCAGGGGGTGCTGCTGCAGTGGTATGTTGTGCAGTGGGAGGGCAGCAAATAGGTAAATAATAATAAACATAATTTAAAGAGTGGTGGTTTGTGAGAGATTTGATGTGTAGGGAAAGCCAAGGACAGGAATAAGTTTTTTCTTTTCGTATGCAGAGGACAGTAGGTACAGTGCTGTGTCGTCAGTGTTGATATTATCTACCAGGTGATGTCCTCAAACCATGACCATTCAAGAAAGTACTTTGAAAAAAACAGCTAATTGAGGCTTTCAGTTTCCGTTTTGACCCATTTCAAGGCTTATGTGCAAAACAAGTTTTTGGTATCCTCTATCTGGCGCTTATATTACTTAGTTTTTTTGTTGTTATCAGTCAACCAAAGCAATAAAATAGAAAATAAAGATGTGGCTTCCTAAGAGTGAATTATTGCATGATTATCAGCTTAGGACTTTGTCTGGTGTGCACCCTCAAAGTAGAAAAGTCTGAATGTGTGCCAAATCACATTTTTCTGTATGATTTTGCATGCTATTGCTAAGATTAAATGGAAAATAACTAGTAATTGTGTGTGGTTTTGAAACTTTATATTTTACACAACTTATTGTTGTTAATGACTGATCCCGGGATGAGTGTAGTGGGGATATGAAAATAATAAAGTACCTACTATTAGTAAATAGCAATATGAAATCTTTCAAAATTAGTCATGAAAATTTCTTAAGTGTCAGCCATGTGATAACATATTTTAAGAAAATAGAGTGTTGAGTCGACTCAACTCCTGACTCACAGCTTAGAGGCTGACTCTGATTCTGACTCGACTCAACTGGTCGAGCACTTGAGTCGACTCAGACTCAACCCAAATCTGGAAGTGAGTCGACTCAACTCTGACTCAAGGAAAACTAGAGCCGACTCAGAGTCGACTCCGACTCTGAGTGGCGACTCAACAAGTCTGCTTACTTCAAGCAACTCTACAAAGACTTTCAGAGCACGGTTTGTGTTTGCCATGCCTGTTTCAAGCGCAGTGAAGAATTTCCTATCAGTATATTAACTCAAAAATAATTTAGAAAAAGCTGCATTTTCGTAATATTGGCCACGGATGGAGATATTTATGGACTATGTGCGACATGGTGATTTGGGCGTTTGTCGACCGCGACCTCAGACACATCTACCGAGAGCGGACAAAACTCCGCCATAGAAACACTCCGCCAGAGCAGAGGCTGTTTATATCAGTCCCTCACAAAGAAAAGCTCTGAACTGCTCAGTGAGCTTCTCACCATGAAAGGTAAAGGACTGGTGTGGCCAGCGTTCACACACAACGGGATCCCAGCGTTCAAGCTGTCCCAGTACTCTCCCCCGGTGCGGGTTACATCGGCTCAACAAGTCCGGGATCTGTGGAGATGGTGCCGGGAGCGGAGAAGTCTGAGGTGGGAGCAGGGGCCTGGACCCGCCTCTGCGGGAGCCGGGCTGCGCACAGTGATGCAGCGGGCCTAAGAAACCGGACGAAAATGCCAAAAATGACTTTCTAGAATTTATATCAAATGTATGCGATGCGCTTGAGATTTAGTTGGAACCCGGAAAAACATCAACATTTTCTTCCGCTAGCGTACCACATTGGTTTCACAGGACCTGAAACTTGAAACTTATTCTGCCTCGCTAAATACGGGTATCTGGCCAGATATAATATCGTGATCTAAAACGTTAATAACAGGTGCTCACACCTCGCCATCCATAAAAAACGTATACTAGCGTAAAGCTTGGGATATTTTTGACCTTCTGGTTACCAAAATAAGGTTCTAACTGCTCCGGAGAATGCAGTGAGTTTGTTTTAATAAGCATATGTTTTGTAACTGAAATTTATAACATACATCATATTTCCTTACACTGGCAAAGAACGCACTGTCAGGATCAGCTAGAAAATCATACCATGTATTCTGGAAAATGACTTGTTTACCTTGGCGGAATCCGTAGGTCGGCAACCGACGGCCGAAAAAAGTTATGACAGCTTTAGTGTGCTTATGTTCTACCCGTAGTCGGCGGGCGGTTGCGGCAATGACGCACGCGGCATCCACCAATCGACGCGTATCATTTCATTTCTCCAATCAAATGGAAAATTTAAATGGGAGAATTTATTTCCATTACCCTGTCAATTTTTCTCTCAATATTACAATTTTTTGCACGAAAAACAGACAAGCCATATGCAGAGAAGACTGAAGCACAGCACTTTCAGGTACAATAACGTTCTCCGACTGTCTTTGCTTAACCATTCATATGCAGCAAATAGTAATTTCCGGCATGTGTTATTTAAATAAATTCATTCTTCATTCGAAATCACAACACACCTAGAGTTAACCAGGTGTGCTTCGTCGCACATTGCTGGCGGCATAACAGAGCAGCTATGCTGATGCCGACTTCACTTTTGCGGCCGGCACTTCCATTATAGAAGCATCGTCTATGCAGTGCCAGCGCGCCGCTGCACACTGGGGCAAATGGCCTCCAAAACCGGCCAAAACCTCCAATTCTAACATCTTCAAAATCGGACTTAATCGTTTGGCTCTGACAGAGAAATGTCTAAAACCTTGGAAAAGCATAATTGTGTCCATTTTTCTCTTCTTTAGCCGCTTGCACAGATGCTGGAACACAGCGCATTAAACACGCTGCAGCTCGGCGTCAAGTTGACTCGAGATGAGGTACACTTTCCGATGCATTATCAACCATGGTCGCAGTCACAAAACCGTTATCTATTTATATCAATGGAAAGCTGGGAACGCCCTGAAGACACTCAATGTTGAAAAGTACGAAATTTGACAATAAGAGCCTGATAGTACTTGTAACTATTAGGACATGTAAAGCTTCTAACTTATTCTAAAATTCTAAATTTCGTTAGACCTGCGAAAAAAACGCACAGCGAGTTTCACTTAGAAATTCATATGTAGTGATGCAATGTTGTATCCTCTAACCAGCCGTGAAAAAATTAGCTCGGCATTAGTTGTCCCAGGGGAGATATGTCACTTTTTGTGCGGCAATGTAGTCCAAGTAGCGCGGTGGGACCGGCGGCTGCGGCGACCGCCGGCTCATGTTGCGCGGTAATTGGAGTAAGGACGGCTGACAGGGGCCGTGGTCGAGTCGTGACGTGGGAAGGCGGACTTGCAAGACACTGGGCAGAGAGTCAATCTGTGCAAAAACCGATTTTAACACGCGCACTGAGGATGAGGGAAGATCAGAGAAGAGTCACCCATTTGTTCATGGAGAGCTCAAAACTGCAACCAGAAGGACGCTGTAAAAAAACAGAAAATACTTTTATAGGAATGTTATCGTGCTACCATGAGTCTGGTCGTCGATCAGCCAAAGGCGGGAGGGGGGAGGGCGCAACGGCACAGCTAATGAAGGAAACACAACCCACCGTTCTTTCGGGAACGTCCGACAGTTCAGCGAGGTTACTGGAGTAAGCCTGGATCTGCTACAAAGGTTTTCGGTAATATTAGCCGCACTATCACCATCAGGGGCGTAGCCAGGATTTCACTCGGGGGGGGGGCGGCGCCCCGGAAAGGGCCCCTGCGACAGCGCCAAAAGGGCACTGATGGGTAAAGAGGGCCATGCTTGTTACAGAATCGTGTCCTCAGGGGGGACCCTTCGGGCCCTCAGGGAGTGGCTGTCCCTGCCCCCCCCTTGGCTACGCCCCTGATCATCATCATCAACAATCGAAATTGAGAAGTATCCGGCCTATGCTCTAGAGACAGCAGTGAGGCTGTTTGTAAACGTGTGCCCATGGTACAGTATGCCGGCAACCATACATAAGTTGCAAATGCACGGGGAAGATGTTACTGAGAGCAGGGGCGTCGCCACCGGGGGGGGCAGAGGGGCCTGCCCCCTCCCCACTTTTTGGCCAAAAATTTCCTGATTTCAGTCAAAATGGGAGAAAACCGGACATTCTTATAACCAGCCGCTGCAGAAGGCAACGAGGAGCCCAAATTCGAATAGTATTTGGTCCTAACGTGGAAAGTTTTTTGTCAGCGTCAGTTTGAAGTTTGGCTGCCCCCCCCACTTCTTTTCCGGTGGCGACGCTTATGACTGAGAGCCTCAAAGTTTCCATAGGAGCATACATGGAGGAGGCCCAGGAGGCAAGGAATAGAGATCACCTTGCATTCAGGCAATATCATACCAGAAAGACATCCATAGTTGACAATCACTGATCAGTACCAGTACCTGCTTATCACCAATGACCTCGTGCTAACATGATCTCCGATGATATAAAAATCCAGAAGGCCCATGACAACGGAGGTTTCGAGCCTGGCAGTAACCCTCTTTATAAGCTGAAAGATAGTGGCACTAACCATTAATAATTCGATGGTGCGTGAGTGGGTACTTGGATGTGAGACTGCTTCAAGAACTTACCTAGATTTCAACGATAATTCTCGGGGTTAATGGATAGCAGACTGGATAAATGGACGCAGGATATTAAATAGGAGAGTTACACAAAGATGCAAAAGAGGTCACCGCATGATTTAATGAACATTCCCTGTGAGTTTAATGTGTTGTCTGTTTCCGCATGTTTGTGCTCATTTTAGGAGAAGAGTGACGGTAATCATTCCCCGAAATCGCGCTTAACATTATTGTGTCAATAAATGCAGCTCCCGCACATGACCCGAGAAGTTTCGATGTGGTTCGGTACTGGATTTAAAGATGACAAATAGTGAAAGAGTGAATTTGTGCCATTATTTATCATGTGGTACTTAATAATTAAGCCAGAGTGAAGGCTCAGCAAGACCTCTGACCTATGATGACCTTGAATATGTCGGATCGGTTTTTGAAATATTACTTTTGTTTTTTTCTTACATTTTAACCGTCACTGGACCCGCCTTATCTGATTCTGTCTCATTGAGTGTCTACAAAACTGGAAAGAACGAAATTGAATTCCGATATTTATAAACCTTGAAAAATAGTTTATCTGATGACCTGGTGTAGATACCCAATGTTTTGTGGCTGGGTAATGAAGTTCAGGGCAACAGCTTTCATATGAGCACAAACAAGTATTCCTAATCAAAGTATGTTTTTAGTTTGGAGGTTTTGGCCTATTTTGAAGCCCAGTTGCCCCAGTGTGCGCTGGCTGGTTCCAGCAGAACGTGGTGTAGTGGCCGGTCTGGGCGCTGCCATGGTGCTCTTCTACAGCATAGAGATCATATACAAAGCTGCCAGAGATCTCCGAAGGCCTGTTAACCAATATACTGAGATCGAGGTCACTAAGAGGAAAAGAAACATGAGTCTGTGTCTTGTGCAAGGCGTTTTCACTGTAGGAAAACCGCTTCAGGTGTATAATCACCACAGGTGGCAATCGCTCGATGCCGAACTTCTTGTAGGCGTCCTGTTGCCGCTGACAATTTGAACATGTCTAGCCTGAAATGTGATCGCCATGAATGTACCGCTCGATACATTGGTGGAGACTGATTTGTGCCAGTGGGTCCGGATTTGGAGGCAGCGGTAGCGACAGCAGAGTAAAGTTCTCGAACGTGACAGATTCGTAGCTGCAAATGGTGCAGAGAAGCACAGACTTTTCCTGTCCGTAGAAAAGCCAGGATATGATGGAATCGTTTGCCTGACAGAACTGATGCCGGCATGAAATTGAGACAACGAAAGCTTGTTGTTCAGTAGTTATTAGGGCACAGCGAGATCAGAGCGTGAATAAGAAAATTCAGGTTTTAACTTCGGCTCACTTTTTGCCCTAAGTAAAATGTTATTCTAAACCGATTTTTTCTTTACAAAAATACAATTAAAGCACTCCTTTCGTTGTAGAAATACGCATAAAATCATATACTACGAGTCCTGCAAAAGTCAGGCGATTGGGGCTATATAATTATCCATTGATGCCAAGACCATGAATCCGAACTTTTTCTCTTAGGTATGATTAGAAAATATTGTTGCTGTGCTACTAGCTTCAAACCAAAGCAGCAACAGCTTTCGTTATATATGATTAAAAAGATAATGCTATTAATAATTTGCCAGCTGGCTACCTTGTAAACTGCTTACCATAGTTGGGACCAGTTATATTTTATTTGAATTTCATGTCAACACATAGTCTACAACTTCCAAGAGAGCTCCTCGATGCACGAATGTTTGATTTGTTTCAGTGTCGGGTATCGTCATTCACTGCTGTCGAAGTCGACACTACCCCGAAATGAAACTAGTTAATCTTTGGCTTCCGCCCCCTGCTAAAACTGACTGTCATGTATGTATGTACATACTGCCTCTCTTGGTTTTCGAAGAAAGTCGCTTGTCGCGCATTTTGTTGCGTTTGCTGGCTGTTTAAGTTTAACATTGGCTATCTTTTGATGTTTTGATACCCGACGCTCCCCTAAATGTGTTCCCAATGCTAATGAATAATACGAGGTGAGAATGTATTTTTCACTTCCAATGTTTGCCGGCTAACAACTGGAGAAGTCAAATCATTATATAAAATTATCAATCATATGAATCGTTTTCCTTACTATTACCTTTATTCAGCTTATCGCATGGTCAGATTTGCGACTATGTAATTATTTTGTAAAGCTACAGTCACTGTCAGAACCATTAAAACCCCTCGATAGCCTCTGCATGAAGTAGCGCACCCAATGGGTGGCCAAGGGGTGCTTTGGTGCCTTTGTTATGGACCTGACCTCAAAATTGATGTCACCCTCTATATTTTTCCTTTAAAAGAGCTTTCGAACGATGCATAGAAACTTGATCTAACTCTTCCAGAAGCCGAGTTACTCTCGGCTTTTGTCAACCTTGTTTTGAGAATCAGCATTGCCTTACATCGGTTTAGAAATGACATCATAACTCGGTGACTTGACCTGACCTTGGATTGAAATTTCGTCAAGATGTATCAAATTGATTTTGGCTTACACTTGCCAGGCGGCATTGCGGTAAGCCGAGCCGTTTTCCTCCCATCGCAAAAAAATAAAGAGGGGGTAGAACCGACCCCCTGGTAAAGGGAGGGTTAAGAGGAAAACCAAAATTTGGTGTGCTTGCTTGAGCCACCTGATGAAGAGCTTCATTTTGGACCAAAATCCTTGTTCTAGCATTATTAGTTATTGAGCTATGAATTTCGTCCCGTTTTTCAGGCCTCCTGCATCACTGTGCGGCGGCGGCCGCTGACCTTCACCGGCGCGCAGACGGACTCGCGCTCCGCTCCCCGGTCAGCTGCCCGCTGCGCTGTACCGGGGGCGGCTGGTGTACGAAGGCTGGAGGAGCCTTCCACAGCACCGGTCATCATCGTCGTCAACTCATGAGGCGGCTGCTGATCCGGCTTGCGCGCCGGAGCTGGGAGGAACATCCTTAGGTCGGCGCGTTCCGGACGCTAGTCTACAGGTGCAGTGTGAGACGAGAGGCACTATTTCGAGCGGCCGTGACCCGGCGTCGGCCGGCGATCCGGGAGGGAGTGGTCGCAGTGATGCGACGACAGCTATGGAAGCTCGGGGGTCTGTGCTGGGGAGTGGTCTGGCGACGACCGAGGGTAGTGGACAGTGAGCGGTATTGTGGTAAGACGATGAGCGTGGTTGCACCCCTTTTGAATCGGTTTCCTCGCCCTGCGTGGATGCTGGGGCGAGTTAAAGCCTCCAAAGTGACTGTGCGTCGCCGGACGGACGGCTGATTCCGCACAGAGCGACATCTACCGGCCCGACGGCGGATGAGGTTTTCGACACGACAGGTATGTTTACATCCGGCGTTACACTCACTTATTCTCGTATAATAATAACTGGTGCCGCCTATAATCGTCCAGTCTGAGATTTTTTTCAAGAGTATTGCAGTTGTATGTATGTTGCTTGCACACCACCGACATCAATGTTAGTGCAAAAATATTTCGTTTAACTTTATTGATTATGGCCTACATGCGTCTCTCGCTGCTCGGTAGGTCTCCGCGTCTTTGTTAGTTTCGGATCGTTTTTGGTGAAACCTTTTTCCGTTTGTTTCACAATTTTTGTATTACTGCTTTTGACAACTAGCACAGACGTGTACACTAAACATGAGCACACAGCACCTCTCGAGCATGGCGTATTCATGTCCTATACGACCAAAACGTAAGTTCCTGCCATACACTGTACTGCAATATTTTTGGAAACTTATGGAGCTGACATACACGCTACAAATTTCACATAACGACATCGTTCTGCAATGCGTCTAAGCTGAAGTTAGCCTCCTAAAACGTAAATGGGCTGCGCACTCAAAGGGCCGGCGGATTATCTAAGCGACGTGAAATATTCACTTGGCTGAAAAGTCTTGATTTTGATGTCGTTTTCTTGCAAGAAAAACATTCAGTACCATCGGCTGAAAAAGTCTTTATTAGCGAGTGGGGTGGTCTTGGCTCGTTTTCCCATGGCGATAGGCATAGCAGGGGCGTTGGCGTGTTCATTAGACCCAACTCCGGAATGACAATCAAAAACATATTTGCTGATGATAATGGAAGGTTTCTGACTCTTGAGCTTCTGTTTAACGGAATCACTCTGGGAAATTTTTATGGCCCAAACACTGACAATCCTGTATATATTGAAGCGTTCTGTTCAAAGGTTAACGAATATTCAGACTCAATTATCATCTTAGGAGGGGATTTCAATCTTTATATGAACGCCAAAATAGATCGGCAATGTGCAGCGCGAAGGGTTTTGAACAACGATAAGTGTAAACACTTACTGAAGAGTTTCATGGCATCAAATGATCTAATCGATGTATGGAGAACACTACACCAGGAAAAGAAGAAATATACGTGTATACGAAAGCACCCTGTATAGGTAAATCCAGGATCGATTTATTTCTATCAGCCAGAGTGTCATGCATTCTAGTATAAGGCCAGAAGCAGACATTCGAGATAGATATATTTCTGATCATAAACTCTCTCTCTCTCTCGCTCTCTCGCTCTCTCTCACTCTCTCTCTCTCTCTCTCTCTCTCTCTCTCTCTCTTTCTCTCTCTCTCTCTCTCTCTGCTCTCTCTCTCTCTCTCTCTCTCTCTCTCTCTCTCTCTCTCTCTCTCTCTCTCCGTCTCTAACAGTCTCAGTAAACGTCCCTATCGGTTGAAATGGGTAGGTCATACTGGAAGTTCAATAACTCACTGTTGAAAAATGAAGAATTTGTAAATATGGATTATATTTTCAAGTAAATAAATATCAAAGAGCCCTTAAATATTGCATGAAAACCAGTCCAACGACATTTCGTCAGCATTCCTTTTTGAAACCATGCTCTGTGTACTAAGAGATGGTATAAAATATTCGGCACAAAGGAAGCGCCAAGCACAGACAAAGCTCATTGAACTGGAATATAAAACTAGCGACCAGCTCGCTTCACTGAGCCCCTACCCCTGTTGTAAAAAGCTGTTATGAAAAAAGGAAACCCAAACTCTATCCATCTGTCTCAAACCCTTAGCTCAAACCTTATCCCGATTTCGAGGGTTTCCCTAGCTCATATTTATTCTTGCCCTGGCAGCATAAGACCTCAGCAGTTTGTGGAACGTTATCCCCAACACCATAAAAGTTTGCCTGCCCGTTGCTGCAAGGCTTCTCAATGACCCACGGTGAGAACCTGTTTGTCTCTGTGGAGGGAGCCGGCCTGCGGTGCACCTAACCTGCGTTTAGGCGCCTCCCTAACCTGCGGTGCAACGCTTCGCCTTCGTCGGCTGCGGCTGCGCCGCGCCGCCTCAGGCTCCGGTCCGCGAGTTTCACTCGCGGACACCAGACTTGTTGAGTCGCGACTCAGAGTCAGAGTCGTCTCAGAGTTGACTCAAATTTCACCTGAGTCAGAGTTGATTCGACTCACTTCCAGATGTGGGTTGAGCCAGAGTCAACTCAACTGCTCGACCAGTTGAGTCGAGTCAGAATCGGAGTCAGCCTCCAAGCCGTGATTCAGAGTTGAGTCGACTCAACACTCTATTTTGTTAACATATGTGAGCACATTTTAGACATTTTGGCTGACATTTTACCAACTTTTACAACTAATTTTCAAAGATTTCATATTGCTATTTGGCAATAACAGGTTAATTCATTGTTTTCATATCCACACTAGACACACGCAGGGATCAGTCATTAACAAACATGAACTATGTAAAATATAGTTTCAAAAGCATACACATTTGTTAGTTATTTTCCATTTAATCTTAGCAATAGTAATAATGGGCCCCTGTGGTCCACTTGGAACCTCTGTGTCCGCGACCGGGCCCATCACGATAATTTCAGACATATTTTAGCAAAAGCCAGTCCCTACTAGGAAAAATGTCACACCATGCCTAATGTTCGAACCTGCCCGACCACGCAGATTCGGGTAAGGTACATGCTTCAAACGCGGAACATTTGTTTTGTCGGTCAAATAAAATCCCTTGTATGTTTCAGAACCTGATAACTAGGTCACATGTAAGGCTTGGCCTTAAAACAACAGTTCTTGACTTTTTTAGATGCCTCAGATCAAAGTGAAAAACTGCATGCGACATCGTAAACAGGAGAGTTTGATATCTACCCTAGATTTAAAATCAGTAACCCCTGAACGTCCGCATTTAAGGAGGGGTGGGGGCAGAGGGCACCATAAGCTTTTCGAACCATTTATTGCCAGTAAACGCCATGTGATTAGTGCTACAATTTCTGACTTCAGGAGGGCGGCACCGGGCCCCGTTGCCCCCCCGCCAGTTCCACCGCTAGTGCTTGAAATCAAACCTGAAAGCAGTCTGGGATCAACTGATAGACATCATGGCAAATATTTCCAATAATAGCCTGCATGAAATATCTAGAATGGTCTTGGAAAAGCTGATGAGCCCGAACAGTCCTGCCTTCCGAACCAAACCAACCCTCCCGTAAGCTTTTGTCTCTGGAAAATATTCCATGAGACTCACAGCCTGAAAGCAAAGAGCTATTAGCTATAGGACAAATTTGTTATAGGAAAAATTTGTTGTGGGAAAAATTTACTATAGGAAAAGCTTATTACAGATCATTTGTCACGCGGAAGTCCATTTTGCTTAATTTACCACAGTTTACAGTTCAATAGAAAAACACATTCGCATGATCCCGTGGGTTGCGTTACATCGCAGTATATACTCGCTTGGAAAATAATTTCTTCATCGAGTAAATCGTCGGCTTGCCTGATACTATCCAGTCCAACTACGACATTAACCTTTTTGTTTCTCCCCAGATAATCCATTTTTGCATTTTGCTAACGTTGCACGAGTTCTCGTGAATACTACTGCTTCGCGTTTCCATTTGAGCGGAAACCATATGTGTTATTAAGAAAGTTAGGGATTTTTGTAAGATTTCTCTTCAGGACACGGTGCCAGCGCAAGTATGTAAGACGCTGATACGGGGTTATGGGCATTAGCCAATTTTTGACCGTATTCATGATGAAATCTAATAATAATTACAATTCAACGAAAAATTATCTATTCATGGAACGCCCTGAAATATTTAGATACTTCACCGTGTTCTGTTTTTGTGCTTGTGTAAGGACTTCCCCATCAAAGAGAGCACGGTGGGGAGAGAGGAGGGTGCCTCGTTTTCTGCTATCTTAGACAGCTAACCCGCTACAATTTTCAAGTGTTTAAAACATTTCTACTCCATTCTATAAATATCGGAGTGGCATGGTTTCAAACCCGGCTCTTCAACTGAGAAGACAATGCCATAACCTTGTTGCCAACTCGCCGCTCCGCCCAAGCGCCCCAACAGGCTGGCGTCAGCCTCGGAGTTTCGCTCATTCCCACACCCACTCCACCGAACTGTTACCAACACTTCTCTAATCCCCTGCCCCAGGCTAGTTCATACCTGACCGCAGCCCAACCCATTCGGTTCAAGCATTGACCTTGAAGTGTGCAGCACGTAGAATTTGCTACGGGCGCGTTACTGTGCCGGGTGCGCAGCCATGCGTAAACGTAGTAGTCATGTGGCCGTGCTCGGCGCAGAGGAGGGTCCTATTTCAGAAGCGCTGCCAAGTCCAGTGACTTTCTTCGTTCATGTCAAGATAATACGGTGATCTGGCCAGGACTAACCAGCTAACGTCGGTAAGCGTACAAACGTGGTGTCATTGGATGCGATCACATCCTTTTGCACATTGCACCGTACCCTAGTTATCGAGCAATGAAACCAGCACCCATCCGTGACTCCGGCGAGTGTCCAGCTTATCGGTGACTCCGGCCGAGGTCGCTGGCGGGGCCGCGCGGCCCGGGCGGCGGCGGCGGCGACGGCGGGCCGCACGGCTCTGCGATGCGCCGCTGCCGGGGCGCGGTGCCGGCTGCGCGACTGCCGTCGGTTTGTTGTAACTATGTGGTGAGAGGCGCTTCATTGTTAACACTCGATCACAATAAAAATGTAGGACATTCTCCAGTTGAGAGAACTGATGGCCTTCAGCTGCCTTTATGTTGATACTCTGGTAAAGTTCAGTAAAGCGCTGGATATTGGTGGATATTGTGTGGAGTATAACACTGTTGAGTGTATGATAGAATTGATAGCTAAGGTGTTCTTTGTTTAAATAGCGAGAAGTACTGTTATCTCAAACGTCCCTGCGGATGCTTTTGCCAAACAACCAGGCCGGAGATCTCTCAAGGGGTCAGTGTCTATATTCATGTAATGCAGTGCTCTTGTTGCGTTGTGTTTGAGTCCGTACTAACGCCCGACGATCATGGCAGGTGCATTCGTGGACTGCTGACTGATATGCTGCCGCTGTCTGCTGGTGATCCGCGTCGCGGCTGGGCCTGCCGGCCGCGTGGCCTCGCCGACTCCAGCACAGCAGCGTCTCTCGGGGCCGCGCGGCCTGGTGGAGCAGGGCCGCGCTGCGGGTCGCCGGTGGTAGCAGGTATTTACTTTGATCCTTCCGTAGTGTGAACCTTTTTTAGTAACTGAAACCTTAGGATATGCCTTAGGATATATATATATATAGGATATGCCTTAGGATAACCTTAGGATATATATAGGATTCCAAAAATTCGTTGAGGGTACACTATGATCTAAACATGTATTGGTATGAACGACACAGCCCGCCTGTGGAGCGCAGTGGCGGCGACGGCGGCAGTTTTTTTTCCAATGCTCTCTGGTTTTGGAAGCACCGACTTCTGTACTGCTAGAACGGATCACGCTTTTGTGGCTTTTGACTTTATGAGTTGTGATAATGCTCAAATATTCGTTTTGTCGTGAGCCCTCAAGCTATTTAGCTACCTCATTTTGTTTCTTTTTCGCGTCATGCTTTGTTTTATGCGTCCGGGCCCGGTCTGTAGCGCCTGTGGAGATAGATGGCGGTAGGTTGGTACGCATACTTGGTGCTGCCAGATGGGCAGCATCCGTGTGCCAGGTTAGTTATAGGTGGCGCTCGTCTAGTGACTGCAGGGAGCCCTGTGTCCAACACATCTAACACGCATCACACATCAAACACATTACATCATAATTCAGCTTGCGCAAACATTTCGACAGCACTACAAGCAGCAGTACAAAAAGACAAAACTTGTTACTTCAACCTTCGAGTATATTCCGGACTGGATTTTACAGAGTTAAAAAATGTCTGAATTGTGATTCATGACTATGAATTGTAGAGGGCTTGCCTCACAACAAAAAAGACGAGATGTTGTCGATTTTTTTGAAAAAGTCTTCTTACGACGTAATCTTTTTACAGGATACTCACATCACAAAACGATCAGTGCCGTACTTTGATCTTTTATGGAAAGGAAAATGTTATCATGCATGCAAGTCAAGCTTGAGTCGAGGTACTTCAATCCTTATCAAACATACATTGCCTCATGACATTTTATCGGAGACTGAAGGTACGAGTGGTAACTTTAAGGCCATAAATTGTCAAATACGTGGAAACGTTTACTCCTTCATTAGTGTTTATGGACCAAATGAAGATAATCCGGATTTTTACGACGAATTGGAAGGATGCATGGAATCAATGGTACCTGAAAACCTAGTGATTGCTGGAGACTGGAATTTTGTTATGGACCTTCAGAGAGATTCGAATTATTTCCGAGAAGGTAACATAAATGCAAAACGCCGTTTCCTTCAAGTCATCGAGAGATATAATCTGATGGATTTATGGCGTAATAGACACCCGTGTGAATATCAGTTCACTTGGCGTAAACCCAATCCCTTAAAATATGGTCGACTGGACATGGTATTTACCAAAAACAAACTGGCTAGACACATTGACCATTGTGAAATTGTTCCCGCATATAGAACTGATCACAGTAGCGTTACGTGGTCTATCAAGGAGCCAAATCTCGAAAGGGGCCCAGGACTTTGGAAGTTTAATGAAAGCCTCCTTGACGACCCTCAATACATAACATGTATTAAAGACTGCATAAATGAGCAAGTTAGCCAGTACGCACTTCCAATATATACTAATGAATTCCGATCGAACCCATTACATTTTTCTCAACTAGAATTTAGTATTGATATCAATCTTTTCTATGAAACTCTACTGATGATGATTAGGGGCCAAACAGTACAATATTCGAAGCGCAAAGCGCGGAGACAACGTAATGAAGAAACGAAAATTATGCAGGAAATTGAACGGTTAGAAAAGTTAGTTCCAAATGAATCTCCCGAAATTTACAACCATTTAGCAAGAGCAAAATACAGGCTGGAGGAAATACGAGCACCGAGAATTCAAGGCTTTATTACTCGATCCAGGGTAGCATGGCACGAAGAGGGGGAGAAATGCTCGAAGTATTTTCTCAATCTTGAAAAAAGAAACTCGATAAGAAAATCAATAAATTGTTTAAAGAAAGGAGACCAGTTTATCACTAATAATCGACTAATTTTAGAGGAGTTTACTAAGCATTTTTCAAAAAAATACAAAGAAACCCATAATCTGTTAGAGGCCTCGGGTTTTCTACAAAATACAATTGAGAATAGATTAAGCCACCCTCAGCAAATAGAACTAGATAAGCCAGTCACTCTCAGCGAGCTTACGCAGGCGTTGAACAGCATGAAAAAGGGCGTTCTCCAGGTGCTAATGGCTTTACAGCACCATTCTTTAAACAGTTCTGGACCTTCCTCGGTCCTTTCCTGTTAAGAGTCCTAAACAACAACATAATGCAAGGGCATATGTGTAATTCATTTCGGGAAGGAATTGTTACTCTCATTCCAAAATCGGGTCAGGCAGAACATTCCCTGAAGGCATTTAGAGGCATATCCCTTTTGAACACAGATTTCAAAATTATTTCTACTGTCATTGCTAGCAGGCTTAAAAGCGTAATGGACACTCTTATCTCTCCGAGTCAGTCAGCATACATTAAAGGCCGATACCTAGGCGAAAATACGCGGCTGGCTTATGATGTCATTGATTACCTCAACAAGGAGGAGCAATCTGGCCTCATTCTTGCAGCTGATTTTGAGGCGGCGTTCGAGTCCGTTTCTTGGAGCTTCTTGAAAAAGGCTTTAGTATCCTACAACTTTGGACCGCAATTTAGATCACTTATTAACTTATTGTACCTTAATTCAGGAAATTTTTCTAGAGTATTGCTCAATGGATTTCTAGGGGATAAAATATTTTTAAATCAAGGTATTAGGCAGGGCGACCCAGCCAGCGGATATTTGTTCAACTTGGTAGTGGAACCTCTTGCTTCTCAGCTGAAAATGTCAACGCAATTCAGTGGAATCCAGATTGGAATCCGCAACGAATATGTTACCGAGATTCGCGTCTCCCAATACACTGATGATTTGATCACGTTTGTCAAAGCCGACGAGAACTCTTTGACAGCAGTTATCACAGAACTGACAAGGTTCTCACACTTTTCGAACCTCAGACTAAACGTAAGCAAAACGAAGTGCCTTCCAATCGGACCAATAAATGCAACACTGTGCAATAATACATTAGGCATCACCTTCGTGGACGAATTAAAGGTTCTGGGTATTAAGTTCAATAAAACAAATGATTCAGTAACTGAACATAACCTAAAAGAGAAAGTTGAGCCCATTCTTCACGAGATCACACAGTGGAGGAGACGAAATTTAACATTGATGGGTAAAGTAGCTGTAATTAAATCATTGTTGATGTCTAAAAAAAGAAAAAGAAAAAAAGAACAGACATGGACGCTTCTCATTCGACGTATTTTGCCACCAGTGCAACAACTGCTTAGCTACGGCGACATAAAGTTAAGAAAAGTTGTTAAGACAATTCAAAATCCATTTTGGTTGAACGTTTTAGAATCATGGGCAGAGTTCATTCAACTTTACAAACCTCCAGATGAGGATGTTCTCACCAGTAAACTATGGTTTTCTAGTTTTAAAAAGTTTAAAACCACGATAGTGAAGGATTGGGATGCTAAGGGTCTTCGATTCATCGGCGATCTCGTAAATACTGATGCTGCAAGGCCTTTCACGCATGCCGAGCTGCAACGTATTTATAATATACCAATGACTTTTCTGTGTTACCAGTCATTGATTCGAGGACTACCTAGAAATGTACAAAACTGTGCGAATAGTCTGAAATTCCCCCAGCCAACGTTGCCATATCAGATTGCACTTATTAGCAAAAATACAAACACGAAAAAATAGCCTACCGAGAATTTATTACCGATTTAAGAAAAAAATATGAGCATTCCCATCAACTATGGATAAATCGATGGAGACAAGATGACATAGAATCACCCTATGTTGGAAGTATGCTTGCCATATGCTTAACAACGAAGAGTACGTATTTGCAATCGTTTCATTTCAAAGTAATGTCGCGGATAACAGCTACAAATAGATACCTTTACTCTATAGGCAGAGCTGAATCTGCGTTATGCACCTTCTGTTGCGAATCCATTGAAACCATAGAGCACCTGTTTTGGTCATGCCCAAAGACCCAAATCTATATTAGAAATATCCAAAATCAGCTACGCGAGCAGTACAGTGTTACCTACCTTTTTCAGAAGCCAGACTGGTTTCTTCCCTCCCTTGAAAGCGGTAAACAAATTGATATTCTTATAGTGACGGTAGCCAAGTTGGTCATATTTAAAGCCCGTTTAACTAAACGACAACCAGCAGTGGCACATTTTATGCAGTATTTACGGTCAGAAGCCGAAAAGAGGTAAAAGTTGCGAGGAAGAAGGATAGAATCGGGAATTTTTACGAAAAAATGGGGAGAGATGGGGAGATTGGCCCTCCACCAGTCATAGCTCTCTGATGGCCGCAAAATATCACTTGAAATTGAAAATAGCGTCCGGAGTGTACTTTGTCTTTGCATTGTTGGAATGAAACTCACAAAGTGCATGCTGTCACATACATATACACATTACACAAGTACACAATTGCACACAAGCTGAAGCAATACGCGCATGCACGCACACACACACACCATACTCACCCACACACACGTCACACTTCCAGTCCTGCACACAGTCCATACCCATAGTTACACGTTCTTACCCATACCAACAACCAAACACACAAAATGTCACTCTCCAAATCACAGGCTCTCTCGCTCCTACGTAAGACGCGTGTAGCGATTCACTCAGGTGAAGTAAAGTGAGAGATGTAGGCGTAACGCTGGAAGAGTGTTTTTGAGATGAAACTTGGTATGGAAAATATAACTGAAAAAAGTCCAGTGAGGCCTGCTTCGCTGGGAAGCGGCCGAAAACTTTTTTGTAAATATCATCCTCATTATGAAGTTGTCAAGTGTGCATGGGCATTAACCCTCGCCCCGCCGGGCGGCCATCGATGGCCCCCTAAGGTTGTTTTCGGGATGGCAGAAAAACGACGGGACGCAGTGCCACGGTTAAGGGCTCTATCTCTCCCCCATAATTTTCCCACCATCTCTGAAACTTTTTTCCTGGGTCACCCAAGGTCAGGTCACCAGGCGAGGTTAACCAAGGTCACCTCACTTCAATTTTTGCGCTCTATAAGAGCTACATTTCTTAGTCGATTGATTTGAAACTTCCTACACTTTAAGATCTCTCCAGGGTCTACAAGGTGTTTATCCGGGATTTTTTGATTTCGTGACCTAAAGTCAGGTGACGAGGTGGGGAAAAGCTGTCTTATGATCAGTGTCACGTCACAAAAACGATTGCAAATGCTCAGCTTGCTCAGAAAAGCGTTCTTAGACACCCCTTTACGGATCCCAGGGGCCATATTTTCCTTTGGCTTCTCCAAAGTCATCCAAGGTCACCAGGGGTCAAAAACAGTATTTTAACAATAGCTGTTGATCTAATTAAAGGGAATGGACCACTTTGTCGAAGTTCCAGAAAGCATAATCAATCAATAAAATTGGTCTAAAAATCAGGAAACCACATTTTTTCTTCACTTTGATACGCTAGAAACAGAAATATATCTTCTTTTCTACTAATTAATGACGTCATCAAAATAATAATTTTAAAAGTCAGTAAAATCAAAAACCTTGATTTAGCTCGATCGTAGACTCGCTGTGAAACGGAATTAAAGGTCAACCGATTACTGCGCATATGTGACATTTCTTCGGCGCGATTTTAGCCGTGTTAATCTGCCGGCAGAATGCATAATATTGTGCTGCACGCATGCGTAAAACGGTATCATGACCACAAGATACCATACTGCGCATGCGTGTGGCACACTATTATGCGTTCTGCCGGGCAGAATAACACGGCTTTTGTCTCTGTTGTTTTGTGTACATATTTAGAAGTGTCCGTAGTATTTTCAAGGTAAGTATTTTGAGGAAATCTGTCAAATATTCTTTGTAGGGTATTGATTTCCGTTGATGCTAACTGATATTACTGTGTTGTGTATGTATAATTCGTAGCATGCTTGAAAATTGCTTATTTCTTATGCACTATAAGTTTCCAAGTTAACAAAGTAGGTAGCAGAACAAAGGAAAAAACTGGTGAGGTCATGATCTTCTCAATTTGACAATGAGGCTGGGGGTAAAATAAGGGACTGGCTGACAAGCTTCCATGGACAATTCCAATCAGGATCACTTGATGTTTCGAGATGCATTTGCAATACTGATAATTTTTTGGCAATGGAAACAGTGAAAATCTGATTCTCGTCAATCCACATCTAACCAGATTTGGCAGGAGTTCGTGCAGTGATGGTAAAGATTTTCCTTACAGTGCAGAGGTGAAAGAGAGTAGATTGCAGAGGGTAAATATTTCTTTGCTGGTAAATAAAATAGTATCAAATTTTATACAATACTGGTCACCAGTGTGCAAAGCATGGCATTTTCGACGAGATCTCGTCTGTGTGAGTGCCCTTGGAGACAGGACCAAGTGGTGTGAATTTTATCAACCTGGTGCGGATTTGCGAGACCGGTGCGAGGAAGGTGACATTTAAAACTAAACAAATAATGCCTGAATGGTTATTAAGACCCAGGAGGGGCCTTATAAAAAGTCCTTAACTAACTGACTAATGGTAGAGGTAGCATTGCATCATGTGGGTAGGAATGGGTGCATTTTTCTCCCTGGTATGTGGCAGATTGGTGCGAATTTTCGGAGGCTGGTGGTGCAAGAATTTTAGATGGCTGGTGCGACTCGTATGGCCTGCTGCCATACTTTGCAGACTGGACTGTTCATTAAACAAAACTATTATTCATGAAAATTTGACTGCATGCACATTGCTTTATGTGACTGCTATTCTGATTTTCTCTGACTTTTGTTGTGCTCATTATCTTGCCTTATTGTATGATTTTGTCTTGCCTGCTCTTCTTTGTTTGCTTCTTTTTCCTGGTTTCTGCTGTCTTCCTATTGTAGTTAAAAGAAATTAACTGATGATAAACAAAATTGTGAACCAGTCTGCAAAGTATGGCAGCAGGCCAGACGAGTCGCACCAGCCATCTAAAATTCTCGCACCACCAGCCTCTGAAAATTCGCACCAATCTGCCACATACCGGGGAGAAAAATCCACCCATTCCTACCCACACGATGCAACGGTACCTTTACCATTAGTCAGTTAGTTAAGGAATTTTATAAGGCCCCTTCCTATGTCTTAATAACCATTCAGCCATTATTTGTTTCGTTTAAGTGTCACCTTCCTTGCACCAGTCTCGCAAATTCGAACCAGGTTGATAAAATTTGTTTCAGCTGAGCGGCAAGCCCCAACCAGCCCTCTCTTCAAAAATCTTATGTTATCAAAGTTCAAGACCTTGCAAAGCTGTAAAAATCAATATCATGCATAGTTACCTAAATGATTCCTTCCCTCACTTCCTGTCTTTCAGATTCACTCTAAACCCTCAAAACAGAGACAGGGCCTCAAGACGAGCGAGATGCTTCGATATGCCCTTTACCGCAGTAAACTACATAACATTTTCGTTATCCTTAGCAGCACCATACACTTGGAACGAAGTTGTTAGATCTAGAATTAGAAACACTTCTGATGTATTTATTTATTAAAAATCATCACCAACAGGCTTAGAACCCACTGATAGGCTAAGTCGTAGGTTAAAACTGCTGATACTCATATTCCACCCATCAAGACAGTTTTCAAAATAATTGTGTAGAAATTCCTGGATCAGTATTGAGGCATGAATGAGACTGTTCTACCTTCTTGGAATGCCATTCCAAGACTATCTTTAGGCTTGTTTACTGTGTCCAGAATTAGAAACACTGTTTTATTTATTTATTAAAATTCATCACCAACAGGCTTAGAACCCACTGATAGGTGAAGTCATAGCTTAACACGCGCATCGACAGGGGTCTGAGCCACCTTCGCATTGACGAGGGGGCGGGTACCCGCCCCTTCCCCTAAGATCTCGAGAACCACGGTAGGTAGCGAAAAACGGTAAACGGCGTTGGGTAGCCCATCCACTTCTCCATCGAAAATATTTGTTCCATTTTTTTGTCAGGTCACATTTAAGGTCACGAGAGGTCAAAACATGCCGTCATAGGGATAACATGTAAATTAAGTTTTTCGGCCATTTCATCTGAACAAGTAAATATAGAGCAAAACGACTTGAACTATATGAATCCTCGCAGCAAGCGGAATCGAATGATATATGATTTGACCTCGCTAGGTCAAATCAAGGATTTGACTTGACCTGAGATCAGGTCAAGGTCAAATTATATAAAATGCATATCATTAGAACCGCAAAGTCAAGGCGAGTCTAATGCAGCTAAAATAAACGCTCTATCACCATCTGTTACTGAGTTATTCAGTAAAAACCAGTTTTCCCATGTATTTCCAATGGAGAGGTCATGCCTCGTACCTGACCTTAGGTCATCGATATAAAAATACCGGAACACATTTTAGAGAACTCGGTGGGCCCATTATGTGATATGAGTTTCAATCGGATAAGTTCACCCTGCTCCGACTTATGCTATCTTAAACTTTTTGAGGTCAGGTCACTTGACCTGTACTGGTGACCTGACCTGAGATGACCTAACCTTAAAATTTTCACAAAAGTTGTAAAAATGATAGGAAAAAGGTATACCAAGTACGGCGGCGCTACGCGCCGCCGTTTTTCTGTTATCTCCGAAAAACCCGAGGGGCGGGTACCCGCCCCCCGTCAATGCGCGTGTTAAAACTGCTGATACGGATATTCCAACTCTCATGACAGTTTTCAAAATAATTGTGCACAAATTCCTGGATGAATGAGATTGATTAATGATTATTAATTATTAATGAGATTAATTAATTCAGGCATGAATGATTGTTCTACCTTCTTGGAATGTCATTCCAAGACTACCTTTAGGCTTGTTTACTGTGTCTGACGTCTGTCTCTGCTCCTCGCAGACCACGCTCTCCGCGGCGTCGACAGTCTGCTGCTGAGTGCTGCGGTTGCCTACGGTGCTTGCGTGTTCTGCTCATCGAGAGCGCATTCACCACCTGGCGTCGCTGCCCCAGTGTGCCACCTAGGAACTGCGCGCCCCTGCTGGCAGCCTATGCTCGAGCTTCAGAGCAGAGATGACGGCCCTCCAGACCGCCCTCAACTTCTTGAGCACGCACCCAAGTTCCTAACGTCGATCCCGTCCGCCTGACGGGCGCACATCAGCATAAATAAGTACTCAAAACCCCAATACCGTCGGCTAGTGGTCGCGTGCGGAATCGGCTGCGGCCCTCTGCTCGGGAGGTGCGTCGTCATGGATGGTTACAGTTCAGTGAGTCCTGCTGACGTGTCCTCGCGGGGACATGCTAATTCTGCCGTTGTGCCTCTACCACTGTTCTAAACTCCGTGTTTTTAGATCTTCAACTCGCGCTTCCAGACTAGCTGGTCCGTGTAGTCGCCGTCGAATGCCTCACCCCACCTTTCTCAGCAGCTGGCTCCAACGCTGCAGACGTGATGGACGGTCTGCAGTACCACGTGGTGCTGCAGCTCATCGTGAAACAAACGTTTCTGCCCTACATTCCATGGGTTTGAATGTGCGTGTAGCCATATTCATACGCTTTGAACGTGAAAAAGTCCATTTCATCCGTCAATTTGGTAAATGCATCACATACGCTACTGTAACTGTCATACGCATCTGGTGTATAATATTCCGTTTTTTTCAACTCAGAAGTGTAATTGCTGTGTGTTGGCAACTAAAACCGCCGAGTTTTGCGCTGGTATACCTTAGGGGTAGGCAGTTACAAGTACGTTTACATATATTTGGTGTTTTTTTATTTGGCAATAAGCACTGAAGGTCAACTTATTAATTCTATGGTGTTTTATAGCATAAATTAGTGCGAACTCAGCTCCTCTTTGTGGTGTTGACATCTTAAAACGAGCAAGCAAAGGCGTCCTGACATGGCGCTTCGGGGTTGAATGCTCTCGTTGGTGAATGACGGTTTTGGCAGTAAACCCCATGAGTGAGCCTTAACTTTCCTGTTGGAAATGTTGCGCTGTGTTGAGCTGTAATACCGGTAATTAATGCTCGATACCATTATGTCATTGATAATATGTTAAACAGCTGCGTTCAGCTTGATTATATTGCCAGTTTTTTTCATAGCTGCTTTATAACATTTGCTGTAATAAACCCGTCACGTAAAGGTAATGCCTTTTCTGGGGTGTGTGTGGAGAGCGACGCAATACCTACAGCTTCGTACATACTCAACGTATTCTAATTGAACCAAATTAGGGTCGAAAACGATGAAGCAACGGGGATTAGCAGCTCCAGGTGGCATCCATACGAATAACATTTTCCAAAGCTTTCCCATATCCTAATACCGAAATGGTATGTTTGTGATCTAATGTAAACGAACACAACAAATTTGTAGCAATTTATATTTGTTGTACAGCGAAGCGAATTTCAGTCGAGCAGAGTTGTCCTTAAACTCCACCATCATAATAATATTGCATTGAACTCTGCTGATTCGAGCACAGTCATTACACGATGTGCATTCAGTGTTCTCCACGTTCTGAACGTTACCCAAAGGAAGTATTGTGAAAATGATTTTGAGGTACGTTGTTTGCCACTATATAAAATGCACGTTGAGGAGCTTCCAACAGTAGATCCAACTCGGTTATTTGCAGCTCTTATCCGGAACCAGCTCGCTGAAGACTCGATCGGCGCGTCCAAAGCGTGAGATTGGGATGACACCTGCCGCCATCGGCACTTCCAGGCCAGCACTGGGGCAAACAGTCACAGTACACAATTGTTAGGCAGGTCAATAATTTCTGGTTTGGGGGCTGATCGATGCACCATCTGCCAGGGTCATGTGGCATCGCCAATGCGTTTAAGAAGTTTTAGAGAGAGAGAGAGAGAGAGGGCGGGTACCCGCCCGCCCCTAATAATTCGAGAACCACGCTAGACAGCGAAAAACGATATTCGATTTGGGTAGGCCATGTAACACGAGCATTGACGGGGGAAGGCGGGTACCTGCCCCACCTCGGTTTTTTTTGAGACAGAATAAAAACGGCGGCGCATGAGCCTCCGTACTTGGCATAACTTTACTCTGATAATTTTTACAGCTTTTGACAACATTTTAAGATTGGGTCATCTCAGGTCAAGCCACCAGTGCAAGTCAAGTGACCTCACCTCAAAAAACGTTTAGGATAGCATAACTCAGAACAGGCTGGACCTACCCAATTGAACCTCATACCACATAATGGCCCCACCGAGTATTGCAAAATTTGCTCCGGTATTTTTATCTCGATGACCTAAGGTCAGGTACGAGTTATCACCTCTCAATTGGAAATACGTGGGAGAAATTGTTTAAATTGAATAACTTAGTAATGGATGACGGTAGAACATTTATTTTAACGGTATTAGGTCTGCCTCATCCTGGCAGTTTTAATTGATAGGCATTTTGACCTTATTTGATGTTAAGCTGACCTCAAGTCAGGTCAAATATTATTTTTACCTTATTTGACCCAGAAAGGTTATATTATATATCATTCCATTCCTCTTGCTCGAGGATTCCGATGACCGATATTGTTTTACTCTATCTTTGCTAGTTCAGATGTAATGAAAGAAAACCTTCGCCCACATGATATCCCTATGATGGTGTGCCTTGACCTATAGTTACCTCAAATGTGACCTGACAAAAATAGTTGAAATGTTTTCTATCGAGAACTGGATGGGCTATCCATCACAGTTTACCGTTTTCGCTATCTAGCGTGGTTTTCGAGATTTTAGGGGGCGGGTATCCGCCCCTCGTCAAAGCGAAGGTGGCTCAGACCCCCTGTCAATGCACGTGTTCATTCTGCATAGAAAACATTTGAATAATTTTGTCAGGTCAAGTTTAAGGTCATGAGAGGTCAGGGCATGCCACCATAGGGATAACATGTGCATGAAGGTTTTCAGTCATTACATCTGAACTAGTAAATATGGAGAAAAACAATTTAGACCCAAAGAATCTTCACAGAAAGCCAAATCGAATGCTATAAAATATGATCTTCCTAGGTCAAATTTAAGATTGCATTTGACCTGACCTGAGGTCAGGTCATGGTCAGATTAGGAAAAATGCATGTCCTGAGAACCGCAGAGATGAGGCAGACATAATGCCGTTAAAATAAATGCTCTACCACAATCCATTACTAGGTTATTAAATCTAAACCATTTCTCCCCAAAATATTTCCAATGAAGAGGTCATAGCTCGTACCTGACCTTAGGTTATCAATATCAAAAATATCGGAATATATTTCGTGGAACTCTTTAAGCTCATTGTGTGGTATGACTTCCAATCAGAAAGGCTCAAACTGTTCTGAATTATGCATCTCAAAATCTTTTTGAGGTGAGGACACTTGACCTGCACTGGCGACCTGACCTGAGATGAACCAACCTTAACATTTTGCATAAGGTTGTACAGATAACTAAAGAAAATGCATACGAAGTACGGCAGCGCTACGCGCCGCCGTTTCTATTCTATATTTAAAAAAACGAGGAGGGCGGGTATCCAACCCCGTTAATACGGGTGTTAAAGAATGCTTTGATGCACGGTACATAGTTGACATCTCTAATATTTGATGCTACATTTTCATTCCCCACCTTGGGCATAGGCAGATCCAAGGGCCACGGCTTCTTCTTACCCCCCACCTCCCAGGATGTGAAAATCGGCGCACATCGATATCACTTGGCCTGATAGGTTTTGCTGGTCAAAAGTGGTACCCTCCTGGTCCGGATTGCGCCCTCCAGGAAGGGGGCTCCTCCCCCTTGATTGACGATCCTAGACCTCTCTGTGACTTTGGGAGCTGAAAGAAAGAGTAAGAATTTGCGGTAAATAAATGCAGCAAATGGGACATCAAAATATCTGGCTTTTCCTGTCCTTCTCTCCCCAATGGGTGTGCCATGAGGGAAATTTGTTAGCCACTGGCTGTGGCAGGGTATGGTTCATGACAAAATGGAGGAGTTTTGTTTGTGAAAATTTGACAATATTAATAATTTTCTGCAGACCAGATTTGTTAACACGCGCCCCGCTGGGGTCCCTTGCATGACGCGCCCCGCTGGGGGCGATTTTCGCCCCCCCCCTCCGTATCTCGTTCCCCACGAAAGTTAAAGGAAAATTACGGGCGGCGTTCGAAAGCTCTTGACAAGACGAAGATAATTTATAAGAATAATTTTTATGTCAGGTCAATATTGAGGTCAGCATAGGTCAAAGAATGCTCCATAGGCTTACAACAGAGCAGTGTACGTTTCCCTTTCTAGATCTGCCCTCAGGGGAGCTAGAGCAAATCTTCATGCATCATTAGATTCCTCTCATCGCGGCGAATCGAATGATGTATAATATGACCTGGCTAGGTCAAACAGTCAAAATGACCTGACCTCGACCTAGGTCAGGGTCACAGAGTGACCTGGTATGGTCATGTTGCATATAAATCGACTCCCTGTGACAATATAAACACAATGCAAGCAAAATGGGAGCTTTATCTCAATTCAGTGAGAAGTTATTGGCAAAACAATCACTCTCTACTCCCGGGACCTGATATGACCTTTGAGACGTCAGATGCTCAAAAACTCAGCTTTATGGTCAAGATCGTGGTAAGAATGGACAGTTGGGGGATTTTCAGCCTTATCTATCCAGTATTCCCTGAAAACGAGTCCATTCTATTTTTCACCATAGACTTATAATGGGGTGACCAAAAAAATTGACCCCACCTTAGGTCACCAATATCAAAATTCCGAGACAGCAGATTTGTAGACCCTAATGACCTTATTATATTGTGCAAGTTTCAAACTGATCACTTTGCTAATGTTCCCTGGGCGCTGCTTCAAACTCGTAATTTTAGGTTTTGAGGTCGGGTCACCTGACCCTGAATAGCTCCTTGACCTGACATGACCTTGACTCAAAAATTTGGTCAGATGTGTAAAATTGATCAGGGATAAGGTACAATAAGTTTCGTTGTTCTGCGTCTCTTCGTTTTTGAGCTATCTGGGAAAAACCAGGAGGGGGCGAATTTCGCCCCCCAGCGGGGCGCGTGTTAAGATAGGACTTGATGGGGCCAAGCGATCTGATTGCTCAAACATTCTTACTATTTTCGTTTGAAGGGATTTAAAAAAGTTAATAAGCAAACCACAATATTTTATATTAAAAACTTACTTTACCTTCAAATTTGGCCAAAAATGTGGATAGAGGAAACTTTGTATACCCATTACCTGTTGCAATAAGAGTATACCAGTGAGAAATTAAAACCAACATACCACATACAAAACCTATTTGGCCCTCTGGCGGGGCTCTGGTCCGACCGGCTGGAGAGTAGCGACTGACTCGTCTCGCGTGGGATCTCGGGGCCGGCCGTGGCGCCGGGTATGCGCGCCTCGGTCGTGAGCCGGGCGTGATGTCCCGAGCCTGGTTGCCGGATATGCGTTTGGCCCTGTGCGGCGTACGTGGTGTTGAGCGGTGCGTGGTGATGAGAGGTGCGTGGTGTAGAACGGTGCGTAGTGTTGAGCGGAGCGTAGTGTCGAGCGGAGCGTAGTGTTGAGCGGAGCGTGAAGGTCGGGTACCACTGCGTTGACTGGTGCGTTGGTGGTCGGAGGCGCCTGCGTGGCCCGATGCGCAATATCGAGCGTTGCATGGTGGTCTGGTGCGGCCGGGTGGCCATGGCGGGCACTAGGGTCCCGCGCGGTACAGATGTGGTTTTTATCCGCCCCGGCGCAGCTTAGGGGCCCCGCGCCGGGGGCACTCGTGTGATTTTTTTACTCTTGCGTGTTTTTATTCTTTTGTGTTTGTGTTAATATATGTGTATGGATCCAAACCTGGAAACAGGAGCCTCATGGAGGGATCAAAATAAAAATGGCCAAACTTTATTGAACTTCATTTGCTTTTTGAATTAAATTTTGGTATTTTTTAGCCTTTTTGAAAGTCAAGTATTCAGATGTGGATCACAGAAGCTCACACATCTTAGAAAGGAAACACTGCTCCCTGAATCCTGGACATAAAATACCATTGAGATTATATATTTGGGCACAGCCTTTCATTTGATATTGAGTAATAATCAGAGACATGCTAGAGCAATCAGACATATATTCCATGTCTAGCCACATTATTAATAATAATTTGGCTTGACCTACCTGATCCTGATGGACTGTGCCCAAATACATAATGGGCCCAAAAATATAATATAATGTATAATCATCAAGTGGTATTTTCTTCCAGGATTTGGGGCAGCAGGCAAGTATATACCTGTCAACTTTTAATCATGCTTCTTGCTTCAGCACTCCAAAATCTATCAACATTGGAAATCACTTCATCAAAATAGGTTATGCATATATCAAAATATGCACAAGCCTTGTGAGACATCCAAATACTGATATAATTTTGGGGCTTATCAACAAACCAACTGCCAGGGTCATATGGCCTTTGGCCTTGCCTACTCTTTTCCTGTTGGAAGGGTTTACAGGGAACCAACTTGCTCCTTGTTCAGGGAAGCTGCAGGCGTGGGTGCCAAAAGCGGGGGGGCAGGGGGACGCGCCCCCCTGTTGACCAACCAGGGGGACTTCCCCCAAAAATTTTGGGCCAATGGTCATAAAGGCTGTCAGGTACAGAATATGCTCAAAATTCGCCTCCCCGGTCAGCACCAGCCCAGGTCCATTCCCCCCTGTGAAAATTCTGCTGCAGCGCCCCTGGCTGCAGGGCCCTGAGCCCGAGTTAGCTATAAAAATATTGACATCCTAGTATGTGGTTTTCATGATGAGATCATGCCATCCAATCATCTTTGCTGCATCATCATCATCATCATCATCATCTTTTTAGGTTATATTAAGGATACACCTTCATTTTTATAGCTAGGATGTGTTGAGATTCCTTTTCTTTAGTCTTTCTATCATGCAACATCTTATTCCTTCATTAGGGGTTTAGAACTTAGCTAGCCTGGTTTCGAACTGAGATGGACTGCATCATCAAATACATACAAATGTATTGTGCCCAATGTCCAGTTCAATCGCATTTGAATTGTCTTTTAATCCGCGCGGGGCTGGGGGGGTAAATTTTACCCCTCCTCGCGAATTTTTGCGATATATCAAAAACGGCGGCGCGCAGCGCCGCCAAATTTTCAGTACCTTTTCTTACAAAAATTTTACACATTTCTGCAAAATAAAAATAAAATCGGTTGAACACTTTTTGAGAAATAAGCAAAAATGTGACGTCACTACAGGCGATTTTTGTACCAAAATTGCGCAATGTTTAAAGAGCTGCTGAAGCTACAGTTCTGAACTGATTTCCAATTTTCGTGCATCAAACGATAGGCATTATTGTGGTCTTCAAAATGGCTATCTCGGATTTTCAAAATTTTGGTTTTGGAAAAAATATTCTTTACAAAATATTTTTTTGGAAAAAATTACAAAATTTCTAAAATTTTCAAGATTTTTCAAAAACCGGAATTTATTTGGTAAAACACCATACAGTGCATATGCATGACAAATTTTGAGTCTCTAGCTTTATAACTTTAGCCTGGAGAGCTGCGAAAGCTCAGCGACTCACGCTCTGATTTTTAGGGCTGATCAATACTGTCTTTATTTAGTGAATCATAGCGACCTAGGATGACCCAGGATGACCTCGTACACGCTTTACACTACTTTTATAGTGTTCCTGAGACAAAACAGGTTCAAAATCATGTGTCATTTGGCAAAAAGTATGAACTTAAAAAGTTGACCTCTGATGACCTACCTTGACCCCGGCTGTGCAAGTTGAGACCAGAGTATTTCAGATATGATTCTCTGAACATCATAGCTGAATTCTGCATGCAAAATGGCTCAAAAACATGTATCGCATGACCACATTTGGATACAAAAATATGGTGACCTTTAGTGACCTCATCTTGACCTGACCCGGTCATGCCACCAGCCTAACGGTCTCAAAGCACCTTGCTGCATTCAAGTGAAGGATTTCCATGAAGTATGAAGCTCATAGCTTCCATTGCCTGATCTCCGTAGCATTGCAACCTCAAAAACCACGCTTTTGACAGCTGACCTCAGTTTGACCTTGACCTTGACCTCAAACTTTAAATTAAGTACATGTTTTTAGTTGTTCGTGATGAGATCTTTCGATTTGCGTTTGAATTTTCCAAATCGAACCATTAGTTCGGGAGATAACAGGGGGGTAAAATTTACACCCCCAGCCCCGCGCGTTCGGCTGGAGACCCCAGCCCCGCGCGGGTTAAGAACTCTCATTTTAATGGGATTCCAGAAATTCCCCCTCCCCAAACCAAGAAAGAATACTGTACCCAGAGATGACCATTAAATTATTATGAAAAGGAGGACTTTTAATTTCATTTTTTTACTGTTACATTTTTCCATATAAACAGGTGAAGAGAAGCAAAGGACATGAACAGCAGATAAGAAACATGAGAGGCAAGCAATAGTCATACAGTACAGTACAGTACAAGTGAGGCAGGTGAGTATGTTGTGAAATTAGTATGTTATGAGATTAGGACAAATAATAATAATGCTACACGGTAAAAAAAAAGTTAGCGCCCTGTGAGTGCTAATCCGACGCCGTTTTTTAGCCCCACCTAGGTGCTGAAGGTAGTACCCTAGTTGTGCTATTTCTAGCACGTTAGCTTCCCATAAGCATCATTGATTTCTACTTTGGTGCTTCTCGGAAGCCTTTACCAGCGTAGGGATGCGTTTTCTAGCACCCTAGCTTCCTCAGCACCCTTTGGGTACGACGCCGTTTTTAAGCTCCCTGTGGGTGCTAGGCACTAGGGAAAGAACCGACGCGCTAACTTGGTGCTAGATGTAGTACCAGTATTCCCAAGCACCCTTTGGGTGCGACGTCGTTTTTAAGCTCCCTGTGGGTGCTAGGCACTAGGAAAAGAACCAACGTGCTAACTTGGTGCTAGATGTAGTACCAGTATTCCTAAGCACCCTTTGGGTGCGACGCCGTATTTTAGTTCCGCTTTGGTGCTATGGCCGCATGATATAGCTCATCCACATGCACCGGAATGATCAGTGCATGACCACGACAATTCGGTACATGATTAGAATAGGTATCAGGCGTCAACGGACAGCGGACAGCATACAGAGCTAAAAAACTTTTACCCAACCATTAACAATACCAGGCGCCACATTGACTATCCATGAACAGGCTACCGACACTCATTGTACTGGGCGGGCCATATAAATTTGCACAGCTGGGTTGTTACAACAGCCACTTCTCCTTTTCGTCCATGCATTATGCACTCGAATAGTGTAAACTGAACATGTGCTGCGAAAGGCTAAATCATGATACGGTAAGGCTAAGTGGAAGTAAATTTGGCGACGGCGCTCACCTCTGGCAAAATAACGTAACATACCAAGGATGATGGTTTTATCAGTTTGGCTCAATGGCAACGGTAAAAACTATCCTCTAGCCGGACCCATCTGGTGCACGATGGTCTGTCAGCCTTTCACATGTCCATAGCACTATTTAGGAGCCCCAGATTGGGGGCCTCAATGGGTGTTTTGATAGCCCATCGGTGTGTCTGCCATGTTTTTAATGAGTGTATATGTGTCATATCGTAAATACATGGACAGACTAGGTAGGACAGACAGCTTCGGACAGACTAGGTAAAACATCTTCAATATAGATGGTAGTATTAAGCTGTAGTTAAGTGTTCCTGTTGGTATGCGAGCAAGTCAAGAACATTTCTGGAGAGGTGGATAGGAGAGGTGTCTCAGTGTAGTCAAGTACTGGATTTCCCGTCCACCTTTCGTGTCCGTGAAGTGTTTTCAGATACCACGTTTTTCGATTACGTTGTGCCATCCCGTATTTTAACTCTTTGGATAAGTCAGGAGCGTAAAAACCTAGTTACCATGGTAAGTCTTTATTCAACAGAACGCGAACGAACGCGACAGCAACAGAACGCGACTTACGCTTCGCTAGTGCGTTAAACAGCTTAAGTTAACGTTAATCAGCTTCAGCTAGTGCGTTAAAAAGAAACCAGGCCGCCGACACATCACAGCTGCCGCACAAAGCGGAGACACCGCTGGGGTGCCTTGGCGCCATCGTCGATGCCCAGGACGTATCGCTGGACATAGAAGAGCAGCGCCGCCATGCTTCTCTTGAACTTGCGGTTCATGATACTGTGGGTGAGTACCAGGGCCGCCACCTCTTTTCCTCTTCACATTTGAGGCCCTGGAAGAGTGTCACCCCGTCCACCACAACATCTTCACCGTCGATGATTGCGTATCCACCAGCCTCGTCGTGCCGGTTGAACAAATCGTCCTCCGACAGCCCCATTTGCTTTAAGAACTGCTTCCAGACGCTTTCTGAAATATACCAATAAACTTGAGTTACCAAGTTACGCACAGGTAAGAAGGGTTAACCCTCGCCCCCGTGGAGGGGGGGCGAGGGTGGTTGAACACCACCCCCAAGGGCTTTTCCGGCGGCGTGACAAAACGGAGGCGCGAAGCTCCGCCGTACTTGGCACAGCTTGTCCTTGATAAATTTCGCACCTTTGCTCACAATTTTAAGTTTGGATCATTTCAGACAGTGGCGGTTACAAAGGGGGCTAGGAGGCTCAAGCCCCTCTCCCGAAATGTCCTAGCCCCCATTGTTAATACATAGGCTGGAGGCTGGTCCAGGTAATGGTGGGGGGAGGTTGGAGTCCCCTAGCCCCCCCCAATGTAGGCCTGGATCCGCCATGGATGTCAGGTCAGGTTACTAGGCCAGGTCAAGACAGTAGATGTCCTCACCTCAAAAAAATGTTAGGACTGCATAACTAAAAACAAGGTCAATCAATCGAGCTGAAACTCCTATCACATAATGGGCCCACCGAGGGCTGCAAAGTATATTCCGGGATTTTGGATATCAGCGACCTAGGGTCAGGTACGGATCATGACCTCTCCATTGGAAATGTATGGGGAAAACGGGAATTGGACGGTATTTCTGCACATCCGGCTTGGAATAACTTCCCATTCTCGGAACTGTAGTATATTAGGCCACTCTCAAGGTTCATTTTGCAAGTTTTGACCTATGACCTCTGAGAAGTCATTCGGGACTACTTAAGCAGTTTTCAGACTTGGGTCAACAACTTTGCAGCTCATTGTAATAGAGCTCTCGTTTTGATACCATTACGCTGAGATTGTCATTGCAAGTCGATTGATATGCATATTGAATATGTTTGGTCATATGGTCATATGGCCCTAGGGCTGCTTTTTGCAGATGGCCGAAGAACAGCGGCGCATTGTTACAGCTGTTACAGCATGAAACGTGCGTTTTCACTGTATCCTTGAGAACAAACTTTGACCTCTAGTGACCTTTACATGGACCTGACCAAAAATGCAGATGAAGAGGTGTGCCTGAGTTCGCTTTGCGAACTTAGGTCGGCATACGAACTACTAAAAAGGGCACGTCTGCATTTGACATTTTTGGAAAAGATGAAGGCGCACTATCTTATGCCGTTTTCTGATATGTTTTTATCTATCATAGTTTTCGAGATCGTACTAGGGGAGGGAGGGTTGGTATCAGCCCCCTCCTCGAACCTGCGCGTGTTAAGCAAGATAATTTCATTACAATGTCAACATCATCATTCTAAATATTTGTGGTGTTTTCATGCCTATGACTCTAAGGCATCATTAAAAATCATCAGTGAGCCAGACGCATCCCGTCAGATTGCAAAAAAACCGAACACGGGCCTTACAGGGTGCCCAGGCGCCACGCACCGGAGGGAAACAACTTGTTCCCCTCCGTATCTCGTTTCTCAGCAAAGCTGGGGCAAACCTTCGAAAGCTATTGTCGAGATGAAACGAAGTCATTAGGATCATTTTCAGGTTAGTTCGATATTGAGATCGCCATAGGTTAAAGCAGGTGCCATAAAGTTATAATGGGAAATTGCAGGTTATTTCCGATAAATTATTACTGAATAACGTTGAAATATGTATTAAGGCATCATTCACCTCTCTCAGCCTGACAAATCGAATTCTACATAATATAAAATTGATAGACCAAATTATAATTAATCTGAGTTGTCTAACTAGTTAATCTGAGTCCTGAGAGGGGCACGTGCCCCCTTTGCCCCCTTCATCCGCCTATGAGTGGGGGATGTGCTCCCCATCCGCCCGCTTTCGTCGCCCATGCTTCGGAAAATACTGGATCTCTGTAAGGCTTGTCAGGTCTTAAAAATTTCGCCATTACTTTCCACAAAAAAGAAAAACGACATCTTCTCCCAACTGGGATTAATGTGGTGAAAGAATTTTAAACCTCTGAAATGTTCACTTCCGAGCAGAAGTCAGAGACACCGCTTTCGGGAATCGATTGGTGGTTTTTGTTACTGGTTGATCCAGGGGAGGGAACCATAGCCGTAGGAACAAAAGGGGCCAGGAGGGCCATGCCCCTCAATATTCAAGATTTATAATAGACTGTAAGGAAATGACTTCATGATATATCATGGCCTCCCCCTTCTCCCAATATTTTGATGTCCCTACGGCTGAAAAGTGTTTCCCTCCCTCCAAACCTCCTCCGACAAGTAACAAATAGGCGAGAAGCTCATCCCCGGTCAACATTACATATTTTTCATCCAGATGTCATGTTCCACCCTACCTCATCTCTTCCGCTCACCAGAATTTCATCACGGTGCCTCAGTTGTGTCAATTTCTTACTCTGGACTAAAAAAGCAATAAGAGCAATATCAGGACCCATTGGGACACATTTATTTTATTAATCGAAAGTGCAATTCTGCTTTCTCTATCGAGCATGTATGGTCCCTGTCTTGCACAAATAACCTAATTAGGGGTCAATTAATAATGGCCTTCAACAAAGCGCAGAAAGGCCATCTCCGAAACAAGAATATGCCTTCATTTATTCAAAAGTTGACGGGCACTGGTCCAAGTGGAGTAAGATTAGAAGAGCAGAGGAACATTCGGAGCGGCTGGGGATTAAAAATGGTAATTAGATGATATGTTAAATGGTAGGTACTTTGCGGGGAATTTCCCCCTGAATTCGGGTCCTGCATCCGCCAGTGATTTTTTAATCGGGCGGGACCCAAGCATAACCATTTATAATGACAACAGTAACATTTTAAGTACGAAGCACAGACCAGCACCTGCAGCGTTCTTTTTATTGAAACTGGCAACTTTTGTTTTTATTTCACATGAAAAATTGTATGGAACTAGTCTTCGTATTAAAAATTATTGCCACACATGTTGGTAACGTACCTAGACTTATCTCCTTTTCTCGATTATTTCCACAATATGTCCCAGTCCTCTTGAACTTGCCATCTCATCTTCCACCTATGCAGCTTTTTATCCTCTGCTCCTCTTTAACTCTCGCCCTAGTATGGGGGTGTTTGAACACCCCTTCGCGTTTTTCCATGAGTGCGAAGAAACTGCGGCGCAAAGCTCCGCCGTGTTTGGAACACCTTATCCTTGATCTATAGCACAACTTTCCTCAAAGGTTTAAGGTTGGGTCGTCTCAGGTCAGGTTACCAGGCCAGGTCAAGTGACCTCATATCCAAAAATGTTTAGGACTGCATAACTAAGAACAGGGTTGATCGATCAATCTGAAACTTGTATCTCATAATGGGTCCAAGGGGTACTACAAAATATATTCCGGGATTCTCGATATCGGTGACCTGAGGTCAGTTACGGGTCATGATTTATCCACTGGAAATGCATAGGGAAAACGAAAATTGGTCGAAAATATTCCTGCAGATAGGGCTTAGAGCAGCTTCTTTTCCTTGTAATCGTAGTATCTTCGGCCAATCCCGAGGGTCATGTTGTAAGTTTGGACCTTTGACCTGTGAGAGGTCATCCGGAAGCTTTGCAAAAACCTTATCTAAAATGATTTAAAATATATTTAGACTTACCTCCAGGGCTCCAGCCGGTCGCACAAGTAGGTGCAGGAGATGCTGGGCCCACCGCTGCAGGCACCGCGCACTAGCCAAATGGGTTGACACCGGAAACACTTCACAAGGAGCGATCTTAGCGCTCACCCTGACCTCACGAGCAAAAATGGCGCCGAGAAGATTGCGCGGCTATCTAAACTGTGCTTCTTCAAGCACAAAGGAAACACATTGGGTGCTACCTTTAGCGCCTGTTTCGATTTTGATGCTTCATCGACCCTGCGATAGCACTCTCATAGCATGCAGTTGAGTTAACAGATGTCAGGGTCAGCACCATGTAAGACTCCAAGCACCGCCTGGGTTCTTCGGTTTCGCGCCATTTTACTCGCGCCATTTTACAAGTACCCAAAGAATACTTCTTGAAGCATCGTGTGGATGCTATCAGCGGGGACAAGGCACGCTCTTCATTTGGTGCTAGCTAACAACAGTATAATAGCGCGTGGGTGCCAATCCAACACGCAAACCGATAATGCATTCTTGTCCAAGCATTGGTAAGCGACGTATGTGCTAATATGAGCATCCCTTACCTGCTAAGCCTCTTGCAAAAGCACCGTCTAGTATGTCAGGTGCTAATTTTTTTTTACCGTGTAGGGGCCTGGTGACATGGGTGTATGTATGATCTTGTGTGCTATGTAATTTGTCCGTATTCTTGCGATTGCTGAACGACATAAAATTCTGTAAGTTGAAAAAACTTCAGATACAGTGCGAAGAAAGGAGGGTTTTCATACTTTGAGGAGAACAAATGGACCCCTTAGGTGGGTAAAATCTGACAAATAGAAGTTGACGTAGCAAGAGTGTAAGCAACCGGCTTCGATATAGGCTGGGTCAGCTTCACAGGGCCGTTTGGCGTGATTCACAGCTGAAAGCTGTTTAATATGAACCTTAACATCAGTCTGGATGGAAGACAGATGAAGTGAAAACTCGTAGGTAGAAAGTTGTGGTTCTTCATATATAATCTTAGAAGTGACAACCTAGGGCTAGATGAGTGAATATAGACTTTGGGTTGTGCTTCGCCTGTGAAAAAATGCGGTCGTATTCAGCGTTCCGTGGCTCTTTAACCCAGTCACCGAAAGATGACGGTATGTCGAACTCACTTTAGACCGTGAGACACCATCCAGTTGGTTTACCGGTATAGTCTGCTTCGCTATAGTCTGGCTTGTGAGTCTCTGCAGCTCCAGCATTTCCATGGCGGTCCTCCACTGCGGCAGCAGCTCCGTCTGCATGACGCTTTATGAAACTATTGTCAGCAGAGTTTTTGTACACTGGCTTGAATGAAGGATCTAATAATCCGATCGAGACCCTTCCTTCACTTGTCCATTCCGGCATTTGAAGTGAGTAACAGGTTTCTTTGAGATATGGAGAGATTTGACGGTACCAGTTCACGCCTGGTATGCCGGAACAATAACCGTAAGTCAGGAGTGTAACTGTGTATACTTTTAGGGGTGCGCAAGCACCCTTAAACTTTTGAAAGCAACCCTAAACTTTCAAAGGCACCCCTAAAACTCTTCTGGACATTCTAATAGGACTCATGCCAGGATTATGTAGCAATTAAATAGAAAGTGTCAGAGATTCGGAGCTCTCTTGTAACTTTTCATCTGGAGAGATCATTTCGGACTTAAAATATTACTTAAGTGATCTGAAGATTTCATATAACCGCATGAGGTCATACTTAGACGGCGCGAGTAACCATGAAAATTAGGTAGCTGCCACTTGCGACCAAAGCCGAAAGAGCGCGTTTTCAAAAATGTTAACTGCCGTGTCGCCGTTGTCTCAGAAGCAGTACCATCGAAGGAAGCTAGACTCGTCTTTGTTTCCTTGATCATGTCTTCCATAAAGAAAAAAGTTCACTGCTGGACTTCTCCAAAATGCCACGTTGCATGCTACAATTTTGTTCCTGAATTTATTTAGGCTGTATGTAGATCAGAACTGTCCATAGCTGCTAATGCTATACGTACCAAAGCAGGGTCAAAAAGGTAACATGTGGTAGCTGTGCATCTACTCAAACTTGTTAGGAAGAGGAGGGAAATCAGGGTCAATATCTGGGAAACGTAGCTTGTACTAAACCTTTGCCCCTCTGGGAGGAGCATCTATGGTCTCCATAAGGTTTTTTAAGGATAGCGGAAAAACGGCGGCGCTGCGCCGCCGTATTTTTGCATATCCCTTCCTTGATCAATTGCGCATCTTTAAAAAAAATGAGTATGGTCATGCTAGATCAGGTCATCAGGCCAAGGCAAGTGACTTCATCTAAACAAATTTAGGACTGCATTTCTGCAATAAGTAAGGTAAAGTTAAAGTTAGGAAGTAAAGTTACTTATAAGTAGGAACACGTTTAACCTAGCAATCCGACACTTATACACCATGATGGGCCACCGGGGCTACAACATATATTCAGGGTTTTTGGAAATCGGTGAGATATTCTCATTCACGGGTCCCCTCTTCAATAAAAATGCATGATACAAAGTGTAAAATGGCTATACTTCGGTTCATATTGCTTACGCCTCGTCCTTCGGGGACCGATTCTATGCCCCTCGTTATTTTTCGCGATGACACACAAACAGTTCGGTGTAGCCCAATGCTCCGTGGAAATTGCATAAAAAATCAATTTGACACATCTTGACCAAATTTCAAGCCAATTTCATGTCAGGTCACCAAGTTATGATGTCATTTTTAAGCCCATGAAAGGTAATTTTTGTCCTAAAAATAAGTCTGAAAAAATCGGGCTTTACTCAGCTTCTAGAAAAGCTAAATCAAGTTTACGTAAAAAGAGTAACGAGATATACACGCTGACGTTTGATTCTGCGCTCTAGCTTAATTAGGTCAAAAGCTACCGTCAAATTACTGTTTTCGACCCCTGGTGAACTGTGACGACCTTAAATAGGTCAAATGGAAAATATAGCCCCTGGGATCCGCAAAAGGGTGTTCAAGAACGCTTTTATGGGCAATCTGAGTCTTTGCAATCATTTTTGTTACTTTTAGATTATAAGATCGTTTTTCCCATGTTTTTTCTTCAATTTTTCTTGTTTATTGCTTATTATTCGCGAGCAACCACAGGCCAGGGCCCACTTACGGCTGAGGTAATTGATAAAAACCGTGAGAGATTAAAATTATTAAAATGGGAGAAGTCACCTCGTGACCTGACCCCAGGTCACGAATCGAACAATCCCGGATATACGTTTTGTAGACCCTGGAGGGGCCATGAAGTGTAGAAAGTTTCAAATTGATCAGCCAAGAAATGTAGCTATGGTAAAGCTAAAAATTTGAAGTGAGGTGACCTTGGTTGACCTGACCTAGTCTGACCCGGTGTAAACGATTTCAAGACTGATGGGAAAATGATGTGGTGAGAGGTAGAGCCCTCAACCGTGGTGCTGGGCCTCGTTGTTTTTCTGTTATTCCGAAAAAAACCTTAGAGGGGCCATCGATGGCCTTCCCCGGAGGGGCGAGGGTTAAAGAACAGTCTCCTTAAACCAGGCACGTCGGAACGTTTTCAAAAGTGGGGGGGCACATCCGGCCACATCCGGTCACGCGTTCTCAACCCTGCCAACAAGAGCTTTATGTGAGCCTCTACATGATTTTTAAAGTGACCAGAAATCACCCTTTTAACTCTACATTCCGTCTATCATACAACTCTCACGAGAAAATGACTTGTCTATCACAAATCACTTCGGCACATGAAGTTCCCCTTATCAAATAAGTGTTCAATGCTTTGTTAGTCCAACAACAATGTAACACCATAGATAAGCTTTTAATGGCGGTAAAATTCAAACAGGTTGTCTGCCCGCTAGTTTTTTTAAAGAGACCAAAAACTCCTGGTTTCACCGCGTTTGCAGCTTTTCAAGCTGTAAACTTTTGATGAGCAGGGAGCTTAGAGCAAAGGCGCAGGAAGTATTTTTAAGTTGTGGGAAAGGGTCGTCGACGTTGGTGGGGCCAAAGGTGACTTGGCCTATCGCTTGATTTGTTACCAAAAACAAGTCACGAGAACGGCTGGAAACTGGTGGGCACTGCCCCACAGTCCGAAAGTTAGGGTTGCAGCCGCCACCACGGTTTTTGGGCGTATGGCTCAAAACATGTCGAGTCACTGGCAGATCCAGGGGAGGGGGCATTAAGGTCATGCTCCCCGAAACGCTCAAACTAGGGGGCCAATATACTTTTTTGATCCGCAGGGGAACAATGTGGAGTGCAAATAACGCAAGAAAGAAGTCATTAGAGATGTTTGGACAGAATTTGCCGCCCCGGTAGCTCAGTTGGTAGAGCGTTGGGCTCCGGCCCGCTGCTCAGAAGCATGTAGTGGCAATGCATGTCCAGGCTCCGGATCGGTTCCCCTGATACACTTCGGCGCTCAATAGTTTACCCAACGTAGGTCGGCTGGCAACTGACTGGTGAGAGGGTGACCTGAGTGGGGCGGCCATCCCTGTGCTTTGTGGAACGTCAATCTTTGACTTCTAAATTAACCCTTCATTGTGGGAGTTGCTCGTTTGGGTGGTGGGGTTGGGGTCTCCGTGCCAGGCCCCTGATGACTTTAGTCAGACTCCGACTCCATCAGCCGCACTGGGAACAACTTGCACAAAATTTATATACAAAATTAATGTTGTTACCTCTTTTAACGTTTTTCATCCCCTAACACCGAACACCGCCAGTAAAATGTTATGGGTCGGCTAGGAAAAACACCCCTAAACATTTTCCAGTTACAAGTTACACCCCTGCCGTAAGGTGGCCCATCATACCTACAGAACATCACGAACTCTCTAACTGTTAGAATTCCGGCTTCAATTATATTATATCTTTCCACGTTATGTTCGCCAGCACATGGCGGACATAATGACATAATACATAATACAGCACGTGGCGGACATAATAGTGGAGACTGGCTCCGACAATTGAAGTTTTATCTCGATGGCGCAGAGGGCTGACCACGCACAGGGGTTCAGCCAGTGAGTTCAGTACTCGGAAGACGCGTGTCGGCACCATTGCTGTGGGATCACGATCCCTATTGGCCGCTGTATATGTGTATACATACAAAGTGTGTTCCATATTTGAAGGGCTCTCCTCAGTTTAAAGACAATCTGCGCCTTATACAATCACTGTTATATCAGCTCGTTAATTTTGGTACGGTTGATGTTTGGTAACAATTATATATTCTTGGAGGTAGCAAGCGCATGCGCCTCGGGTAGCAGCGACCCCTCCAGGTAGTATGCCACCATCCTTTACCCTCATCCATCCTTATACTTCCCGTCTCCTTCCATAGTTTCCATTATTTCATGTTCATTACGACAGCACTTGAAAAGCCACCACCTGTGTGGAAGTGTGTGCAGCTAATACAAGGTCAAATTGGAGTAATCAAACTCAATAAGTTACTTTGCATCGCTACTGTGAAAGGAAACAAGTACTGAGGCATGAAACACTTCCTGTGTTCACTTTTCAAGACCACCCTCCCCCGCCCCCTCCACCGATCAGCAGGCCTTTAGAAAGAAGAAACTTTTGTAATTACTGTAATTTTACAAACTCATTACTTTAAATATGGCTTAAACGACAGAGAGGCATTTGCATTGATTAGTCTGCAACAACACGTTGAAGCTAAATGAAGTCAGTGGGGATGGGGTAGGGCGCCTTTCCGGATCCACCGGCTGAAGTTTTGGTGCGGGATTGAGAAGGGCCGAGCGTCAAGAGGTGGATAGGCCTAAACATCAATGATTCCTGTATTCAGGTATTGGACTGCTACTTCGTGTTCCCTTTGCATTCGGCATGCCCAGCATGGTCTTAGGCCACTGGTCAGCCGGCCGGCTCTGCAATAATTGTTGGGGCTTATCGACGCACCAACTGCCAGGGTCATGTGGCGTCGCCAACTCTTTCCCTGTTGAAAGGGTTTCTCGGGAGCCAGCTTGCTCTTTATTCCGGGAAGTCGCCGGGCCTTGAACCCGGGCCGTCCGGTTCTGTCTGTGCCACCGCACTGTAGACGTGTGTGCGGCAGCTGCACCGCCCAACGGATGCATCCAGTGCAAAAGGTTAATATGGCACCGGTGTGGTTGCCGGTCTTAACACGCACATTGACAGAGGGGTTGGGAACCCGTCCCCCTCGGATTTTTGGGAGATAGCATAAAAACGGCGGCGCGTAGCGCCGCCGTATTTGACATACCTTTTTCTAATCATGTTTACAACTTCTGTCAAAATTTTAAGGTTAGGTCATTTCAGGTCAGGTCACCAGTACAGGACAAGGGACCTGACCTCAAAAAAAGTTTCAGACAGCATAAGTCGGAACAGGGAGAGCTTATTCGATTGAAAATCATATACAATAATGGGCCTACCGAGTTCTCTAAAATACGTTCCGGTATTTTTATATCAATGACCTAAGGTCAGGTACGATCCATGACCTCTCCATTGGAAATACATGGGAAAATGGTTTTAACTGAATAACTTAGCAACGGATGGTGATAGAGCTTTTATTTTTAATGCATTATACTTGCCTTGTCGTTGCAGTTCTAATGATATGCCTTTTACCTAATTTAACTTTTGACCTGTATGTATAATATGACCTTGCTAGGCCAAATAAAGGATTATATATATATATATGTATGTATAATATGACCTTGCTAGGCCAAATAAAGGATTTAACCTGACCTGAACTCAGGTCAAATCCAACCAGGTCAAAAGTTAAATTAGGTAAAAGGCATATCATTAGAATCATATATGTATACACATATATCATTCGATTAGGCTTGTTGCGAGGATTCCAAAGGCTTAAATTGTTTTTGCTATCTTTACTTGTTCAGATGTAATGACCGAAAACCTTCATTTACATGTTATCCCTATGACGGCATGTTTCGGCCTCTAGTGACCTTGAATGTGACCTGGCAACAAATAGTTCAAATATTTTCGATGAAGAAGTGGATGGACTACCCAACGCCGTTTACCGTTTTTCGCTACCTAGCGTGGTTCTCGAGATCTTAGGAGGGCGGGTACCCGCCCCTGTCTAAGCGGAGGTGGCTCATACTCCCGTCAAAGCACGTGTTAAAAATGAGAATTAGGTAAAATTACTTCAATCAGCTCTTCCACCGACCCCTAAGACCCAACCTCTCCATTTGAAATACGTTGAGAAAACAGGAATTGGGCTGTATTTGTGTACAGTCAGTTGCGAAAGTATCGTTCCGCTGCCGACCCACTAGTTTGGAAGTCACTGTACGCTGTAGCGCTGAGCCGGGCGAGTGGGCGGGCATTGGGCGGGGACAGCTGAGGAGGGGTGGAACTCACGCCTCAGACATGTTGTTTGGTCAAGTTGAGGTCAGTTATACATGGGTGCCACAACTGCAGATTCAAACTAAAATGGACGCAATGTCCGCATCACATGCCACCTGACGGGGTTTCTTTATGCCTCTCTTGAGATCTATAGAATTGGGATATTGCCAGGCGTGCACCAAGGATTTTCGTTTGGGGGCCCGGCTGACGAAGCGGGGGGGCTGATGGGAGGTGGCATGTTTGACAGGGCGTGCCAGGCTACTGCAGGGAAAAATTGGCCAGAGAGGGTACTTATCAGGTAAAAAGCAATACATATTTGTAGTATGGTGTAAAACGCAAGTGAAGGGGTCATAAGCGTCGCCCCCGCGCAAAAAGGGGGGGGCAGCTAAACTCCAACCTGATGCTGACAAAAAACTTTCCACGTCAGGACAAAAAACTGTCTGAATTTGGGCTCCTCGCTGCCTTCCGCAGCGGCTGGTTATAAGCATTTGCAGTTTTCTCCCATTTTGACTGAGATCAGTAAATTTTTGGCCGAAAAGTCGGGGACCAGGCCCCCCTGGCCCCCTTTTCCAACGCTTATGGAAGGTGATACAATTATTATAAACCTGGCCTGTGGTTGAATCACATATTGAGTGAATAATTCACCGGAGGGGCTATACACTTTGAGCAGGGGCGGTAAGGTGAAAGGAGAACTGGAACTAAAAGCCAGATCAAGCCTCATTTCTGCTCTTGATGGGTGACTCCAGCGGTCAGTTATTACCAGAACCCACGTCGAGTGCCACGCCAGACATGGCCGAGGGCCGGCACTTTGGAGTCAACGCGTTTGGGGGAAGGGGGCCCGGGCCCGCTGGCCCTCTCCTTGGGTGCGCTACTGGGTATTGCTGAGCGTGGCGGATTGAGGGGGTTAATCAAGGGTGACATCGACCTATCCCATTTCCACGATTTTCTCTTATTTTCTTTGCAGACTTTTTTTACGATTCTTAGGTCTGTTGTCCCCCAGACCACCAGTTCAAACTCGCAGGGAATTGTAAATTTCTTTGAATGAAAATCTCCCAACATTCTTGATTTTTTCCAGTTCGGGGATCAACCTAGAAACAGAAATTTAGGGAAAATTGATGCTACCTTGGTGTATTAAATGAACTCTATACGAATTCAGACCTAAATATGTATATGCGTAATTACCGAAAGAAAGGCATCATCATCAAACGCATCATTTAAGATGCCTACTTTAATTGGACATTACTGTCAAAGTTTGTCCATGGCGTATAGGGGGGCATTCCATGACAGATCGACAAGTCGATAACACCCTCATATCTCAGATTTCAGTGTATGTTTTTGTGAGGGGGGCTATTGATGAAGCTGATGACTATTTTTCTATTCATTTTGCTCCCGGACTTACGGACTGGAAATTTTAGCCTCAAGCATTTTGATCATATTCACTTACTTGTCTTTTTTAAAGACGAAATTTTACCTGTGTGATTCTAAAAATACCATGAAGACTTGATCTAGGTCTCTTAAGGATAAATTACGAATTTTGGCTCATGAGAAATATAACTCAAAAAATAAAATTTTGAATGTATTATACATTCTTCATTTTTTTCAAAATCTATGAAAAATTGTTTTCCTATGTCTTATTTTAAACGTTTCGAGGCTCATATTACTCTTTATACTTTTCTCTATAAGATTCAGCAATAAAAAGAATGGAGTCTTTAACCAATCGCGAGTTCTGAGTTCCCAAATGTCCCGATCCCCACTTTTGTGAGGTTCGTTCGCCGGCGCGGCCCGCCGTCGTTGCGGCTATCAAACGTCTCTGGTCACGAAAAATACCTTCCCACAAATCCCACCATTGACACTTGTGTCAACGATGGGATTCGTGGGGCATGAGGGTAAGGATGTATTTAAAACAATAAATTGTAATTAATGTCCCATTTCTTAACACCCGCACTGGAGAGGGGTCTGACACTTACGCGCACTGGTGGGCCCCCTGAGCGCTTGGAAATTAAGAGACGTAGAAAAATTCCGGTTGGAGGCTGGGTGGGGAGCTATTGAAATCTATACTATGACCGATTTCGATTGACCTAGGTAAGTACCGTCCAGTTCAAACGAAGTCATAAGGGTCATGTATGAGCCGTGCTGGAGATTTTTCTGGAAATGCTGTGATTAAGCGCAAAAAGTTAAGAATGCACTAAAAACGGACCAAGGTCATAATGAGAACGTTCCAAAAATGTAAACTTAATTTTTGGGGTTAAGTCATTCAAGTTCATTGACTTATAACGTCACAATATTACATATTCCCTATAATTACACCATGGCTAGCACCATAGCAACCGTTGGACGGAAATGAGGATTGACCTTTACCCATGACATTTTACTTTGACCCGTGCCTTGACCTTTACATTGAGTTATCTTAACTTGGACGTCGTAGCATGGTATGCGTCATACTGGGTAACGCCATGCGATCGGAAGCACCGGACCAATGACTTTGAGAATGCTGGTTTGGCGTTGAACTGTGGGCTTGATCTTCATGTTGGGTGAACTTGACATATAACCTCATTTCATATACCGCTATAACTTTGCCAGTCGGTCTTTGATGCATGCAAACTGGTACAACCGCGCGATTGCAGCGATCTCAAAATAAAGCGTTTACCTTTGAAAGTCTATAATTACAAAATTGGGGCCGATTTTCAAGATAATTTGACCAATCGACGTGCCATTGGATATTCTCAAAAGTAGCTATTTAGCATTTTTGGCCACGAAGGGTTCTCCCGCCACCTTGAAAAAGTAGGTGAGGGCTTCCGAGGCTCCCCTCCAGTGTGCTTGTTATCACGCGCTGGTATGAGGTCCCAGGCCACCTTTACTAGCATGGGGGTACTCATCCCCCTACGATCTTAGCAACCATGCTTGGAAGGGAAAAGGAAAGCAGTGTTCCATTGCTTCCCTCGATCTCTACCAAAAATGCTTATACAACTTTTCTTTCAGGTCATTTTTGTGGTCTCGGAGGCCAAGGTATGTTTCCATAAGAATACAACGGAAACTTAAATCTTGTATCGTAATGGCTAATAAACTATAACAAGAGTAAAGTTATTGCCATCGTTGAAATGTATGTGCAGAAACAAAAACTACTCAAATTAGCTACTGAGCTCAGAAAATGCTTCGATAAGGCAATCACGAGAGAAGGAACATTGAAGATTCACAAGTTCGTGTTGGTTAATTCGAAGGCCATTATTGTGCATGAGCTCTCGAACGACTAGGGACAGAAGGTTCAAGTTTCACATTTAATATGTGAACTTCTTTTGCGCCACGGGATGGAGTCGTTCTTCCGATCCGTTGGTCAGATCTTAACCCTCGCCCGGTGGGGGCGTTTGAAAACCCCGTCGGTTTTTTCCGGCGGCAAGAAAAACGGCAGCGCCAAGCGCCGCCGTACTTGGTACAGCTTATCCTTGATCAAGTCCGCAACATCCCGCAAAATTTTAAGGTTAAGTCATCTCAGGTAAGGTCACTAGTGCAGGTCAAGTGACCTCATCTCAAAAATGTTTAAGGTGGCATAAGTAAGAAATGGGGAATCCATCGAATTGAAACTTATACCACATAATGGGCGCACCAAGCGCTAAAAAATATATTCCGGGGTTTTAATATCGATGACCTAAGGTCAAGTACAGACCATGACCTCTCGATTGGAAATGCATGGAATAAAAGATATTGGGTTGTATTTGTGCAGATACAACTGAGAATACCTTCATATTCTCAAAATCGTAGTATCCTGTGCCACTTTCCAGGTTCATTTTGCGATTTTTGACCCGTGACCTCTGAGAGGTCATCTGGGGGTATTTAAGCAGTTTTCAGACTTAGGTCAATAACTTTGCATGAAATGATGAAACAGCTTTTATTTTGATGTCATTGCGTTCAGGTTGCTATTGCAAGTCGATTGATATGCATATCGACTATGCTAGGTTAAAAAGTGACCTTGACCTGACCTGGGGTCAGGTCATTTTTGTGTTTTGACCTAGTATGGTCATAATCTACATCATTAGATTCGCCGTGACGAAAAAAGCGAATAGTGCCCAAAAAATGGTTCTAACTCAGCTCTCAGACGCTAGAGCACAAAAACTTTACCCAAAATGCCACTTTCTTTGACCTGTCATGACATGACCTCAATATTGAACTCAGCCAAAAAGTGACTAAGATAGTTTCTTCATGAATTTGTATGAGCTATCCAGCAGCATTCGCGTTTTTCGCTATCCCGCATAGGGGCCAAGTTAGAAGGGGTTGTTCAAACACCCCACCTACCGGGGCGAGGGTTAATAACAATATGACATATTTATGTCAAAAGGTACTCCTTGTGTTTCAGTGTTAGTTACGTGTACTAAAAAACACGGTTGTCATCACAACTAACTGTATGCAGCTAATGACATCATGATTGACTTTCCAGTGGTTTCAAAGACCATTCAGAAGAACACGTTCTAACGTGTAATTCTGAACGAAAATAAAGTAAAGGACTTCGCTCCGCAGCCGCAACTAACGCCGTTCGGTCCCTGTAGGTTCACATATGATATGGTAATAGCAGACTAATGGTACCAAGCGGAATGGGCCTGTAATTTTTTAAGCCAGAGGGAGAACGATTTTTTTAATGGGCTGGATGGTGGCTTGTTTCCACAATTATGGACATTTCTCCTCATTAAGGGATTTGTTGGAAAGAGTGGTACGTGGTTTGTAGATCAATATCGCCGTTAGCTTCAAAATACGAGGGAAATTCCGTCGGGACCTAAGGGATTTATTGAAATTGAGTGAGTTTAGTTGGTTCAACACTTCTCGCTGGGTGATAACGATGTTGTTTAAAGGAGGGCTGATTTCTCTGTTTGTGTCCATGTGAGGCTGGGATTGATCATCGATGTGTCGCCTGAATAACGAAGCGCAATATTTATTCTATATTTAATATTATATGATATTATATAATATGATTTAATATAATATGATATAATATATTATTCTAATATTACTTATCTATTGTGATATTGAGATGGATTTTGCTTGAACTGGACATGCGTCGCTAATTTTTTTGCACCATCCATCTTTCCCAGCCTTGCCCCTGTCACTCTTCTTAGCCAATTTGAATTGCAATTACATTTGTGAATGCTTCTTAAGACCTCCGATGTCACCCATCGGTTTCTCCCGCTGTTAGTCAAGGGCACGCTCAGTACCAGGGGCGTAGGAACGGTTTGAAAAGTGGGGGGCCAACCTTAGAGGGGGCCCACCTCAAGGGGGGCTCCAGTCCACGGGGGCCTATAATTTTAAAAATTTTAGATAGCTCGTTTAGTGTAATAAGGCATGCATGCACTCAAGGATGACAATGTATGGAAAATTGAGAAATTAAATTTTTTCCCTATGATTTCGAGTTGTACCTATTATGATGTAATAAATAATAGTAAAACGCCAAAAAAACAATTTTTGTTTTTTACCTAGACCCTTTTCAAATACGAAATACATTTTTAAGCTTTTTGTGAGGATTTCAATTAATTTTTACCACGAGCACGTTTTTTTTATATTTACAGATGTTTAGGCCCTTTTCATTACATTTAAAAATTAAGAACTGCTTAGAAAACTACAGACAATGCTTTGATACCAAATAGCCTCACTTCGCTATGCCTAATCAACTTGTATTTGCTTATTTAATGACGAAAATGGGAACATTTATGTAGGTTATTACTTATCTATTCTTTCCATCATTAGAGATTGATTTAGGTAAAGGCTGATCACAATAAATACGCCTAGCTATATTTCGATGGCTAAAATGCAGAGTTCCAGCATGACTGCAAGTGCAATGTTGGTACTTGATGGCCAGCTTTGTAATGCCGAGGAGGTGTGGGCATGGTGTTATAGTGGTTCGCAACCCTGCTTTCCACGCGACCAACTCGGGTTTAAGGCACGGCAGATTCCTTGTGCAAGGAGCAATTTGACTCCAAAAGAAACCCCTCCAACAGGGAAAGAGTTGGCGACGCCATATAACCCTGGCATCGAAATACGTCGCGCCTTTCGATGGCTCAGGGACGACTGTTGCTCGGCATTTAGTGCAGGGTCCGTGTCCGATTCATATTTTGTGTTGGGATTGATATGGAATGGAGTTTGATTGGGCCCAGTTCTCGGGACTCATTTGGAAACACTCGGGTAGTAGGTTCCTTGGCTTTGTTACGAAGCGCTCCTCCTCCAGGGGCTTGCAGGCAGCGTACTACCGAACTTGAACGTTCCCAGACAAGCTATCGGGGCCGTTTGGGTTTCTTGTTCTATATTACAGTTGCTGATATTTGTATATTCGTTGCGGGGGCCCACCTCAAAAGGGGGGGCAGTATCCCCCTGACCCCGGTTCCTATGCCTATGCCGCCCAGGGGCCGCCAAATTATCTCGGAGGGCCTCAAAGTCCAGACCATGGCTCAGGAAACCAGATCAGTCAGCTCAAGGGCCCAGACCAGTGCATTAGCTTTGGGACCAGCTTATCAAGGGACCCTACATAAGCACAGCACCGATAGAACCTCATCACAGGGGAGCTCCAGATTCGCACAGGGTACCAGATTAGCTTAGGGGCCCGGTTCAGCTCGGACGTCCCCAGGTCGACTTATGTAGGGTCTCAAAACAGCTCAAGGGACTTCAAGCTCACGGATCCCAGCTTAGCTCAATGATGCTAGAACAGTTCAGAGGCCCCAGACCAGCTCAGGGCTCTTGTTCAGTACAGGCCAGCTCAGCTCAGGGGCCCAGATCGGCTGATATAGCGTCTCCTCTCACACCAGCTCAGGGGCTCCACTCAAGCTCACGGCCCCAACTTAGCCCAGGGACCCTAGAAGAGTTCAGGGCCCCCATACCAGATCAAAGGCCCCAGTTAAGCACAGCTGTACCCAGATTAGCTCAGGGCCCCAGCTAGGCTTAGGGGGTCCCAGGGTGGCTGATGTAGAGTCACAGAACACAATGGCGTAGCCAGAATTCGGCCAAGGAGGGGTCCGACTACCGTCGGGGGCCCCAGGCCGGGGTTCCCTTAGCAACCGGGCCCATCTCCTATATCTTTGTATAGTATTTTAACATTATAACATTCACACGAAGGAAATTTTGTTATGGCTTTTAAGCATTCATTTTTATTTTGTTTATAGCTTGGTTTTTCAATCCGACCAAGTGTTGGTAAACTAAGGTCACCAAATATTAAGGATGGCCCATAACTTATATGGTAGCGTGGCTATAATAACAGCTTTGAGCCATATTTCGGGAAGTTCAATGTTGATGCACGCATGATTTTAAACCTGAGTCTACCTCAATTCACTCGGGTAATCAGACATGAAGTTATTGGAGGTCAGTCGTTTTGAGTACGAAGAAATGATCTACGGGAAATGATTAGCAATTATTTCCCGGTGTCGAATCCATGAACTCTTTAATCAGGAAATTTCCAAAGAAACGAAAAAAACGAATAAAGATACAAGGGATATGGGAGTGTGTACTGAACGTTACATAACATCTATTCCGTCGACAGATCCTGTTGAGATCCATTTACTTTCTTACCCTTGCTATCTTGTAAACGAGCAAATTACCAAGACAAAAGGCGCCCAAGATATCTATCGCTTTGGCTCACTCTGTTATTGTTATTTTCAACCTTGCATACCTATTTTTCTTTTGGGATTATGCTCAATAATTTCTGTCATTACCCCTAGTTTGTCTGGTTTCCTTCGAAAATATTGGAAAGTTGTTTATTTCAGAATATTTAGGAATGTATTTATTGGTGTTAAGCTACTCGATTAAAAATTGACTAGCCTTGTTTGATTTGCTCTTATGATAAAATTATATAAATTTTTGCCTTTCCTTCGATAATGGTGCCTGATCGACATGTTTCAATTTGTCCTTTTAGTACGCAAAAGGGGCAAGTACATTTTTTTCCGAGGCATATGATTTTGAAAATTTTTATTTGAGCTCTGGAGCCACCTAACACCAACACTTGGCGGCACTCACAAAGATAATTTTCGGCCGCCCTCCCGATTATATTTCAAGGGGTCTCTGAGAGTGATTCACGGCGCCTGTTGATCAAAACTGGGGGCCCCTGAGAATCTCTCGGGGCTCCTGAGATTAGTTATCGGCAGCACCTCTGGGACTAATTATTGGGCCCCCAGATTTGCTCTGGAGGGGGAGGGGCTGAGACTGACTATCGTGACCATCCAGATTAGCTATTGGGGTCCCCTGAGGCTGTCTTTGGGGTGGGGGAGGGGGCTGGGAATGACTTCCGACAGCCCGCTGAGACTTACTCTAGGGCACCCCTGAGACAAACACCCGGGGGGTGGAATCACCCCTGAGACTGTGTCTTTGGCGTTCCTGAGACTGACTCTCGGAGGCTCCAGATTAGCTCTCGCGGGCCTAAGGCTAACTCCGGGCCCATGAAACCAAAAAATCGGGAGCACCTCTGGAAATTACTCTCAGAACCCTGATATTAACCTCTCGGATGTCTCTGAGACTGACGACCGGGAGCCCTCTGAGACTAACTTTTGGGTGCTCCCTGAGATTGACTCTTGGGGCCGCTTATACCAAAACTCGGGGGGCACAGCCTGAGGCTAAATCTCGAGGGCTCCCAAAATTACCCCTCTGAGGCCCCCTGAAACCAGCACTCTGCAGATCCAAATTGGACTAACTCTCGGACCCCCGGATTAACTCTCGGAGCCACCTGAAACTAAATATTGACTCCTGAGAGAGAAACCCGTGAGACTATGAGGGCCCCCTGAGACCGACTCTTGGGGTGCTCTGAGACTCACTCTTGTGGTTCTTTGAGACAGACTCTCAGGGGACCCCGAGACCGAATCTCAGGGTCCCCTAAGACAGACTCTTGGGGTCCCCCTTGACCGACTCTTGGGGTTCTCTGAGACTGACTCCTCAGGGGCCCCCTGAAATAGACTGTTGCAGGGCCCTGAGAACCACTCTCTGGGGGGCCCTGAGACTAGCTCGGCCCCCTCCTTTGAGACAGACTCCCGGGGCCCCTGATACCGACTTTTGGGGCCCCTGATACTAACCCTCAGGGACCCCCAAAATCTACTTTCGGGGGCCTTGAGACCGACTCTCAGGGCGTGGGCCGTGAGGCCGACTCGGGACGCCCTGAGAACGAATCTTCAGGGGCCCCTGAGACTAACTCTGGGGGCCACGTGATCAGAGAATCCTTTGCAGTGGTTCAGATTGGCCCAAGCGGTGGGGGTCTGCGGACGCCTAGGGCCCCCTTGGCTACACCACTGCATCCACACTTTCGGGGGCCCTCCGAAATCACCATTTGGAGGCCCCTAAAATAATTGCTCCCCCTAAACCAATACTCCGGAGCCCCTTGATACTGATGCCCGGGGGTCCTAAGACCAAGCTCGGGGGTCCCACTTAGATCAGGCTCAGGGGCACCCTCAGACCCATGCTCGCGCTTTTCTCAGGAGTAACTCGACACCGATGTTCCGGGGCCCTCAAGATCAATATTTCGAGCCCCCCCCGAGACTAATGCTTGGTACTCTGGAGCCCTCGATGCCGATGCTCAGGGGTCCTGAACCCAGGTCTGGGGGCCCCTGGGACCAAACTCTGGGTCTCATGAGGCCAATGCTCGTGCTTCACTCATGAGTCCCGCGATATCAATAGTCGGGGGGCACCCCGAGGGGATCCTGAACCCCTGAGACCAAGCTCGGGGGTCCCTGAGACCAAGCTCGAGGGGACCCTGAGACTAAGCTCGGATGCTCCCTGAGGCCAAGCTCGAGGGCCCCTGACACCAAGCCCTCGGGGGTTCCTTGAGACCAAGCTCGAGACCCCGTGAGACCAAGATCGAAAGGCCCGTGGACCAAACATCGAAAGGCCCATTTGAGACCCAAGCTTGCCCCCCTGAGACCAAGCTCGGTTGTCCCCTGAGACCAAGCTCGGGGCCCCTGAGACCAAGCTCACGGGCCCCCGAGATCAATATTCGGTATTCCAGAGCCCTCGATACCGATGATCGGGGGCCCCTGAGACGAAGCTCGGAAGACCCGTGAGACCAAGCTCGGGGCCCCTGAGTCCAAGTTCAGGGGTCCCCTGAGACCACGCTCGGGGGGCCCTGAGACCAAGCTCTGGGGCACCCTGAGACCAAAATCGAAAGGCCCGTGAGACCAAGATCGAAAGGTTCGTGAGTCCGGAGCTCAGGGGCCCCTGAGACCAAGCTCAGGCGTTCCCTGAGACCAGCTCGGAGGGCCCCTGACACCGAGCTCGGGGCCCCTGAGACAAAGCTCGGGGTGCGCTGAAACCAAGCTCGGTGGCCCCTCCTGAGACCAAGATCAGGGCCCCCGAGACCAATGCTCATGTTTTCCAGTGCATACGGTCAGCCTTATGCATCAGATGCCCTCGGATGCCCCTGAAACCAAGCTTGAGGGCCCCTGAAAATAAGCTCGGGGAGAGGGGGCCTGAGACTAAGCTTGGGGACATCCCTGAGACCAAGCCCAGGGGTCTCCTGAGACCAAGCCTCGGGGGCCTGAGACCTAGCTCGGGGTTATCTGAGATCGCGCTCGGAGGGACTCCCTGACACACTAGCTCAGGGGCCCCTGAGACCAAGCTCCGAGGGCCCTGAGACCAAACTCGAAAGCCCTGATAGCAAACTCAGGAGATCCCTGAGACCAAGCTCCGGGAGGGCCCCCAGACACCAAGCTCGGGGCCCCTGAGACTCTCGGGGGCCCCTGAGACCAAAATCGAAGGCCCGTGAGACCGAGCTCGGGGAGGAGGGGCCCTGAGACCAAACTCCAGGGGGCCCTGAGGCCAAACTCGGGGGGACCCCCTGAGACTGAGCGCAGGGTCCCCCAAGATCCAATATTCGGTACTCTGGAGCCCTCGATACCGATTATCGGGGGCCTCCTGAGACCAAGACTGGAAGGCCCCCACCGAGACCAAGCTCAGGGCCCTCGAGATCTAGTACCATGTTTTTAGTGCATAAGGTCGGCTCGGGGGGTCCGCGGACCCCAGGGACCCCCTCCCCTGGCTACACCACTGTCAGAACATCTCAAGGGACCCATTCAAGCTCCACGGCCCGCCGAGTCAGTGGCTGTAAAGCCTTATAGGGTCCCAGACCATCTCAAGGGCCCTCAGTTCCAACACAGAGGCCCATGTGGCTCTGACCAGATAAGCT